>JAUMHM010000088.1:7780908-7792121 GCA_032362435.1 Melikaiella ostensackeni
CGACATCATCAATTAAAAAAAAAAACGACACTATGTTCCGGAAAAAGTTCTCTGTACAATCCAATGTGTGTGCCTTTAGGGTATGTGGTAAAAATATTACATCAAACCATTCCTTTGTGTAGACACAATTTGCAAGGTAACAACCGCCAAGTCGTTTCTAGCACCTTAATTCAGAATAAATCAAAATTTGAATTCTTGTTTAACGTTCAACATTCAAATTTAACTAAGAAATTCTTGGAAATTGAAAATGAAAAAAAATCAAAGGACCAAATTTAGACAACACACTCTTAATTGTCTCCATTCAAATAAAAAAATATATAAATAAATAAAGAGGAAAGAAAAAGAAAGCAACCTTCAGATCCCATTCCTTCCTTTTTTTTGTCTTTTTTTCTTTTTCTTTTAAATTACAATAAAAAAACATTTACAAAAATCTATCAAAATTTCGGTGTTCATTTATATACTCTTTTTTAGGCAATTAAAGCAAATTTTTCAACAAGTAAAAACCTATGAGGAAACCAGGATGTTCTGCTCAAGAGATCCCCATCAGTCAGATCTCATGGGAACAACATCCTGGTTTCCTCATGGGTTTTTACTTGTTGAAATTTTTTTTTATTGCCTTGAAAAGAGTGTTGAAATGAACACCGAAATGTTGGTAGATTTTTGTAAATGTTCTTTGATTGTTATTTAAAAGAAAAATAAAAAAGACGAGAAAAAGGAAGGAATGAAATTTGAAAATTGGCTTCTTTTTCTTTCCTCTTTATTTACTTATATTTTTTTATTTGAAAAATTTTGAAATTGTTTAGTATTCGTATCACTGTTGAAAAGAAAGTTTACCGACGGTTGCCTGGTCGATAGAAAACGAAGATTCTACCCAGCACCAGTAGGTTGCACTAGTGCAACTTTGAATTTGATTAGTTTGCACATATCAGCGTATTTGAGATCATAAAAAATTATCAGAACTTTTATGAAATCCGTTTATAGTTATAGTCAGTGAAGTGAGAAGAGATTCCGAAAGTTTATTAAAAATCCTCAGAGAACTACCTCATTCTCTTAAATCGTCCTGGAAACTTAAAACTAAAAAAAAGTTGAAGGTGAACGAAACAGCAGGACGTACTGCTTTCTGTCCAGCTTTTAATCAGAAAGCGGAAATTTTGACATTAGTCTAGTAATCTGCTGAAAGCTACTTTCATTTAAGTTTAGAAATGTATTATTGGTTTGGATTATTACCTTTTTCTTTTTGAAAAATGGAATGATCTGAATAAATTGGTTCTAAATGAAACCACAAGATTGCTTTCGTTTAAAATTGTATTTTGTTTTCAAATAGTATTATTCAAATTTTATCAACGAACATTAAAGCTTTTTAGCTAATTTAGTTATGATATTTTTTCATAAATATGTACTTTAAACAAGGCCACTTTCCATTTTCAAGTTGCTGTCAGAGTAAGGAACAGAGTTTGCGAGTCGGTCCCTTCGCTGTACATATGCAAATGGAGTTGGGGTTATCCATATTTAAAGGAAAGCTGCCGACCCTACCTTTTTATCATAGTGCTCTTTCGGATTTTTCGTCACATAATCACTATTATATGAGAAAATGCGTGAATGTGGAATTTGGTGACAGGTAGTCAGGCAAAATTAAATTATAAAATCCTACTTCAGGGGATTTTATTTAAAAAATATTAGCAGTCCTTCTGTTTCTTTTTCTAAAATAACACTACTTATATTGGATAACCTTTCATAGGGTGCCTACCTGACCGGGAAAACGAGAAAACTGGAAAATGACCGGGAAAACCGGAAAATGACCGGGAATTTTGTTCACCTGGAAAAAACCGGAAAATGTTCGGAAATTTGATTCAGTGACTGGACTTTTTCTCTCGAGTGTACTAATATGCAAATTAAAAGTCTTCATATATTTCATTGGTATAATTTTGAGTTGGAACAGTGAATTTTCTAAAAGGATTATAATTCTAAGTTGGGGCAGGGGATAAATAAAAGAAATGTAAAAAATTACGTAAAGAATTACAATCATTTCGACTTGGAACAGGGAATTTTTAGATGAGAATTAAAATTGTAAGTTGCCACATGGAAATTCAGTAAAGAAATATAATTTTGAGTTCAGGACAGGGAATTTTAGTAAAAAATTATAATTTCGTGTTTGGGACAGGGAATTAAGGAAAGAAATATAATTTTGACTCCTTTTTATAAAACATTAGTTAGTATAATTACTAATTCTATCTTTCCACGATTTTCCTATTTTTTGTTCCCTCTCGTTTCTGTAATTTTCATTATAAAGGATATACGTATTGCATGTATATGCACTAGAGTTTCGTGAAAAAGGGATTTATAGAGGAGTGTTTCATTAACCTAACAAGATGTCAGGCAGCAGACATTCGTTTAATAAGTATAATGAAATCATAAAAAGAATTCCCATTGTAGCTAGCCCGTAAATTAAGTCTAATGAAAAGTTATTTTAATGCTCCTTCTGCCTTGATAATAGTGCCAAATAACTTTTCACTCCTCTGAATTTGAAAGTCATTCTTTATATATTGCTGGAAGTAAAAGAACATTATTTTGGAATTAAATTCGTTTCGTACAACCCATTGTATTACTCTGGATACGCGTGATCAGAATAATTAATATAGCCTAGTGTTTTACCCTAAGCCCAATCTGTTCAATGCAGATTCAGTCCTTTGTGAATTATGATCTAGGGAATGAACCTTTGATGATTGATTATCCTTTTCTGTAATGTTCTTGCAGCTTTGAATTTGAGGTTTATTATTTGAAACGATGTATAAATTATAGTCACTGCAAAAAACAGTTAGTTGTAACAACTCTTCAATTAGTTGTTACATTTATATTTTGAAACATTATTATTATTCAATCTCTGTAGCAATCACGCCAGGTGAAGAGCTTCACAAAGCCATTATATATCAGGATTCACACAGAAACACTCAAACTGACTAATAAACCCATAGGAAGATCCATACTCTTTACCCCAACCACATCCACTAAGCAAAGATCTTCACGAGGGCCCATTAGTATCAAAAATCTTTCGTTTCAGGCGTGACTTCTTATAAACAACTGTCCTCCATAAATCCCTAACCTTTGCAAACATCTTTTACTTCATTTACATCAGTACATCTTTTCATGTAATATCTTGTGTTTCTACGTCTCTTTACGAGTATATGTCTTCGCTTTAGAGTCTCATTGACACATTCCAACCGTTCCTTCTTCGGTCTACCTCTGGGTACGCTACCATTCACCTCACCTAAATACATTTGCTTCGCTAAACGTCCTTCATCCATTCTCTCAACATGACCAAATCATCTCAGCAAATTTCTTTCACTCTTGGCAATCAATGTTTCTTCTACATCACATTCTTTGAGAACCCACTTATTACTCACTTTGTCCATTAGCGTTTCACCGCACATATTCCGCAGGAGTTGCATGCCAACCGTGTACACTTTACTCCTATTAATCTTGCAAAGTAAGATTATGTATATACCTAAAGCTACATGCCTCGCAGCTTGGTTCGCAAATTGCATCTTTCTCCTCTGCAAGTCTGTAGACATTTTCTGCAAGGTTTCTCTCCTTTATGTGACATTATTCCTTGATCCTCCCGTTACGATCTCCAAGCTTTGAGTACAATTCACACTTATCGTCACGTACGCTGCTACGTACTCGTACTATGGGTGACAAGAGGGCACTCCACACGGCGCCAATCTAAATAATTGGACAATGGCTTTCGAATTGGCGCTTTTGTCCTCTTTCATCCTTCGGAATTCGCCACCGTACGAATTCCGAAAGTGGTTATAATCACAAGATTATTGTTAGAACTGGGACAAAAGTTTTTTTTTCTTCGGCACAGTCAATGCGAGCGTCCGCTACTACTCACTTTCAGTCGAGATATTGTACAAATGTGTACATTATTTGTTGGTGGATCTCTAGATGCTGAAATGTCTTTTTTCTATATTTTTCTTTTCTGCTAGATCGCGAAATGAAATTTGTTATTTCATCGGGAAAGTTGACGAAGTTTAAAATATTTGTTTTATTAGTGTTCTGTTGAGGGTTTTTAATTGTTTCAATGATTATTATTATTATTATTGAGTTTTCTTTTCGGGTGGACCCGGTGTTTTATCATCAGTTACGGACTAAGTCGAGTGCCTGATGTGTTAAAGATGTCAATAATACGATGTTTAAAATTTCTTGCGATGATGTTGTATTAGGTACAAAATTAGGTGTTTGGTGTAGTTCGGAGTTTATCATTAACCGCTGTTGTACGTAGCGGTCGAGAACGTTGAAGGTGAAATTAATCGCCTCTGGATGCTTTTTTAGAGCTATCATCTGTTACTTCATAGGGTTTCAGTCTCCTACTTCCTGATGGTCTAGGAAGTTTCTTACATTGCGACAGGTGCTTAATAAAACCGCTTTTTGAGCTGCTGTCAGTAGATGATGATAGATGCATGTTTCACATTCCTCTATATTGTCTTTACTTCGTGCCTTAGTTCGCTATACTTGCGGATCTTGGTTGTATAGGTTGTCTGCAAGTTCCGGTTAAGTGGACTAGCAGTGTCGATGATACAGACTTTCACCTTTTTTTATCATGCATGACAATGTCGGGTCGATTGGCTCGATAGATTCGTTGGTATCTACACACAATCGGCACCTGGCAATAACGTCTTGATTTAACACATGCTTCAGATAGTTTTTAGTGCTGACAACGCTGTCCTAAATTGCTATCACGAATGCTTCCGTTTCCGGAAACAGGACGCCCTTTTTCAGCCAAATATTGGATGCCTCTTTGTCCATTTCATGTTCATCTAACGTTTTGAGGTGCTCGCCGTGGATAGCTTTTTGTCTCCATTGCGTTTCTACTTCCTCTATGGTTTCTGCCCTGATATTCAAGGCTTCCTCTGAGGACAAATTCAGAGAACAAATTCAAATAATAATAAGAGTAAATGGACAACTGAGCGATTGGTTTGATATAAGCAGGGCGTTAGGCAAGTCTGCGTTATGCCCTTCTGGATGTTCAATATATATGTTGGGCACAAAAATACAGTAATGCCGAAAATCACTCATACAGTCTTTCACTTTGTCCGTATCCCATACCATTTCACCATCAGCATTCCTACTTCCGACTAACTCAGTGCTAGTACTTTCTTTCCTAATCTTCTTAACCCATTTCCAAAATAAGTTTTTATTTCCTTCAATATAATTTTGAATTTTTTTTATCTTCTTCCGCTTTAATCAGGTAAAAAATATAATGAAGCCTCTAGAATAAAAATATCCTTTCATTTTAATGAAGTATTGCGGGGGAGCAGTGGTTTATTCATGCATGAAACGGGGAGTGTGAAACCGCGATGAAATTCAAGTCGGGATGTTTTGCAACCTGATCCTTGTTGCTCTACCCTCAAATTAGACGATGCATTGAGATGATATTGCTCGGGGGGTGGGGGGGGGTGAAAGGTTCTTGAAGCACTTGTTCTCCCTATGGAGTCTGCAAGCGCCATGGAAATTCTCACGTACGAATGCAGCCCCCAAGTTTCTTTAATTTTTCAATGTTTACGTGCAACACCAAGCCACATACATACTTATTCTCAGGGCTGCATTAATACATTTTTGTTTTTTATCGAAAAGTATTCTTTTTTGATGATAAACTTTCCTAGTAAAGTTTTGATACAATGCGGGCTTTGAAGTTCCACATTTTTTTCAATTTTTTGATACTTTTTTAGACAAGGCTCTTTTTTTCTACTTTTTTCAATGTAAAGCTATTTTTTTGCTACATTTTTCAGCAAAGTGATATAAAAAATTGATTGTACTAACAATTTTCAGTTTTTTGAAAATAAAAAATGAAAGAAAGGTATGCCTAACGAAACTGATCTACCTAAAAAAAATAAAGAAATCAATCAAATAGAAAATTATTTGCCAATGGATACCTGTTATCGAAAAATCGGCTTTTTTAAAACAAAAAATTTATTGATTAAAATGTTTATTTAATAAATTCTCATGTAAAATTATGTAAATGTAAAATTGTTAACACTTGTTCTAATACAAAATTCAGCTGTTGAAAATAGAATTCTTAACAGCTAAATTTTCAACAATTGAATTTTAATTAATTAGGATTAGGATAAACATTAGTAGAAAAAAACAAGAAATTTTTAATAGGTTTCAATCATTTGAAGGGATTTCAAAGAATTTTACAGATTTTAGAGTAATATTTCAAATCCTATTAAATTCATAATTCAACTGTTCAAAATTCAATTTTCTTTAATTTTTAATAGTTTATTTTTCAACAAATGAAAATTCAAGAAAAAAAACGAATTTTATACTAAAAAAAGTGTTAATATTTTTTTATCTACATAAGTTTACATGACAATTTGATAAATAAACATTTCAATCCATAAAATAAAAATTTGGGAAAAAGTTGATTTTTCGAAAATGGGTCGCCATTTTTTTCTTGAATTTTCAACAGTTAACAGTTTCTTTTTCTTAGCTGAAGATTCATTATTTCAATTGAATTTTGTCTTTTTGGTATAAACTTCATCTGTTTTGGTTAAAATTTTTAAATCTTATTATTTGGTTTAGAATTTAATTTTGTTGAAAATTTAACAATTTTGTAAAAAAGTCATCCTTTTTGCCAGAAAATTCGCCCTTTTGGTTAAAAATTCAATTGTTATTGTTTTTAAATTGATTTTGAATTTTCTTCGATTTTCAACAATTGAAAATTCAACTGTCTAAAGTTCAATTTAATTTTTAATATTTGAATTTTCAACAGCTGTAAATTCAAGAAAAAAGCGAATTTTATATTAAAGATAAGTGTTAAAATTTTTATATTTATATAATTTCACATGAAAATTTAGTGAATAAACATGTCAATCTATAAAATAAAAGTTTTCTAAAACAATCGATTTTTTCGAAAATAGGTGGCCGTTTTTTTCTTGAATTTTCAACAGATAACATTTTTTTATGGATAAAAATTCATTATTTTAGTTGAATTTCGCCTTTTTCGTTTTAAAATTCATCTGTTTTGGTTAAAATTGAAAAATATAATTATCTAGTTGAGAATTTAATTCTTTTGTTGAAAATTTAACAATTTTGTAAAAAGGTAATTCATTTCGGTAAAAAATTCGTCTTTTTGGTTGAAAGTTCAACTGTTTTGTTGAAAACTTGTTTTCCTGGGGAGGGGGAGTTAAAAATTCAAACAATTTTAGTAGAAAATTGTACTATGTGGTTGGAAATAAACTTTTTTGTTTAAAGTTTATATTTTTGAGTTGTAAATTCAACTGTTCTGTAGAAAATTAGTTTTTTTGGCTTCAAACTTTAACAATTTGGTTGAAGTTGTTATTTTTCTTAGATTAGAAAATCCTTCTTGGTTGAAAATTCAACTCTTTTGTTAAATGTCGCCTTTTTGGTTCGAGACTTCATCTCTTTTGGTAGAAATTTCTTTTTTTTCGGTTAAAAATTCAACCAATTGGATGAAAATTCGTCTTTTCGGCTGAAAGTTCAACTGTTTTGTTAAAAATTCGTCTTTCTGGGTTGAAAATTGAACTGTTCGGTTCAAAATTAAGTTTTTTGTTAAAAATGCATATTTTTGGGTTGAAAATTAAACTGCTTTGTATACAATTCGTCTCTTTGGCTTGATACCTTAACAATTTGGTTGAAATTGTTTTTCTTTCTTGACTGACAAATCTTTTATAGTTGAAAATTCAACTCTTTTGTTAAATTTCATTTTTTTGATCAGAAACTTCATCTTGTTGGTTAAAAATTCAACTGTTTGGTTGAAAATTAATCTATTTTGGTTAATGATTCAACTATTTTCTTGAAAATTCAACTACTTAGTTGAAATTTGAACTCCTTTGTTACAAATTCATTTTTTTTTGTTTGTTTAAAGATTCATATTTTTAGTTGAGAAATCTTCACTTTGGTTGAAAGTTTATCGCAGTAGGGAGATTATGAGATTTAAGAAAAAATCCGAACTCTGATCATATTCTTGTTAGATGCAGTCTTCGAAACAGTTGTGTACATACAGAAAACTATGAAAGAAATTTCCTTTTTAAATAAGTTCTTTTTTAGTTTAAAGTATTTTTACACTACTTTTTCATTTGAAAAACTAATTTTTAACTGATTTAAAAAGGCTTCTTTGCTAATACTTTTTTTTAGGATGATTTTTTCTTCAGAAAGATACTTTTTTAGTTCCATAGAGCACTTCTACTTCTGTACAGTGATAAAAATTTTCCATTGAAAAATAAATTGCCCTTAGAATCTAAAAATTGATAGCTGCACAATGAAGGTAGAATGAGCTTCAAAAATGTTTAATTAAAATTGCGGCCCTTCATTATTTCATACCGTTAGCATGATGGGGTTGATTTTTGAAAGATACGTGTCCTTTCTTCTACAGTTATTCCATTCCCTGCACTTGTTACTCTGGGATCTCGTTAATTACGATTGTTTGTCTGACTTTTGTTTCAGGGATTGCAGCCGACGAGGGACATGGATCTCTTCATGGCATCCTGAATCGGTGAGTGTTTGTTTCATATTCTTCTACTCTCTTTACATTCTACATCCCACCCCTTGAAAAAAATTGCATTTCATTTTACTGCAGGGAGGACATTTCACTAGGGATCAAATAGCTGAGAAAAAAAGTTATAAATATCAAGAGAGTTTCGTAGACATTTCTTTTTCTTACACTTTCAAAATTGTTTGGGATTTTACAACACATTTACAATACGAGTGTAAGGCAAAATTACAGTACCGGTATTTGGAAGCTGAAATTGCGATACCTGTATTGCAATTTCGAAGAATACGCGCCTGTTACCAATACAAGTATATTGCAGTTTCATGCTACAATACCAGTATTTTGTGGGCTGATTTAGAACCAATCTATTCAGATTATTCTATGTTTCAAAAAGAAAAAGGTAATAATCGAAACCAATAACATACTTATAAAAATTGCTAACTTTCTCAAATTTTTGAACTATATTTAAGTTATATAGATATTTTTTGGTAAAATGAGTTAATCGTGAACACCTCAATTAAAAGAAATTTTAAGTACTCATAGGCAACCCTGCAGATTGGATCCAATCTTTGCTTGATGTCTCTCTTTTAAAATTTCTTAAACATCGAAATAAAATCTATTTTCTTATAAAAATTTTTTGTA
The DNA here is from genome assembly GCA_032362435.1 of Melikaiella ostensackeni. Lineage (NCBI taxonomy): Eukaryota > Metazoa > Arthropoda > Insecta > Hymenoptera > Cynipidae > Melikaiella > Melikaiella ostensackeni. The sequence goes on from JAUMHM010000088.1 coordinate 7,790,063, forward strand.
TACTGAAAAGGAACACCCAAAAAGTTTACAATTCGAAAATAGACTTTGAGACAACCTGTTTTTTCGGCTGATTAGAGACAGATGTACAACAACATGTATGATGTATGATGTACACAACAGAAAGAAAAAAAGAGGGAGAAAAAAATAGAGTCAACCAAACCAACCTCACACTCTTTCTTTTCTCCGTCTTTTTTACTACTGGGGACCAACATGTTTCAAAGCCAATTTAGACTTCCTCATCAGGTGTGATTCATAGGAAAAACAACATGTATGAAATTGACAAAACTGTTGTGTCTAGCAAGATCTCTTTTTAAATTAATAGCTTTATTACCTTCTCTCTTCATAAAAAACATTTCCATGAACTCTCTCTTTTTTGATTTCTCTCATGATACAAAATTTTAACATCATCCCAATTAAAGTCATGCCCATGTGTAAGTCTATGTTTTGTTTGGTCCCCAGTAGTATAAAAAAGACGGAGAAAAGAAGGAGTATGTGGTTGGTTTGGTTGACTCTTTTTTCTCCCTCTTTTTCTTTCTGCTGTGTACATTTATTGTACATCTGTCTCTAATGAGCCGAAAAATCAGGTAGACTCGAAATCTATTTCTGAATTGTGAACTTTTTGCGTGTTCTTTTTCAGTACACAACAAATTTTCATAAAAAAATAGATTTTATTTCGATCTTTGAGAAATTTTAAAAGAGAGACATTAAGTAAAGATTGGTTCCAATCTGTAGGGTTGCCTATGAATACTTAAAATTTATTTTAATTGAGGATTTAACGATTAACTAAATTTACCAAAAGGTATCTATTTTACTTAAATATAATTTAAGTATTGGAGGAAGTTAACAATTTTTAGAAATGTGTTATTGGTTTGGATTACTACCTTTTTCTTTTTGAAAAATGGAATAATCTGAATAGATTAAATTTATATCAACCAACACAATAAAATGTTTAACGGCAAAATTTCTTGGCTAAAACTGGAATCCCGGACCTAGGTACATAAATTAATATAACAGATATTTCATATAAAAGAGTTTAACGTAATATAGAAAATTTCGAATTTTGGACCTACTTTATTCGAGTGCGAAGCGCGAGACACATGATAAGAATGTATTCGTTAAAGCCGAAGGAGCTTTAAGATAAAAGAATTCACAGTCACCAAAGGACACCAAGGTCTATGCACTAATGTGGAGGAAGTACAAAAACCGAGCGCGTAGCGGGAGGTAAATGTATTATCGAGCGCGAGGCGCGAGATCCGACAGACGCGCGCCCTAGGCGCGCTCGAACTTGCGCGCGACGAGAATGTGCTTACGCAGCGAGCAGATTTTTTAAAAATCCGTTTGCTCCCACTGGCGGAATTTGTTCGTATCCCCCCCAAAAAAAGTACCTCAAATTTTAGCCATTCGGTTAATATTTACCCACCAAATATGTGCTTTGAAAATTCCTACGGGATTTACGTGGGAGAAATCATGCAAAAACGAGAAACCTGCATAAATTTTTCAATTTTTATTCGAGTCATTCTATCTCTGAGAGGAAAAATTTGCATGGGATGCTTAAAATATCTTCATAGTCAAAAACTTAAAATTTTGGAAAAGTACAAAATCGCGGCCATCTAAATGGGCCCAAAAAAGCTATTTCTTGAAGTTATTAACAAGGTGTGACCATTTTTGCATTTCCAACGAAATACTTTGAAACTTCGTAAAAACAAACTGTTAGGCTTCAGAAACTACTTGTTAATTTTAAAAATCCAAAATATTAAAAAAAATCCAAAATAGTGCCCAATTTGAAATTTAAAAAAACTTATTACTATAGTTTTCAGCGAAATACTTTTAATCTTTATAAGAAAAAATGTCGATTCAGAATCTATAACATAATTCGAGAAAATAAGAGATTCATTTTCATATTTTTGAATGGTATCCGTTTAATGAAAAATACAAGAAGAACGTAGTACTTTCATATAAAAAAAAATATTATTTATGCAGTACATTACACAGGCCGACAAAATTCGAACAAATTTCAGAACCAGAAACCAGAGTATACTTTTCCGAAGGTTTTTGGTGC
>JAUMHM010000088.1:7818743-7829002 GCA_032362435.1 Melikaiella ostensackeni
TCTTTATTGCTTGAAATTTCAACAACTGGTAGAAAATTAATCTATTTGGTTGATAATTAACTTTTGTGTTGAAAATTTAATTTAATTTCAATTCATTATAATTAATAATTAAAATTTTATTTAAAACTTATTTTTGGATGAAAATTCAACTATTTTGTATAAAATTCAACTATTTATTTGAAACTTCAACTATTTGATAGAAAATTAACTTTTTTGTGGACAAATCGTATTTTTGGCTAGAAAATTTAACTTTTTTCTAGATATTTTGTCTTTTTGGCTTGAAAATTAAATTATTCAGTTGAAAATTATTTGAAAATTCAATTCTTTGGTTGTAAATTAAATTTTTTATTGAAAATTCATATCTTTGGGTTGAAAATCCAATTGTTTTGTAGAATATTGGTCCTTTCGGCTTAAAAATTGAACAAATTGGTTAAAAATTGAACTATTCATTTGATAACGTAATAATTTGGTTGAAAATTAATTTTTGTGTTGAAAAAATAATATTTCTGATTTAAAATTGAACTGTTTTGTAGACGACTCGCCTTTTCGGCTTAAAATTTCAAGACTTTTGTGAAAAATTGAACTGTTTATTTGATAATATAACAGTTTGGTAGAAAATGAACTTTTTTGTTGAAAATTTTATTTTGGGTTGAAAATTCAACTGTTTTGTAGACGATTCGTCTCATTGGCTTCAAAATTCAACAGTTTTGTTGAAAATTGATGTATTTCGTTGAAAATTCGTCTATTTTAGTTGAATATTAACCTTCTTGGTAGAAAATTTATTTTTTCAACTGAAAATTTAACAATTCCATTTTTGGTTAAAAACGTATCTTTTTTAGTTAAAAATTCAGCTGTTTTGTTGAAAATTTATCTGCTTTGGTGGAGGATTCAACTATTTTGTTAAAAATTCGTCTTTTTTGTTCGAATTTAACTGTTCTTGATCTAGAATTAAAATCTTTTTTGCTTGCAATATCAACTTTTACATTTTGCGCTAAGGAATCACCTTTTTTGATTAAATTTGGCTGTTCTTGATTTGAAATTGTAATCTGTTTTTGATTGAAATATCGACTAATATATTTTTCGTTGAGAATTAATCTTTTTGTATTGAAAATTGAACTACTTGGTTGTAAGTTGGACTTCTTTGTAAAAAATTCATTATTTGAAAATGCATGTATTTTTTTGAAAGTTTAAATATTTTGTAAAAAATTCAACTATTCCGTTAGAAAGTAATCTTTTTTGGTCGATAATTTAACGGTTTTGTTGAATATTCGTCTTTCTAGATAGAAAAATACGTCCTTATGGATTGAAAATTCAACTATTTGGTTCAAAATGAAACTGTTTTTAGTTGAAGTTTAATCTTTTTTGTTAAACTTGGACCAATTGATTGAAAATTCAACTATTTTGTTAAAAAGTAATCTTTTTCTCGACAGTTCAACTGTTTGGTTGGAAATTCATCCCTCTTGTTTGAAAAACCTTATTTTTTCACTAGAAAAGTTCTTGGTTGAAAATTCAACTGACTCCTAAAAAATTCGTCTTTTTGGCTTGAAGATTCAACTATTTGGTTAAAAATTCAACTTTTTTGTCTCTAATTCCTCTCTTTTGCTTGAAAGTTTAACTGTTTGGCTGTAAATGCAACTGTTTGGTTTAAAATTATTTTCTTGTTTATTGAAAATTAATATTTTCGGTTGCAAATTCAATTATTGTGTTGAAAATGCAATATATTTTGACTTGAAATCTTGAGCGTTTAATATTTATGTCAGTATGTTATCTATACATTAATTTTATTGAAAAGAATACATTCCTCTACATTCCCCTATTTTCGTGCAAAATCACCCTATTTTCCTTGTTTTGAGATTATTTTGGGCTGTGATGCCTGTTAAAATATTATGTTTGTATGTAAGGTGTTTTAGTTCAGGCGTTTATCGAATTAAATCGATAAAAAAATTTGACTTAAAGGGAGGGGTGGGGGGGTGTTCGTATTTGTAACTTCAACGTGGGGGTTCAAACTTAGTGTGATGATGTGTGACGAAGAATGGGAGGGATGAAAAAGTGTTCAAAATAGCGTGACGTTTTTGAACGGCCTCTAGAGAGAAGCAGTGACGTGTAAATAAGTTGGAATCATTGAAAGTAAAACTATATTATAGTCAGGCTGCTAGGATATTGTGAAGAATCGGTGTGGCGGGCGGAGGGTTGAGGTTCAGCCCTTGCGAGGAGTGGGTGAGGTGAGGGTGGTTTCTCTGAGAAGGGGTTCGCCGAATCGAAGGGCAAGAGGGAAAAGCCGGGCGACGCATGCGCCGAACGTGCGCTTCTCCCCAGCCTGTCAGTCGCGCGCGGCCTTTCACACGCGTTGTATCGTGTTATCGTTGGCCTCCACAAAACGCCTACGCGCATTGCTACACCGTTGGCGATCTTTTCTTCTCGTATCTACAACCAACCGTCTCGGGCACTTCTTCAGTGGTTGCCCAAAGATTCTAACTATTCTGATCTCTTGTTTACCCGTTATTTTTTTATCTTTCTGGTATCATAATACGGGTGTAAATATCGTGTCACTGTGTACGTGTGGGTGCTTTGTAGAGGCGCGATCTTGATGATCGAAATTACGTGAAGAATATAGAGAAGGGGTGATAAAATACGTGTACGTAAAGTTGAGATTTGAAGTATGAGTTGTGGGATTTGTGGATATTATTTCTTTAATAGTGATAGTTTCGGCGGACTGCAAGCACGTGTGTGGTGAATGACAGATAGTTCTTCTCGAAGATAGTCCGCCCGGTGGATAAAATATATTTCACAATACAAGGTATGCTATTTGCAGATGATAAGATTTTTAATTTTCATAGTGGAGTGTGATTCAACTGTCGCCAATTTAACATAATTTCACAATTCACTAAAACTATAACAGCAAATTACCCAGTCAAAGATTAATATTTGCAGCGATGGGAAGTAACTAGTTGCTTTTAACTAGTTTTTTTTTGGTAAAGATATTGGTAACGAAGGTACTTTTGTGAGTAACAAATTGGTAACTAAAATAGTTACATTTTTTTCTGTAAAAATAACTATAAAAATCGTTACTTTTTTTAGTTACTTTCGAAATGTAGTTCACAAGTTTTTTTCACGACAATGAATTAATTTTATTACTTTTACAACTATTTTTTCATTTTCACTCTTCAGATTGTGCCGGCAGATAGCCAGAGATTTATAGACCAATATAGGAAAATTGCAATTTTTCTCCCACTCTGGAATTAAAAATTTTCGAAAACCTATAGAAACACTTTTAGAAAGAAAAAAATTATTTTCAGAGTTGAATATTCAATTTTGTTGGTAGAAAATTATTATTTTTTTCCACTGTATTTGATTTAAAACTAAAATATTTCTTAGTTGAAATATCAATCATTACATTTTTTGTTGAGAATTCATCTTTTATTCCTTGAAAATTTAACTTTTCCGTTTTTGGTTGAAAATTTATCTTTTTTTGTTAAAAATTCGTGTATTTTGTAGAAAATTCACCTCTCTGGTTGAAAATCTAATTATTATTAGTTGAAAATTCATCTTTTTTGGTTGAAAATTTTACTATTTTGGTACAAAATTGAATTGGTTGGTTGAAAATGAAGTTTTTTGTTGAAAATTCATATTTGCGTGTTAAAAATTTAACCATTTTGTAGAAAATTCGCCCTTTTGGCTTAAAATTTCAACTGTTTTTGATTTAAAATCTAAATATTTTTTGATTGAAATATCAACTATTACATTTTTCCTTGAGAAAAGTATACTTCTTATACTTTTATATATATATATATAACTCATGAAGTACGCATCCAACGAAAAAAATGTCTATAATAAAAACTTTTTATTTTCGAGCGGGAAAAGCGACTCCGCAAAAATTTACCCCACACCCCACTCCCTGGGGGCGTTGGGGGGAGGGAGGTACTTTAACATTTCAAATGGAAAACTATATTTTTTATTGCAGATTCAGATTCTCCATTAAAAAATACGTAAGTCTTATTCGAAAAAACTTTTTCGATTCGCGCAACCGAGGGTTGTTCACCGGGGGTGGAATGTGGATGCGACTCCCGCATTCCAAATCCTGCACCTGGTGCCATTCAAAAATAAATTAAAAATTCTGGGGAAATTAATTTAAAGTCTGTTCATTTCTTTTTTGTTTAAATAAAATGGAGAAATAAGAATCTTCCTTTTACTTTCGTTTGGAAGCGTATTCCTTGATTAGTCAACAATGTCATTTTTTGCAAATGCGTCGCCATCTGGCGCGAATCGAAAAAAAATTTTCGAATAAGATTTACGTATTTTTTAATGGAGAATCTGAATCTGCAATAAAAATTGTAGGTTCCCATTTGAAAATGTAAAGTTACTCCCCCCCCCCACACTCAGAGTGTGGGGTGTGAGGTAAATTTTTGCGGCGTCGCTTTTCCCCCTCGAAAATGAAAAGTTTTTATTGTGGACATTTTTTTCGTTGAATGCGTATTTCTTGAGATATTTCGATGTCTCAAGATGAAAAAAACACCCATATATACACACACACACTTATAACTATACTTTAATAGTTATGCTTTAATAGTTATACTTTTTTGGTAGTAAATTAATTTTTACAATTGAAAATTTAAATATGCCATTTTTGTTCAAAATTAATTTTTTTTACTGAAAATTTAACTATCCTATTTTTGGTTGAAAATTTACGTATTTTGTTGAAAATTCGTCTTTTTGGTAGAAAATTAATCTTCTTGGTTGAAAATTCAACTGTCTGGTTACAAATTTGTCTTTTTGAGTGGAAAATTAAGTTGTTTTGTTGAAAATTTAACTGTTCTGTAGAAAGTTCATCTTTTTGGCTTGAAAATGCTTGTTCGGAAATTCATCTCTTTAGTTTAAAATTTAAGTGTTCTGTTGAAAATCCGTCTTTTTTGGTTGAGTATATCTATTTTTGATTAAAAATAAAAATCTTCATTCTCTGAAAGTTCAGCTGTTTTGTTAAAAACTTATTTTTTTGGTTGATTATCCATCATTTTGGTTGAAATTTCATCTCTTTGGTTCAAATTTGAACAATTTTGTGAAAAGAAACTTTCTTGTGGTTAAGCATTAATTTTTTAACCGAAAATGTAACTATTATATTGTTACTTTAAAATTTATATTGTTTAGTTGAAGATTCAACTATTTGGTTGAAAATTCATTTTTATTAGCTAAAAATTCATGAATTTTGTTAAAGATTCATCTCTTTTGTTAGAAATTCTATCTTCTTGGTTGAAAATTCATCTTTTTGTTTAACAGTTTAACTCTTTGGCTGAAAGTCAAACACTTCTATCAAAAGTTCATTTTTTTGTTTGAAGATTCATCATTCTATTTGAAAATTCATCACTTTGATATAAAATGTAACTTTTTTTGTCAAAAATTCATATTTTCGGATAGAGAATTTAACTGCTTTATCGAAAATTCTTCTCTGCGACTATAAAATTCAACAAATTTATTGAAATTTTGTTTCTCTGAAAATTCAACTGTTTTTCAAAAAATTCGTATTGGTAACTTTAAGATTCAACCATTTTGTTGGAATTTTTTTTTCCTTCTGGACCGAAAAATCTTTCTTGCTTGAACATTCAACTTTTTTGTTGAAAAATCGTCTTTTTAGTTTGAAAATTCATCTTTTTAAGTAGAAAGTTAATCTTTTTTGGTAAAAAATGCAACTGTGTGGCTGAAAAAGAATCTGTTTTGGTTGAGGATTAAACTATTTTGTTGATAATTCGTCTTTTTTTTTGGTTGAATTAAACTGTTTTTGATTCAAAATTAAAATATTTTTTGGTTGAAATATAAACTGTTTGGTTGAAAATTTTTTCTTCCTCAACTAAAAAATCTTTCAGTTGAAAAATCGGCTATTTTTTTGTTGAAAATTTGTGTATTTTGTCGAAAAAATCGTCTTTTTGATAGAAAATTTATCTTCTTGATTGAAAATTGATCTTTTTGATCGAAAATTCAATTGTTTGCTTTAAAATTAATTTATCTTGTTGATAATGCAATATTTTTACTTCAAATTCTAGGAATTTAAAGCGTTTCAAATTCAATTTAATATAGTACCTACAGGTACTTTCATTAATTTTATTAATAAGAATCTCTTTCAAAGCGTCTTGTTTTCTAATTTCTTGAATTTCTGTTTGTGATTCTTAAAAATGAATCGAAACTTTGTAAAAAAAAGGGGATTAAGGGGAAAGTTGATTAAAAATTTTCGATTTCAGGTGTTTTAGGGCATTTTTAAAATTCAAGGGGGAGAAAGGGGATTAGATAAAAAAGGGGGCAGACTGTAATCCCTGTACTGTTTGATGTGAAAAATATGTTTTCTATACCTTTGACTTCTTAGAACATTACCAGACAGGCAATCTCTAAAAATTTCTTGAAAATAAAAATTTAATTTCTAAATCAACCCTCTTGCGTGAAAAGTACGTCTATGTTTAAATTGTCAACATGTGTGCATAAGGATAAGAACTTTATGAGTTCAAGTTTCCGCTATCAGGAAATTCTAGATTGTACCTTACCATAAGTGTTGATTCAATTATTTAACCCTAATGCAAATATTTTCAAGCTTGAAAATCTACTGGCTTATTTTAAGGTGAAGGCGGCCCATGTATATTAAAAAGTAAGCTTGTTTCTTGAAGTTTTTTCTACACTTTCGTTTCCACGGCCTTGACTCGAAACTGATGAATTTTTTATCGGACCTACCGCTATGCCTTGGGAGAACTCAATTTCGTACCTGATAGGCCAAAATCGATCGGCATCGCGTGCTTCCTGCCGTCATGGTGGGCATGTTTATTGACGAAAAGTTCACCGCTGCATTCTAGTTAAGTGAGAAAATAAAGTTTATGCTTCAGAAGGCCCGATTTCCTCACTTTATTGAATTTTTGTTTTTTTGTTTTACAAAGATCGAAATGAAATCTACTTTCTTATGAAAATGTTTTGTGTACTAAAAAAGAACACCAAAGAAGTTCAAAAATCAAAAATAGACTTCCAAACTACCCACCTTATGGCTCATTGGAGAAAAATGTACAATAAATGTACAACAAAAAGGAAAAAGAGGAAGAAAAAGGAAGAGTCAGAGTACAGGATCATCAGCATATCTTGCATAAGAGACCAACTTAAAATTAATTTGATCAAAAACTTAATTTTCCAAATCTTCCATCACAATTTCAGCAAGAATTGGGGACAAGACTAAGCCTGTTGAAGTTCCAAATTTTTGTTTATGAAAAGTATCGTTGAATTTAAAATAAACATAATTCAAAACGTAGTTTATAACATCAAGAAATTTTTTTTTCGAAATCTAAGTATGAAGTTTAATCATATCCCATCTTTTTTCTATGGGAATTTTAAATTTTTCATATAGAATGTTAGGAAACATGGCTATTACGCCAAAATAAATAAAAATGTGATTGTTTGAATCACATAGATATTTTCAGTACTGTTTCTAAAACTGATTAAGTCGTTTTCATTCTTACATAATTTTGATGGTGACGTAACTTTTTCAGAAAATTTACGTTCACATTATTAAGATTAGGAAATTTGCTTGCATCATAAAGAAAGTACGACTTTTTGCTGACTTTTTGTTAACCTAGTTGATTGTTGATATTTCACTTATCTCAGTATTTTCAACTGGCTTTCAGTATTCTTTTTCTACTTTCTTTGAAATTTGCGTTGCCTCCAGTTATGTCAAACTGTGCTGAAAGGCAGAAAATCTCATTAGCTACTTATACTGCAACAGAAGCGCATGCTGCTCTTGCATCATAGAGCCCTACAGGGAAATTAGATGCACACTAATAAGGTACATTCCATTATATGCTAGAATCATAGTATCACACAAAAACAGAGGGTATCGAAACATTGCAAACAGTTGGAAACTACTTTATGTAACAAATGAAAACTACTTGTGCATTTTGTGTGATATATCTCAGATTGATACGTTGACTTTATATTAGAATTTTATTACATTGTCATTATGTTTTCTATATTTTCAATCAATTTCTTCTTTTTTATATTTCATTTAAATCTGAATTTCCATTTCCTATCAATCAGCACCCACTCTTTTTCTCCTTTGTGTTCTGCTTTTACTACAACCGAAGTTTGTCGACGAAACTGATGTTCCCTACCAGTTAGACTGAATGCCATGTGACAAAAATGTCAGCATCGCCCTTGGCGCCACAAGGAAGGTTTTCGCTAAAACTTAGACGTTTTCGGGGGTTGAACGAGGGGACGTGAGGAGTATTGTCCTCGCCCAGGATCTTGTCTTTCCTCCCTTATACCGAGTGATTTACCTGACTCAAGCTTGTATACTGACATACAATATTTTCATCCTTCAGACAGGGGATGAAAGTTTCTTCATTAGCGTGGTGGAATCCATCAAATTTTGTTGATACCTTTATCAGCTTGTTGCAAAGAAGATGTTTACTATGATAACACCTAGCAAGAGCTGTTTATCCATGATACATGATATCATAATAAATGATCCTTGATCTTCAGCAACATAGTGATTTGTGGTACTATTACATAGGGATTGTGTTGGATTCCATTGTCATTACCACTAGAGTCATATAGTGATTACTTCCGAACCATTCTTCACAATAAAGAATAACCTTCTATAACTTTGTATAAAGACTCATCTCAGTTTGGCACAAGGATTTTCATAGATATCATTGAATAATGTCAAATTCAAAAAAATAACTACTTTTTCCTCAAAAGCATATTTGTATTAATGGATGGAAAAGAAGCGACCCTTTATCATTACGCTAAAAGCTTGCATAAAAATAGAAAATTTCAGAGTCTCATTTAGTCCATGTATTATTTTGTGACTTGTGGATAAAAAATTGCAAATTGGTTATAATGGGTATCAATCACACCTGATTGAATGAAGATACGAAGGTTTAGCCTTATCTATTCGCTTAGGATGCCCTTATTATGAAACCAGATGGCGGTGTGAAATAATACTAATACACATACCTAGGCTATTGATTTTTCCGCAGCAGTGACGTCTGGGTTGTTGGATTCACCTCCACGTCTCGACGTACTCTGCATACGTTCTCGTTTTTCCCTTCGTGTATTTGTAACATTGTAGCTCATAAACTTATGCGTACCCCAGAAATATAGTCGATCTCGGCAATCAGCCTGGTAGCCATGTAAAGTAGCGATTTTTCACGAACATATATCATGTATGGACATTACCTATAGAGTATATATAGCTAAATGCCTTTTGATACATATTCTTCCATTGTTTGTGTATGCTCAAATTGCATATTCTGTTAAGGAATGGAGTACGAAATTGTTTTCTTCATTCACATAAGAATCAATTTTATGATTTAATTCCGCATTGTTTGAAATTTTTTGGTGAATTACACGTGATGGGACAATAAAACAGGAATAGTCCTTTAATCAAAATGTAACGCGAAACCTGGTGGTTACTTTTAAAAGGACTTGCAGTGCCTTTGACCGTTTGATTTAACCGCGTCATTATAGCGGTGACTTCGAGTAATTGACTGTATTAAATTTAATAATCCAACCGGGTATCGTTATGCAGCCAAAGCGACGATACCGCGTGGGCGCAAACCGTGACTTCTATTACTTAATGATGTCGCCCAGACTCTATTTGTCCAGGACACAAATGTTTTCGCTCATTGTGCAATGATACATAAAGCTGAATAATAAGCTTTTGCTTTTGCTTTTGCTTGAACGTCTAACAGTCTAATTTTTGATTAACAATTTGATTAAATAAAAAGTATATCTAGAATACGAAATTATCACTACGCGAAAAAGTAGCGTATTGGGATCCTCGAAAAGTATAATTAATTTGGAATCGATAGATATGCAGCTTGGTGACCAGCGCTCGGAAGAAATGTTGAATAAATTTCTCGTTTGCAGAGTTATAGTGTAACAGGGTTGTAGTGAGTTATAGGATTGTGTGCAATAGATTTGTGTAAAATAGGTATATATCCTTTTGACTTGATCCCACCATGGTTTTAGCTTTCTACAGCTCAATTACTAGCCTTAAAATGTTCTTCATGTCCTCATGATTGTAATACATAATTGTGAGAACTCTCTTTGCTATTTCTCCACTCGTATTAATCCAGGTTTTCAATTCAGCGACGATCTGTTAATAGCATGTATTTTTTCTTTTTTTCGCTTAGTGGGAGACTTGATTTGTAAGCGTAAATGCATGCATTAGTCGGACGAGTATGTGACATTTGCAAATTGTACGTAAATATCACGCTACGCTTTTCGCATCACTCGAC
>JAUMHM010000088.1:7855007-7878998 GCA_032362435.1 Melikaiella ostensackeni
CTAGTAATAATGTATTATTTGGCGGCGTTTTTGTACCCTCGTTTCTTTCGAGGGTTTGTTTTGAGGGATTTCACCTTCTTTTTATTTTTGACTTATTTACTGTAATGTTAATTATTTTCTTCTTCAAGTGTATACTTTTTTCAACATTAATATATGAATATTATGCGTTTTCGTGTATACTTGATATTCACAAATCATAGTAAATTTTGTGTTGCATATCTTGCTCAATTGCAATGTTATAATCCTTTCTTACATCCTTGGTCATAATGAAATTAAATTTTCCTTTTTGTGCACTGTTCATAACGCAGTAACGGAATTTCAACCTAGTTGTATGTTTGTTTCAAGATAAAAATGCATGTGCATAATAAAAAATCAAATATTTCATTTTTCGTTTAAAAATGTATCATTTTTAGTAGATAATTCATTCTTTCTTAAAAAGCAGTATTTTTGTGTGGATGATATTGGAAATACAATTATTTTTTCGAAAGTTTGTCTTCTTTCATTCACAAAAATGAATTACTATGGATCAAAAATTAACTTTTTTCTTGAAACTGCAACTGTTTCATTGAAAAACCGTATTTTCTTGCTGGAAGATTTAATAATCTGATACAAAATAAAAATATTTGGTTGTAGACAATTTAGTCATTTGTCTGAAAATATAAATATGTTATTAAGAAGTAATTTATCTTATTGAAAATTCATTTTCTTCTGTTCACAAAATTCATCTATTTATATTGAAAATGAACTTTTGTGCTGAAAATGAAAATGTTTTATATAAAATTCGTATTTTCTGCTCGAAGATTTCCCAATCTGATACAAAAGGAAAGTATTTTGCCGAAAGTCAAAGTACTTTGTTGAAAATTAATATAATTTCTTTAAAATTGAAATATTCTGTTGAAAAGTCTTCTCCTTTTTGGTTAATAATTAATTAATTCAAATAAAAATTTCAGTATTTCAAGTTTTGTTAAAAAATTTGTTCATTTTTTAAGTTAATTTCATACAAACTTGTTGAAAAAATATAAAGTGAATAATCACAATACTTGAAAATACAAACGCAATAAAAAAATTATTCTCAATTACGTAATGTTCAATCATTACTATTATAATATTATTTTGATTCTATTATTCATAAGAATAATGATTAGCTAATATGGGGTGCATTCGAAATATTATTAAAATGCAATACAAATATTTAATTGAATATCAGTTCACTTGTAGTTTCCATTGAAATTATGTACATTGCATTGTAGTCAATAATTAAAGAACAATTTACAAATATAATTATGTTATGAATGCGATGAACGCATCTTGAAGCAAACGAATAGAAGAAAGAGAAAATACTACAGTTACTATATTGAAGGCTTCGCGTAAAGCGTAACCAATAAAGCAAGATAGAAGCATTCATATGCAAACACAACCAAACATCTTTGACACACATACACAATGAACGGTAACAAAGTTATAAAGAACCTTGCTTGCCCGTAACATACCGTATCCTCGCCCCCCTAAACCGAGAATGTTCAAGGAGGAATGCAGAGAAGTCACCATAGCTCCTCCTATCGTAAACCTTGGAAGGAAGAAAAACCTGAATCATGAACTGGTGAAGTTTTTTCGGCAACTCGCTCGTCGCACGAACTTTCACAACAACATTACAACCATATAAGCTACATAAATCATTATCATATTCATATCAACGGAAACCTTAATTATTTATCTTTCATTACCCGCTTGCAAAAAATTATTATGTTAAGCACACTATTAGATTTTATAGTGTAAAGTATAAGAGTCATAATTCGTAAAAGTTTTCTCTGTGTATAAGCTATAGGGAACGCGATATTTTCATAATAGTACTCCCTGTCGGTTCGCCTTCTTATTTGGCGGCGAGGCCCGACCGGGTCTACTGATATTCGCGTGTTTGAGAATCTTGAACATAATGAACGAGATTGTCGAGAATGTTTGATTCATCTTGGCGTGAAGAGGTCAACTAACAGGTTCGACTCGTCATATCTCCAAAACAAAAACTATGCTCAACTTTAAATTTTGCATACTCTAAAGTATCACCATAAGCTATTATTTAGACCACTTTTGAATCGAATTCATGAGGTCGACGAAACGGGTGAAATTTTGGGTCACTCTTTTCATTTACAATTCGGTCCATACTGCAGTAGCAAGTTTGAACAAGTGTAGTTATTACTTTTCATTGAGCATTCACCAGTTTTCCCGAAAGGCGTCGCGATACTATTTGCTGCAGAAGTGAGAACCCAATACAGTGCAAATTCAAATGCACCCGCGGGACTTTGAATCTGCATGCAATCGTCGCGTCGTCGTGCAATTTTAAGTATGATACGAGGAACCAACTCTCGACGTGTCTGCGGGCTTTATTGCGGCCGAGAACGAGGTCGCAGTTCCGGCATTTTCAACTTTGTACTTATTTGTTGTTCGGCATGGTGAGGTTACATATTGCCAGCTGCCCAGCGGCATGTAAAATTACTGCTTCACTACCCAAACTACATAATATATTCGCACCATGCTACACATGTATTGGAATTGCCGCGCGGAAGTCATTTGCATTTACAAGTACTCGAGAATCGTTAACGCAATAATGCATATCCAGTGATGAACTAAGTAGAAAATTCAAAAACTTGATGAAGATGAATAAAATGCTCCAGATTTGGTATCAAAATGATAATTGAAAAGTTATCATTCAGGGTGTCTACTCACCTGGGAAACTTGGAAAACCTGGAATTGTCAGGGAATTTTTATATGCCTGGAAAAACCTGGAAGTTTCAGCGAATTTTTTTTTAAGTCAGGAAATTTTGATGAGCGGGTTAATATTTTTTAAAGAATTGCAATATAAAATTAAATAACAATAATTTTTTGTTTGTAGAAGTCACTTTTATAGTACTGGGTTTATGCTAATTTAAATCAAACTTCTTTATATCATTTTCAACCAAACAGCTGTATTTTTAATGAAAAAGGTTGAAATTTCTACTAAAAGAAATAAATTTTTAAACCAAACAGACAAATTTTTAACAGAAGAGTTGAATTTTCAACAAAATAGTTAAATTTTTAACCAAAAAGATGAATTTTCAACTTGAACAGTGAATATATTAAAAACAAGAAAAAAGAATTTCTAACAAAATAGTTCCATTTTAAACCAAGCAGTTAAATTTTAATCAAAAAGATCAATTTTCTTCCAAAAAATACGAGTTTTTAACAAAATACGTAAATTTTCAACCAAATAATTGGATTTTCAACTTAAATGATGAATTTTCATCTCAAAGAGATGAATTTTTAGCCAAGTACGAGTAGTTTTACTTTTAACCAAGTAGTTGAATTTTTAACCAAAAACGATGAATTCTCAACGAAAAAGGTAATAGTTGATATTTCAACCAAAAAAGATTCAAATTTTAAATCAAAAACAGTTCAATTTTACCAAAAAGGTCGAATTTTCAACAAAATATTTGATTTTCAACCAAATTGTTGATTTTTCAAGCCGAGGAGACGAATTTCCTTCAAAACAGTTGAATTTTCAACTCGAAAATATGAATTTTAACAAAGAAGTTGATTTTCTACCAAAAAAGATTAATTTTTAAACTAAAAAAACGGATTTTCAACAAGAGTTGAATTTTTAACCAAGAAAGATTTTTTAGTTAAGAAAGAAAAAATATTTCAGCCAAACTGTTGAATTGTTAGCAAAGCAGACGAGTTTTCTACGAAACAGGCGAGTTTTCCACAAAATAGTTGAATTTCGAACTCTAAAATATGAATCATCAACCAGAAAGTTAATTTTCAACCGTGTCGTTTAATTTTGCAACCAAAGAAGGTGAATTCTCGAGGAAGAAAAATAAAATAGTTGATATTTTAACAAAAAAGATTTAATTTTAAAATCAAAAACAGTTGAATTCAACCAAAATAGTCGAATTTTCAACAAAATAGTTGAATCATTAACTAGAACAGATTGATTTTCAACCAAACAATTGCAGTTTTATCCAAAAAGATTAATTTTCGACCAAAAAGACGAATTTTCAACAAAATACATAAATTTTCAGTCAAATAGTTGAACTTTCAGGCAAGCGGATTAATGTGCTGCCAAAAAAGACGAATTTCCAACCGAATAGTTGAATTTTTAACTAAAAAAGATGAAATTTCTACCAACAGAGATGAATTCTTAGACCGAAATAACGAATTTTCAACCAAGAAAGATTTTTCAGTCCAGAAAGAAAATTTTTTTCAACCAATTTGTTAATTTTTCAATTAACAGAGACATTAAGCCGTAGACTTTGCTCTCGTTCTGTTAAGGTTCAGTTCTTAGTCGACTCTATAAAAACACCATTTTTCTACGAAACAGTTGAATTTTGAACCCGAAAATATGATTCTTCAACAAAAAAGTTGATTTTTAACCAAATAGTTGAATTTCCTACCAAATTGAACTATTTTTTTGAAAAATCGTTTTTTTTTAGTTTACAAATCTTTTTGTAGAAATTTCATCCTTTTTATTTAAAAATGCAACTGTTTAGTAGAAAATTAATCTGTTTTGGTCCAGCATTCAACTATTTTGTTGAAAAATCATCTTTGTTGGTTGAATTCAACTGTTTTTTAATTTAGAATTAAAATTTTTTCTAGTTGAAAGATCAACTATTACATTTTTTGTTGAGACTTCATCTTTTTCACTTCAAAATGCAACTACTTGGTTGAAAGTTGAAATACTTTGCCAAAAACTCATTTTTATGTGCAAAGATTCATCATTTTAGTTGAAACTTTATTTTTTCGGTTGAAAATTTAACTATTTTGCTAAAAATTAGTTTTTTTGATGAAAATTTATCTTTTTTAGTAGAAAATTTCACTATTTTATTGAAAATTTATCCTTTTTTGGTAGAAATATAGTCTCCTTGTTTGAAAATTCAACTATTTGGTTTGAAATTGATGTATTTCGTTGAAAATTTGTCTTTTTGAAGGATGTAATCTGTTTTAGTTATGAATTCAGCTATTATAGTATGTTGTTGCAAATTCGTTTTTTGTGGTTGAGTTCAACTGTTTTACATTTAAAATTAAGTCTATTTTGGTTGAAATATCAACTATTACATTTCTGGTTGAGAATTCATCTTTTTTTTTTTGTTAAAGATTCATCATTTAATTTGAAAATTCATATTTTTGGTTAAAAATTGAACTATTTTATAGAAAATTCGTCTTTTTGGTAGAAAATTAATCTTTTGGGTAAAAATTCAAATCTTTGGTTGAAAATTATTTGGCTTTAGTTGAGGATTCAACTATTTTATTGCAAATTAATCTTTTTTATTTAAAAATTCAACTATTTAGTTGATAATTTCTGTATTTTGTAGAATATTTATCGCTTTTGGTTGAATTCAATTTTTCATGATTTAAACTTAAAATATTTTCGCTGAAATATTAACTATTATATCTTTCGTTGAGAACTCATTTCTTCTGATTGGAAATTCAAGTACTTGGTTGAAAGTAAAAATACTTTTTTTTTTAGATGAAAATTCAACTATTTGGTTGAAAATGTATGTGTTCTGTTAATAATTCATCTTTTTTGGCAGATAATTAATTCTTGGTTGAAAATTAATGTATTTTATTGTAAATTCGTCTTTTTGGCTTGAAGATCCAACATTTTGGATGAAATTTTTTTTTCATCATGCACTGAAAAATCTTTCTTGGTTGAAAATTCAACTCTTATTAAAAATTTCCTGGTTTTTAGTTGAATTCAACTATTCAGCTGAAAATTCATCTTTTTTGAAAGAAAATTAATCTTCTTGGTTGAAAATTCATCTTTTTGGTTGAAAATTTATCTATTTTGATAAAAATTCATCCATTTAAAGCGTTTCAAGTTGAGTCAAGTTAAAAATTTCGTTTTTTCGTCTGTTTGAAAAAAAACAACGCAACTGTCGGCTGCTAAGATCGTGAAGTTGGGTAGTAGATTTTTTGATTCACTAGATTGGATCATTTTGATATTAAATGGAAGATTGAACTGCGCTGCAGCACTTTTGATATCTCAGGATTTGCCGTCATCATTTTAACTAAGTAAGAGGGTTGCGTGAATCGAAATGTGGATTTGTGCGTGATCGTAATTGTGAAATCTTGTTAAATTTCCTATACCAAAGGTTTATTCATGCACAGGGCGAGCTTAATTAATGTTAAAGAGGGGTCGAAAGGACCGGCCAGATGGGGTTTATCTAGACGGAACTAAATTTCAACATTGCGGTCGCACCCGCGGGTATTCTCAGAATTTCTCAACAACACAAATATATAATTCCCTCGGACAGGCAAAAGGGTCAAAAGATTTAATGAACAAACATGTAATTTTACAAAAGTTAATTTTGCATAAAACTAGTATTGCTCAGTAAATGTTTTAAAGATGACAGAGATAATAGAAAGTAATTAGAACACGGGACAACAATAATTAACAAAAGTAATACATTTTTCTAAAATCCCCCTTTGTACATATTTTTGAATTTATGTAAATCCGAGCAGGTTGCGAAAGACTGGTTGCTTCTCTAATAATCTACATTGCAAATTTCCTCGCAAGACCAAATGAAATTGTCGCTCGCTTCCTGGTTGGCTATTTAATTAAGTAAGTCCCATCGCAAAGCTTCCATTTATATGTATACGTCTAGACACTGCAGATATCGTGAAGACTCTTAAAAATTGGTGCTTCTAGCAGGGATATCATACTCAAACATCTCCAAACGAGATCTGCTTTGTCATTTCTTTTTTATACAAAACGTATAAAGGTAACTAGCATACTTTTAAGGAGATTAATAATGTGAAAAAGTCAATTTTGCTACATTGTAACTCGAATTGTCGAACTCTTTGTTGTAATTTACCAGGAAGCTGACAAATGAACTAAAACACTAAAGGATCACGCCCACCCTCGACGTAGCAGACGCTTGAATGCTATAAATCTCTTTTTCCCCTGAGCATCTCGAACTCAGTGAGCCCTCTTTTAGTCGGACTTTTTCTTCGCGAATGGACGAAAGACCCAACTTTCTGCACTAATTATGATCCTATCTTTATTACGTATGCACAAGAGACAATCTGGCTAGCTCATAATGTTTCTCGGGGATATCGTTGATTTTTGAATATCTTTACTTTCCACACTATATAAATCATTTTTATATTTGTTATTGCTTCTCACACAATATTAGTTGCATAGAAGGGATATAATTTGGTTAGGAAGTTAGTAATAGGTAAGTTCAAGTACTTTGCTATTTCCAGGACACTGTTCAGTGCTCCACTAGGGTGCACTCTCAATGCATCATGTCCACTAACCAATATCGGCTTTTAAACTCCTCCTCCTCCCAACTTTTGCTCTAAATCATGCCTCGTCAATCGACGCGTATTAAACTCTCCATCTTACTCTCATAAACGTGAACCAGAGGAGACCATAAATTCAATTTATTACCCGCATCTATTCGGTATATTTTTAGTGTTGTGTTTGTACATTCAGTTTTAAAAGATTAAAAATTCACCAATGATTTTAGAGGGTAGAAGTAGATGTAAAACATGCTTATCAGGGTATCAACCAATAATTAATCTCGTTCCCTTGGTTCGATAGTTTTATCAAATTTTCTCAAGTTCATCGGAGTCATGCATCGTAAAGCGGAAAATTGCACCGCGCTCTTGCATTCGTCAACTTTGCGGAAGTTTTGCACCTTTAATAACGTCAGTTTCTGGGAAAACTCGCAGCCAAGGACGTTACCTCACGATAGTGGCAATCAACCAGCTGGTTGAGCAACGAGGTTCATAACCCGTTGAGTTAACAGCCCACCCTTAAACATGATTGAATCTTTTCCACGTCACAACCCCAACTACAGCCAAAAGCAAACACCTTTTCAAAAAATGTAATTGATGAGGGTGTTTTTGATGAAAGAAGTGCTGTTGAGCTTATTTCGATTTGTTTTCGTGTCATAGCTACCGTAAAACAATAGTAAAACCTCTCGTTTCAAACTTTCATCAAATAAATAACAAAATTGGAAAGACATGTGCAAAACTACACTGCTGGTAGACATTATTTACAAACGTGAAATTGATATATCGCGAGATATTTCTTCGAATAAGGGTAAATTAGTTATTTGTTTCTAGTTAAGCTCGTGGCTATATTTATTTAAATGACTCATATCAAACACAATTAGAATTATAGTTTAGAGTCTATTCCCATGAATACCTACCTGTATATACTTCACTAGTACGAAGTGTTCTAAATTCCAATAAGTGATCATATCACAGTGTTAAGTGTTTTATTTTTTCTGAGTTTCTTGTAAAATGATTTTTCCGACTCGCTCATCTTCAGGTGTTGTGCGAAATGACAAATCAGATGAAATATTTTTCATTTATATGGAAAAAGAATTATCATTGAATTAAGAAAACGCGTTTTCTTGTACGTATTTAAAATTGCCATTTACTTGATCCAAGAACAAATACTTGAAATCAAGTAAAATTTACTTGGATCAGGTAAGTGGCGATTTTAAATACCAGGGTGTCTACTTGACCGGGAAATTGGGAAAACCGGCAATTTCTTTCACTGGGAAATAACCGGGAATTCGATTCCGTGACCGGGATTTTTCTCTCGTGTATACTAAAGTTAAAACAGTAAATTTTCTAGAAGATTCATAATTCTGAGTTAGGACAGGGAATAAATAAAAGAAATATTTGAAAAATTCATGGAAAGAATTACAATTATCCTGACATGAAAGAGGGAATTTTCGAAAAGAATTACAATTCTAAGTTGTGACATGGAATTTCAGTAAAGAAATATAATTTAGAATTTAGGACAGGGAATTTCCATGAAGAATTATAATTTTTACTTGGAAGCAGGGACTTTTAATAAAGAATTATAATTTTGAGTTTGTAACAGGGAATTTCGTAAAGAATAATAATTTTTCATACATTTTTTTGTTTATAAAAAGAGAATTTACAAAAACAATCATAGTTCCAAGTCAGAATTCGTCAGATGGTGAAAACTTCTTGTTGCAAATCCGGATTTGTTTGAAAAGTGAGTTACTATATTTATGAATTATAATAGGAAATGTTGTAAGTGAATAAAATTCTGATTTGGAACAGAGAATTTCTTGAAATAAATGTAATTATGACTTGGAACAGTGATTTTTCGTAAAGAATTATAATTTAGACTTTAATACAGGGAATCTCCATAATAAATGATAATTTTCACTTTCGAGCAGGGAATTTCCGTAAAGAATTATTATTTTCACTTTGGAACAGGGGATTTCTGTAAAGAATTATAATTTAGACTTTAGGACACGAAATTGTCGTAGAGAATTATTACACAATTAGCACACAAGTGAGCGAAAATCGTACTATCCAAATCGCAGACGAGACCGTAGTTTCCAGTTTATAGGAGATTTCGCTTAATTAATGCATTACGCGCGTCTGCCCCTTTCACAAAATCGATCAAGCGCACACAGACCGATCTGTTTCGGGAGGTCCGATAATGTCTCATAGTAATTGATTTGCAGAGCGTTGATTCTGTAAACACTCAAAACAAATTTGTTGAATTTCTCCGTAAATTTGGTTTAATCATTAGCTACCACGTTATACGTTGTATTTTCTTTTTATATGTTTTTGATGTAAAAGTGAAGAGACTTTTTATCCTGTTTAGTAGAGAAGATGACATGCATATCAGTTTGCGATTCAGGTGTTCAAATAAGTCCAGAAATATAAGTCCGTGTGCACGACAAGCTCATTCAATGAGTTGTTCGGCGAAGTGAATGACGAAAATTTTTACATGCATGATGCGACGGATGGGGAACATATTCACTTGTCTGCATAATTCAACGTGCACACGCGCATTTGTACTTCAAGCTTATTTGCTGTCACATACTTTTTTTTTTATTGCAATAACAATCTTAAAATACTTTTTGCAACATAAATTTGACCTTTAGTAAAACACAAACCGCAATGCTTATTTTATAGTGGTATAGCTCCTTTGGTTCTGGCTTTGTTTTCATACTTACCTTTGAATGACCGAAGTTTGATGAGGCTGACGTTATGAATGGACACTGCCCCTTATGACGGTTCAACTTCTTAGTTTGAACATGATTTTATACTTGTGGAAAACATTTCTCGTATCAAGTTGATAGTTGGGTGTATACTTTAAATGATGACCAATACAAATAATAATGTAGCCTCAGATGGGATTGACTTGGTGACAGTAGTGATGTAAAAAATACCTTCTGGAGCTCTTTGAATGATATTATAGATACTTGCGATCCCGGGGAAAGAATCATTCTACTCGAAGATATAAATGGCTGGGTTGGTGGGCAACGCGAAGGTACCGACAGGGTACTCGATCATTTCGGTGACCCAAAAACGAACGGTAACAGGGAGAAATTGATCAGCTTATGCTTAGAAAAAGGCGTTTTTATTACAAATACTTGGTTTTGACATAAAATGATCCACATGTTTACTTGGTGTAGAGACGAAAGCCATAGTATAATTGACTTTGTTGTAGCGGATGAGAGATTGAGAGAGCTTATAAGGGATATAAGGGTTGTAAGAGGTTCTGAATGCGGAACGGATCACTACCTCTTAGTTTCAAAAATGAACCTAGGTCAAGGGTGAAGGAGAAGAAGAATTAATAATAAGTTGAAGCATATGCGAGTTAGAATAGAGAACTTGCAGAAACCAGAAGTACTAGTGGTGTACCATGAAAAGCTGCGTGAATATTTAGGGCATCATAAAGAAGGCTGGGAGACGGAATTAGGCAATAAAAATATAGAGGATACATGGATAATATTACGGGATAGCATCCTCAAGAGTGCATCTGAAGTTTTCGGAACTGCAGCTGTATGAAGAAAGGCTGGATGTGCTTGGTGGAATGATGAAATCCGCGTGATTGTCAACGAGAAAAAGCAAGCATACTCGAGAATTTTGAATATTAAAGGTCTTAGCGATTAGGAAAGGACTAGATTAGAGTGTGTGTGTGTGTTTAATCACTCGACGCTTTAAATCCGGTTTAAACTAGATTTTAATAGCCACCGTTATTGCGCTGACCCGACCCGAGCCCGGCACAGTTACGCGAGATGAGTATATTTACCAAAATACTTACTGGGAAGGTCATGGGAATACCTGAGTAAGTGATCTGGGAAGTCCAATGTGGATTTACATATGCCAGGTAGATCATGTTCGGATCAGATATTTAGCTTGATGCAGCTCATAGAAAAAATCTTGAGGGTAAACAAAAGAGTTTTCTGTGGATTTGTTGATGTGGGAAAAGCTTTCGATCAGGTGAATAGATCTAAACTTTGGGAAGTTCTGAAAGAGTATAGAATAATTGGTTGGCTTCTAAGAGCAATAAAAGCAATATATAATGGTAGTAAAGCTAGTGTAAGAGTGAATGGACGACTGAGTGATTGGTTTAATATTAAGCAGGTCGTTAGGCAGGGCTGCGTTATGCCCTCCTGGATGTTCAATATAATATGGGCAAATGTCTAAGATTGGCTCTCTTAGACGAAAAAGGTGTTGACTCTTTCTCTTTTCTCCCTATTTCTTTTTGTTGTACATTTACTGTACATTTCTCTCTAATGAGACGAAAAAGGGGGTAGTCTCACAGTCTATTTTTGATTTGTGAACTTTTTGGGTGTTCTTTTTTAGTACACTCAAAATTTTAATAAGAAAGTAGATTTTATTTCGATCATTAGGAAATAAGAAATTCTATTTCATGTTTAATAAAAATACGTTAAAATGTTGGCACTGACTATAGCGTTACTGAATTTTCCGTAAGACTAACCCGGTCAAGTACAGCGCTTGGGCTACGAAAATCTCGGGCTAGTTGCGGAAAATTCCGTAACTTTAGCCCTGATCGAGCTGGAAAGGTTCGACGGAAAATTCCGTAACATTAGACAGCTCGTAAATTTTTGTTTATTTAAGAATTTATTAGTGAATCAATAAGTAGCTAATAGCCAAACTTATTTAATATTCCCCTAATTCCATCTGATCTAATCATAGTTCGTCAAAATTACCATTTATCTTAATTTCGATAAGCTAAAATTTCCGTTTGACCTAATTTTCAAGTCCGAAACTATTATTTGACCTAACCTTCAATGCTTTATTTGCTTGAAGTGCCATTCGTCCGCATTACAATTTACGAAAATTTTTATATTTCTGGAATGTCACTTAATGTTATGACTTTTGTATGTCATTTGCCCCAATTTTTTTTATTTGAATTACAATTTATACTGATTTTCATTTGTCGGAATTGTCTTCGAAATTAGTATATATTTGTTCTATTTTTCACTTGACATAATATTGTTATTACTATTTTTATTTTTCCCAATTGTTATTTGCTCCATATTTTATCTGTCCAAATGGCCTGAAACCGAAGTGTCTCGAATTGTTCTTCGAAATAATATTTATTTCTGCTAATTCACATTTGACCTAAATTTGATATTTTTAAATATCTTTCACAATTAACATTTGTCGAAATTATTATTTGACCAAAATAGTAGTTGCCTATAATTCTGCACTGAAATTTGTCATAAAGCCTAATTTTTATTTGTCTGAAAGGTTTTTTGACCTAACTTTATTTGTCTGAATTTTTCATATACTACAAATTGAATTCAGTTAGGTATATTCGGATCAATAATAATTAGATCTAACGACAAATAATTGCTCAGGTGAAAAACGTGGTAAATGCTGCTTTGATTAACGATAGTAATCAACCGCCTGATTTTATTTACTAGGTCAAATAGATGTATAAAGTACGAATTACATTGAAGTTGAATAAATGACAATTAGGTTTGGGGATTACCCATAAACAAAATTTGTTTCCACTCAGAAAAATGTTGGTTTGAATTATGATTTGACCTTATTTTCATTTCTCCGAATTCTTACTTGCTCCACATTTTATTTGTCTGGATGGCCCGAAACCGAAATGTCTCGAATTGTTCTTTGAAATCATGTTTATTTTTCCGAATTTTCCTTTGACCTTTTGATGTTTCAGAATTGCCACTTTTCATAATTTACATTTGTCGAAGTTTTAATTTGCCAAAATCGGTAGTGGACTTTATAATTGTGCACTGAAACTCGTCATATGGCCTATTTGTTATTTGTCCGAAAGGTTATTTGACTCAACTTTATTTGTCCGAATTTTTCATATGCTACAAATTAATTTTAGTTAGATATTCGGTTCAGTGATGATTAGGTCGAACGAGAAATTGCCTGAGTGAAAAAAATGGCAAATACTACTCTGGCTGATGATAATTATTAATCGGCTAATTTTATTTACTAGGTCATAGAAATCAATAAAGTGAAAAATTACTTTGAAAATGAATAAATGACAATTAAGTCAAATGATGACCTAAAAACAAGATCAGCTTACAATTTTTAGATCGATTTGAGATACAAAAAAATTGCTTTTATATTTATTGCTTTCTTAAAGGGAATTTTTGTAAATATTTTGTATTATTCACTAGGGCGGATAGTCCGGCAGATAAGGTAACCAATTATGCATTTCCTGTCATAAAAAAATCTAAATGAAGGAGTTGAAAATATTCTTGCAGCTTTTTTTGTCATATTTTTTTATTATTATGTTTAAAAAATCTGCCCTCTGCGTGTGCACATTCTAATTTTGCTTAAATGTTATTTTTTACGATTAAAGCAAAAACTATGCGTATTATTAGAAAATGAACTGATCGAAATTTCTATATATTTTTGGAATGAACAATTTGCCTCGACAATATTTTTTCGTATCTTGCATAATTTAACAGGAAAATTGAATTTTTTCATTTCATATAACATTTTTCACGATTAAAACAAAAACTATGCAACTTATTAAAACATGCCCTCAAGAAAATTTGTAGATCTTTTTGATATGAAAAATGTTTCTACTCAACATTTTTTCTTATCTTGCATACTTTTACCGCAAAATGACATTTTTTATTTTTAATAACATGCAGATACGTCCCATCTTTGAAGCGTTTTTGAGGGTTCATGTATGTACCTAAAAAAGAAATAAAATTGCTTGTGAAACGATTTACACAATTCACTTTAAAAATCGTCACTATCTGCCGGACTAGGATTGAAAATGCTGAAATTAATCGAATCGTTTTTCTATTGTCCGTTATTTTTTTTATGCACAGTTTTTGACAGTGAACAGTAATAAAAAGTTTGACATTGAAAAAATTTTTCTTCTTTATAGAATTTTTTGAAAATATACAAAAATTTTTTTTTTTATTGAGTTTACTGTAAACTTTTTTGGAAAAAGTTGAATAAGTCAAGTCTGAAATTTCTTCAACTTGAATCGAAGAAACACGCTATTATTTTTCCTCCGCTCTATCGGTACTTCAGAATCATTTTGACCTTTTTTTTCTAAAATTTCCTTGCTGGTTGTTGTAATTATAGTTTTAGTCTTTTCATAAAAGTACTATTTTTATCCAATCGTGCACATGTTCTTGATAAGATAAAAATTCTACTTCCAGGGAAAACTAAAAGTCACGTACTTTAGTATAATGCAAGATTAGTTTGCTTGAGTTCTCTGTCGGCATGCTTTCGTTAATTTTCACTCATATGATGATGATTCAGGTTGACAACCTCTTTTCCGAATCCAACACGGAAAGTGATGGATTAAGCACTCATAAAAACCGGAGCGTTTCAGTTTCTATCTGCTTCAGCATAAGTCTCGTTTCAAATTTTAATCCTCTCGTAATTTTTTTATTTTCCAGCTGACATATAACTTTTTTAATCGCCGTATGTAGATACTCCCGAAGATTAAAAAGCTCTTCTTCTCTATTGTCCTTTTATAGTTTAGAGACTGCAGATTAAAAATCACGTTCTCAGTTTTATTATATCCTAAAATGAATTTTCTAGCTTAGGAATCTTCAGTTTCCGATTTGAAATACACTCAACTCGCCATTTAACGGGCTCCGGTATACCCCCCTAGAATTGTCGCCGGCTCGTATTCTTTAATGGGGTTGTGGAGGGGGGTCCAAGAAGCCGAGAGAGAGGCGCGTGAATTCAACGGAGTTCAGCACTTCCCCCTGACTGTTTGCATCGCAGAAATTCTTGGAAGAGCCTCATGGTCAAAACAGGCCATACCGGAGACTCGAGTTAAATGGAGAGTTGAGTGTACTTGCAAAAGTATTAATAATTTTGAAGTCGGCGCCAGGAAAAACTATCAAATTGAGGCGCCGAATTCAGAGTTATTTATACTTTTGCAAGTACACTGGGACCTCCATTCATTTTCCCTCGGTTTACTGCCTTCCTAGAATGTCTACCGCCTCGCATTCGCGGACGAGGGGTCGAAGACGCCGAGAGAGAAAATTGCCACCGGCCTCGCATTCGTGGGTGGGGAGTCCGAGTGGACGAGAGAAAGAGGAGCCGAGCTCAGCGGAGTTACGCAGTTCTCGCTGACTTTTTACAATTTACAATATTTACATCATACAAATTCTAGGAACGGAGTCAGGGATATCGAGGCAACACCCGAGACTCGAATTAAACCGAGGTTCTAGTGTAATTATTTTTTACTGTATAGCTCTTTTTGAAGTCTGTTTCTTATTTTTTTTGTAATTTTTTTTATTCGGTACGTTTGTAAAACTGTCACCTGATAAAAAAGTGAGGGACATTGTATTTGAATCAAATTTGTAAATTCTAATCCTTATATTATGTATGAATTTTTGAATTTTTGAAAATTTTCATTGAATTATTTGCAATGATGGTAATATAAAAGGGGATATATAATTCTATGTGTATAAAAATTTAATACAAGCATTTTCACGACATTGAGAACATAAAAACAACAAAAAATCAACAAAAATGATAAAAGTCCAATTGGGGGGACCTCTAAATCATATCGAATTCAAAATTTTTTTTTTGAAAAATTTGTTGACCAAAAAGGCACAACTTAGCTAGCGTGCGTATTCAGTTTCGAGAATCATTTATACTTGTATCATCCTAATATTTACATTGGATGTATTGAGAATTAAGTAGCAGAAATTAAAGTATATTATTTTTCGTCCAATTTTATCATTTCTTTTTATCTTTACAGGCAGTCTTCGCAGATAAGTTACTCGAGGATGTGGAAAATTGACGTTCCTGCTTGGGTCAGTTGGAAAAAATAATTACACTCAACTCTCTATTTAATGGGCCTCGGTATACCACCTGCCTCTAATTGCCGTAGGCTCGCATTCGTTGATGAGGGGTCCAAGGGGCCGAGAGAGAGGATCGCCGCCGGCTCGAATTCGTCGATTGGGGGGGGGGGGGGTCCAAGAGGTCGAGAGATAGGCGCTTGAGCTCAGCGAAATGCAGCAGTGCCCCTGCCTGTTCACATCGTAGAAATTTTTGGTGGTCGCTGGGAAACTGGAAAAATCGAAAATGACCGAGAATTTGATTCAGCGACAGGGATTTTTGTCTCGAAAGATCTGACATGCATATTAAAACTGGATTCATGTATTTTATTACTCTACAAGGGATTACTTGGCGCGCGCTCAAGCGCGAGATCCTTGTTTTTAGTTCTTATTATTCATTTATTGCTTTATTTTTCACATTAAAAATTTACTTAGATCTTTCATAATTAATTCTTGTTTATAATTTAAAATTGAAATTGCATTAGTACTGTGGGAAAATTACGTATCTGTTACATTTGAGTCTAATGTCATTTTAATCATAAAAAATGTATAAACTAAATGTTAATTACATTTTCATTTGTACTTCTTGGTCATAATTGTTTCATACATATTCTATAAGAGCTCAACAATGTTTATTGAAAACAATTGAAGTGTTTACCACTTTCAATATAGTAAAATTGATTTACTAAAATCATTCTCAAATTTTTCCAAAATATCTATATTGGTGTATATCTTTTCAGTTACAAAATGTAATAAATTTACAACATCTTCATTCATATCCTCAATGTCTGCGTTTCTAGCTGATAAAATTGCTGATGTGGAAATTTCATTAAATTTTCGTCTATTAATTAATTTACCGTACATATCAACTAATATATCAGATGCCGTTTTCGTTTCAATAATACTCTAACTCATTTCTAAGTAATCTTCTTCATTATTTAAAGTACCGTTTCCAATATTTGATAAAAATTGCGAAAATTTCAATTTTTCTTGTGAAACTCTAATATTTTTCTTTAATGAATGTATTGAGAATTGCTTCCACAATTGACTGTTTTTAATTGGCAAATTCACTATTTCACTTCTTGTGCCTCTTCCTTTAATCAGAAGGATGTCTTTCAAATGTTACCTCTGTGTCCATTATACCTGTATATCTTAAAGTTCTGTCCATTAATTCTAGTGCATACCCAGGGTGTCTACTCACCTGACAAACCAGGAAAACCTGGAAAATTTTGAATCATCAGAAAAATTTTTATATACCTAGATAAACCATTAAATATCTGGGAATTTTTTTAAGTCAGGGAATTTTTTCGAGCGGGCTAAAATTTTTTTGAAAATTTTAATATAAAATTAAATAACAATGATTTTTTATTTGTAGAAGTAGCTTTTATAGTACTGGGTTTATACTGATTCAAATCAAACTTCTTTGTATCATTTTCAACCAAACAGCTGTATTTTTAATGGAAAAGATTGAAATTTCTACTAAAAGAAGTAAATTTTCAAACCAAGCAGACGAATTTTGAACTTAAACGATGAATGTTTTAACTAAAAAATAATAATTTTTAACAAAGTAGTTCCACTTCAAACTAAGCAGTTAAATTTTGATCAAAAAGATCAATTGTCTACCAAAAAAGACAAATTTTTAACAAAATACATAAATTTTCAACCAAATAGTTGGATTTTCAACTAAAAAAATAAATAAATTTTCAACCAAAAATGGAATAATTAAGTTTTGAGTTAAAGAAATTAATTCTCAACAAAAAATCGAATTCCCAACAAAATAGTTGAATTTTTAAGCAAAAAGATAAATTTTTAATTTAAATGATGAATCTTCAACTCAAAAAAATGAGTTTTTAATAAAGTAGTTCCACTTTCAACCATGTAGTTGAATTTTTCACCAAAAACAATGAATTGTCAACGAAAAATGTAATAGTTGATATTTTAACCAAAAAAGATTCAAATCTTAAAAACAGTTCAGTTTTACCAAAAAGAGCGAATTTTCAACACAATATTTCATTTTCAACCAAACTGTTGATTTTCAAGCCGAGGAGACGAATTTTCTTGAAATCAGTTGAATTTTTAATTCGAAAATATGAACTTTAACAAGCAAGTTAATTTTCTACCAAAACAGATTAATTTTTCTACTAAAAAGTGCATTTTTAACCAAAAAAGATGAAATTTCTACCAAGAAAGATAAATTTTTAAACCAAAAAGACAAATTTTCAACAAGAGTTAAATTTTTAACCAAGAAAGATTTTTCCGTTGATAAAGAAACAATATTTCAACCAAAATGTTGAATTTTCAAGCAAAATAGACGAGTTTTCCACAAACCAGTTGAATTTCGAACCCTAAAA
Source organism: Melikaiella ostensackeni (assembly GCA_032362435.1). Lineage (NCBI taxonomy): Eukaryota > Metazoa > Arthropoda > Insecta > Hymenoptera > Cynipidae > Melikaiella > Melikaiella ostensackeni. The sequence continues at coordinate 7,873,459 of JAUMHM010000088.1, forward strand.
TATGAATTATCTACCAATAAGTTAATTTTCAACTATGTAGTTTAATTCTGCAAGCAAAGAAGGTGAATTTTCAACGAAAAATGTAATAGTTGATATTTCAACCAAAAAAGATTTATTTTTTAAATCAAAAACAGTTCAATTCAACAAAAATAGTCGAATTTTCAACAAAATAATTGAATTATCAACTAAAAAAGATTAATTTTCAACCAAACAGTTGCAATTTTAACCAAAAAGTTTGATTTTATACCAAAAAATACGAATTTTTAACGAAATACATAAATTTCCAGCTAAATAGTTGTATTTTCAGACAAAGGAATTAATTTTTTACCAAAAAGACGAATTTTCAACCGAATAGTTGAATTTTCAACTAAAGAAGATGAAATTTCCACCAAATAGATGAATTTTCAAACCAAAATAACGAATTTTCAACCAACAAAGATTTTTTAGTCAAGAAAGAAAAAATATTCTAAGCAATTTGCTAATTTTTCAGTTAACTAACAGAGATATTAAGCCAACTTTGTTTCCGTTCCGTTAAGGTTCAGTTCTTAGTCGACTCTATAAAAACACGAATTTCGTACAAAACAGTTGAATTTTGAACCCGAAAATATAAATCTTCAGCAGAAAATTCAATTTTCATCCAAGTAGTAAATTTTTCAACAAAATAGTTGAATCATCGACCAAAATAGAAAATTTTCAACCAAAAAAGATGAAATTCCTACCAAAAAAGGAATAGGTAATCCAAATAGCTCATTACTGCTTTTCCATTTGGAAGTAAAGTTGCTGCAATCCCTGTGAAGGCCATAGTAAAAACCTTTTTTTCAACCTTGCAATATATGCCAAAGAGTTTTATATATGAACTTTTTTCTTGATCCACCAGGACCATCAATATTAAAACAATTGCATCCATCATCATTAATATTGTTAACTCTTCTCCGTGTCGTGTCAACAAAAATCTTTTGTTTATCATTTAATTTTGTATTGTTTTCATTTCCTATAATCATTAATTGTTCACGATACACGTCAATATTCGTTGTATTTTCGTAAGATATTTTTTCCATCAATGGGAAGTCTGAAATATTTTAACCTTCATTAATTATCATGCTTGTGATATATCTTCATAAGCTCTTCTTTCACCTTCAACAATACCGAAATCCCTTGAATAATCATCTAAAATATTTAATTTGAATTTCTTTCATAGTATTTCTGGATTTACTGGTCTACAGTATATTAACATCCAAAAAAATATTCTACGTATTTGATGTGACATCATCACGGTGCGCTTGGATTAAGTTTAACCAAATGTGACCCCCCCCCCTCCATCCAATTATTCTTATAATTTCTAATCTGTGATCAGAATTAAATAATTTTAGCTAAAAGCGAAAATCATCCATGGAAGGAGCGAAGAGAAAACTCAATTTTTCTCAGTTTTTTGTAGGTTAATTGTTCTCACTACGTCCAAAACCATTCCATTGTCACAATTTTTGGCTTAAAATCTTTGTCTGTTCACCGCGAACAATGTTTTCTGGATTATACTGCAAAAAACATGTGATATCAATTTTGAAATTTGAAAAAACTGCGAAAATTCATGTTTTTTTCAGAATTTCATGATGAATCACTACACCTATCATTTTACAGTAAATCCCAGATATATTTTTTATCTGAAGTTCGATGAAAACGTTGCAAGCAATTGACAACTACAATTATCCGACGTCGGATAATTTTTATCTGAAAGAGGATATGCAACCATATTCAGGACTTTATATGTAGTTGTCGATTGTTTGCAGCGTTTTTATCCAACTTCAGATAAAAAATATCTCTGGGATTTACTGTGTTTGAATGCGTTAATTTTAGTATTCATCAGAAAACTTATAAAATTTTACACACACCAGTTATTGAATCAATTTTTTATCTCTAGTTAATGAGAACATATGGCCATTAGAACTTCAGAAAATGAAATAAGAAAATGTTTGCATTGTGCCATTTGCACTGTAACTTTGTAAGCATGCAGAAAATCGCAAATGTTAAGGAAAACATTTTAAGAGTAGACTCAATTTCTAATAAAGGAATTCAAGCTTCATCACAATTCAGTGTTCCAAACCAGAGATATAACAATCTAAACATGGATGTGTCGTCTCACAGCTGGGTAGGCGGATGAGTATCTGATAGCGCGATCTAGCATGTTTGCGTTCAACATTTTTTCTTTTATATGACGCTCTTTGAATGAAAGAAATAACATTGAAACATATATAGCATGTTAATCAATAATAATTACTTTATTCAAGACAGTTTTTGATGAAATTTTTTTACATCATTATAGTTTAAATTAACAACTTGTAATTCATTAAACTCCTTAAAATTATTTTCGTAGAATCGCTATGTATGATACTCATGCGCCTACCCAGCCACGAGTAGACACAACCATGTTTAGTTCGTCATATATCTGTTTGGAACATTGAATTGTGATGAAACTTGTACTCATTTGTTAGAAATTGAGTCTACTCTAAAAATGTATTCTTCAATATTTGCGATTTTCTGGATGCTTACAAAGTTACAGTCCAAATAGCACGATGCAAACATTTTTTTATCTCATTCTCTGAAGTTCTAATGGCCATATATTCTCACTAACTAGAGATAAAAAATTGATTCAGTAACTGTTTTGTCTAAAATTTTATAAGCTTTCTAATGAATACTAAAGTTAACGCATTCAAAATGATAAGTGTAGTGAATCATCATAAAAACCTGAAAAAAAGGATTTTCGCAGTTTTTTCAAACTAAAAAATTAATATCACATGTTTTTTGCAGTATAATCCAGAAAACATTGTTCGCAGTGAGCAGACAAAGATTTTAAGTCAAAAATTGTGACCGTGGATTGGTTTTGGACGTAGTTAGAACAATTAACCTACAAAAAATTGAGAAAAATTGAGCTTTCTCTTCGTTCCTTCCATGGATGATTTTCGTTTTTAGCTAAGATTAGTTAGTTCTGATGACAGATTAGAAATTAGAAGGGGGGGGGGCAACTTTGGTTAAAACCTTATCCAAGCGCACCGTGTCATCCTTTGACTGCTTTCTTCTAATGATCTTCGATATTCATCATCATTTTCTATGAATCCTGTTGCTAGGCATGCTGTTTTAAATGTTTGATACATCATTTTTTCTACTATTCCTGAATCTTCATTAGACGTTGAACCCTTCACCGTTAATAAAAGCAAACGCAAGTGGTGTAACTCTAGTTGAAGTGGACTTACTAAATACACGCGTCTAATACGCGTGTATTAGATATAATAATATATCTAATATCTACTAAATACATTTGATCGTTTTTTCTTCTTTCCCATTTGTAAATATTAATTCCAATTCTTTTATTAGTATTGAAATTATAATGACATGGTATTATGATATATATAGAGGTATAATATATTGCGTGTGTGTGTATATAATACATTATATTATACATAAAAAATAAGCCCAGGGTGAAGTTATTGTGTCAATTTTTTCAGAAGCTATTGACAAAGTAGTGCAAATTGTAATGTTGAATGTTTTCCTAAGATTCAAATCAAATCTGAAATTATAAGCATTTTTGATGTAATTGTGCTTATTTAAAAGGCAAATTTCTAAGGAATCACAGAAACTTATCAAAACAATTGTTCATTTTCATTTGTACCATGCAAGAAGTTGAAGTTGAAATAAAAATAAATTTAAGAAAATTTGAATTTGTAGGAAATAATAATAAAAATCAAGTGAATGTATATTTTAAAGAATTTTTATAGAAAATTCGTGCTTACTTATTTCATATATTTGAAAAATTTCTTTCTCGACAGAAAAGATTATTTAAATTTCTCTGGGGTTGTTGTTTCAACTCGAATTGCTTGCACCATAATAAAAGATTTTTTTATAATTAATCTGACAAGTTACTGCTATTGTACAGAAACGTTCATTTTAAATGATCACGAGATCATCGAAGAATGTTAATTATTTTGGGTGTTATTTAAAATAAAAATAAAAAATTACAATTCGAACTATGTTTGCAACAGATTCTTAATATACTTCAAAATAACTTCATCCTGTCATCATTTTATTCATAATTTAGATATCTTTCGACCTATTTAAGAGAAAAAATTGTAACTCAGAATTTATAAAATTAACAATCCAAAATTTACAAATTTCAAATACTAAAATTGAGTGTCCACATATGAAGTGGCCGTAGTGTATTTTCATAAAAAATATATTTTTGACAGCTTTTGGGAAGTATAAGATGTCTTGAAAATAAACATTGCGATTTCATCAGTTTGTAAATGATTAAATGATTAATTGACCGGGAGAAAACCAAGAATTGACCGGGAATTTAAAATCATCTGTCGGGTTGTCACCCTGGAAATCGTTTGAAAATTTTTGAAATCATTGAAATCTTTGAAGTCGTTGCGAAATTTTTGAAATATTTAGATATTGCCTAATATTTGAAATCTTCTGAAATCTTTTGGAATCTTTGTGAAATCTTCGAAATTTAAAATTGTTCAGTTCAAAAGTGTTGAAAGCTTCCATTGTATATCTCTTAATCATTGAGCATTGGAATTAAAACTTTCTAAATTAAAAATTTATTTAGTTTCACTTTTGGAACTTTAAAATTCAAGAGAGTTCCTCTTTAAATGCTTTAATTTGCAGTTCAGTTTTGATTACGTCAAATAAAAATATTCTCAGCTTTAAGATTTCGAATTTTTTAACATCAATGACCGTGAAAAATTTTTCCCAATCGGGAATAAATCGAGAAATGACCGGGAACTTTTTTCCTCAATTAAAACGGCCACCCTGGTTCTATTATTGATATACTTGATTTAATATTTCATATAACATTTCTTCACAAACATGTCAAAAATAATTATGCTGAAAAGACTAATTAAATTCGCGTTGAGTTTGAAACATTTGTGCAATTAACTTTACATGAATAAATGTACCTTTACGAATATTAATTAACTATCATCGTACTGTATTAAATTACAATTTTCTTCTTCAAATATTCACTGGAGTAGCGACATTTTCAGGTTGATGAGTTTCGAAACGAATAAAATGCTGACAATTACTGGATATTTTTGCACAAAGGTGTGAAATCATCGACCATTCAACGTTGCAATTTATACAGAGGTACAAAAAGATTCATCGAAACTGGAATATGTCCAAATTTAGATTCTGATGCAGCTTGAAAATGCTTGTGAAACTATATGGATAAAGTGGATTAACTTCGTCTGGTACGGTGACCACTGGAATCCAATTACTCGTGAAAAATTAAGTTCTAAAATAGGATTCGCTTGATTAACGCCAAAGATATTAAAGTTAAAATGGAAAAGTGTTCTAGTAAAGACCACTGACTAAAAGGAGTATTTTTATGTAACTGAAGTTTGCAACGTTCATAAACAAATATATAAATTAATTTTTAGAGGTGGGATTATATTGACCCTCAATCGTAAAATTATTTTGGAATTTTTGGTGATCGAATCGGCTTTAGGGTCCAATAATTGAATACAATTTAAATTGCTTCATTTAAATTG
>JAUMHM010000088.1:7892508-7913982 GCA_032362435.1 Melikaiella ostensackeni
AGTGTCCTTGTAACTTGTAACAGTGTTCTCGTAACATTGTCCTTGTAAATTCTTTTTGGCCGACCATTCTTTAGTGTTGCGAGTATAGGACTGATTCCTGTTCTGGGTTGGACTCTGTACAGTGCGCTAGAGGAGTCAAGACGGAGAAAAATGCAAGTCCAAAATCTTTCACTAAGTACTAGGTATCTAGCAATTCATTTTCACGTTGATTTTTTTCGGGAAGAGTACTATACATTTTATTTTTGAAACTAAGCATAGAGTACCTTTTGTAATAAAATTAACAAACACTCATGTACTAGATGACGCAAAGGTATGGCAAGTTTGAGACTCTGTCCCAGAATTTTCTCATGAAAATAAATTGCTAAACTTCTAACATTCAATCTTATTTCCTTACACTCACTGTTTTAAATCGGGTACTCAGGGATAGATTTTGAATTCGCATTTTTCTCCATGCACACTTGAATCAATAAGGTAATCTCAATCTCGAATCTTTCTCACAACGCCAATTCAGTAATGAATACCTCGACTACCAGCACTAAAGACCCAATTTTTCAGTTCTATTTTTCTCCGTGCTTTTGCATTGAAAATTTTATCAATGATGTGCAATGTGCAGGTCTAATATGCACAAACACATGCTTCCGCACACAGAAAATTATTAGTGTGAAATTTGTTGCATCTCATTTTGAACAATGACAATTTTCATTGTGCATTTTACAGTGCATTTGAAAGCTCTTTCAAATGTTTAAAGGATTGAATTGAAGTATTCCTATTATTGCATTTCTATTTCCTCTATACGCCACTTGATTTGGTTGATGAACCTATCGAAAATTTGAAATTAGCATCAAAGTTTAACGACTCGAAATGATGTTCAATTTTCTGGAAATCGTCAATGTTCATTGAATCGGATTTCTTTTCTTTTTTCTTGTATGCCATAGACATGAGTAGCGCATGTAACTGGTTAATGTCAAACACTTTCTTTTGCTTGGAGTTCTCGCTCTCTTTCATTTGCCTTCTCTTGTATCACTCTTCAACCCGGCCTCTCTCTTCTTCTAACCTTCCGATCCACCCTTTCAACCCTCTTTGTCGATTCTTTTTTTCTTCTCCTAAATTCCTGATTTCTTTCTTTTTTCTTGTATACCATAGACTTATGTAGCTCATGTAATTGGCTAATATCATTTTCCTTTGCTTGGAGTTCTCACTCTCTTCCGTTTCCTTCGCTTATATCACTCTTTATCCCCATTTTTCTTTTTCCGTTCTTCTGATTCATCCTTCCAACCCTATTTTTCAAATCTTTCTTCTTCTTTCAAATTCCTGATTTCTTTTTTCTTGCATGCCATAGACACGAGTAACTCATATAATTGGCTAATGTCAGACATTTTCCTTTGTTTGGAGTTCTCGCTCTCTTCCATTTTCCTTCTCTTGTATCACTTTTCATCCTGGCCTCTCTCTTCTTCCAATCTTCCGAGTCACCCTTTCAACCCTTTTTGCCGAATCTTGTTTTATTCTTTTAAATTCCTGATTCTTTTCTTTTTGTATGCGGTAGATACGAGTAGCTCATGTAATTGGCTAATGTCAAACATTTATCTTTGCTTGGAGTTCTCGCACTCTACAATTTTCCTTCTCTTGTTTCACCCTCCATCCTGGTCTTTTTCTTCTTCCAATCTTCCGATCCACCCTTTGAACCCTCTTTGCCGAATTTTTTCTCTTCTTTTAAATTCTTGATTTCTTTTCTTTCTTCTTGTATGCCATAACTTATGTAGCTCATGTTGGCTAATGTCAGACATTTTTATTTGCTTGGAGTTCTCGCTCTCTTCCGTTTTCCTTACCTTGCATCCCCCTTCCTCTTCTTCCTATCTTCCGATCCACCCTTTCTACCCTCTTTGCCAAATCTTTTTCCTTTCTTCCAAATTCCTGATTTCTTTTTTCTTGTATGTCATAAACTTATGCAGCTCATGTAATTGGCTAATGTCAGACATTTTTATTTGCTTAAAGTTGTCGCTCTCTTCCGTTTTCCTTCGCTTGCACCCCCCTCTCTCTTCTTCCAATCTTCCGATTCACCCTTTCATCCCCTTTTGCCGAATCTTGTATTATTTTCTTAAATTCCTCATTTCTTTTTTTTTTTTTTTGTATGCCGTAGATACGAGTAGCTCATGTAATTGGCTAATGTCAGATATTTTCCTTTGCTTGGAGTTCTCGCTCTCTTCGATTTTCCTTCGCTTGTATGACTCTTCATCCCCCTTTATCTTCTTTCAATCTTCCGATCCATGCTTTCAACCTTTTTGCCTAATCCGTTTTTCTACTTTTAAATTCCTGGTTTCTTTTCTTTTTTCTTGTATGCCGTTGACACGAGTAGCTCATTTAATTGGCTAATGTCAGACATTTTCCTTTGCTTGGAGTTTTCACTCTCTTCGTTTTCCTTCGCTTGCATTCCCATTCCTCTTCTTCCAATCTTCCGATTCACGCTTTCTACCCTCTTTGCCGAATCTTTTTTTATTCTTTTAAATTCCTGATTTCTTTTTTCTTGTATGTCATAGACTTATTTAGCTCATGTAATTAGCTAATGTCATATATTTTCCTTTGCTTGGAACTCTCGCTCTTTTCGATTTTCCTTCGCTTGTATCACTCTTCGTCCACCTTTCTCTTCTTTCAATTTTCCGATCCACCCTTTCTACACTCTGCTGAATCTTTTCCCATTCTTTCAAATTCCTGATTTCTTTTTACTTGTATGTCATAGACTTATGTAGTTCATGTAATTGGCTAATGTCAGACATTTTTATTTGCTTGGTGTTCTCGCTCTCTTCCGTTTTCCTTTGCTTGCATCCCCCTTTCTCTTGTTCCAATCTTCCGATCCACCCTTTCAACCCTCTTCGCCGAATCTTTTTCCTTCTTTTAAATTCCTGAAGCACGTATCTACCGGCTCGTCGCGTCGTTTTCGTAACAGGGGTTGACAAAGTCACGGGCGAACACACGTGAGCAATAAACTCTCACACTCTCACGTAGCCGCTTGAAACTGCACTCGTAAGTACGTACGTGAGCGTGTAGTCACCAGAGCAGAGAGAGAGAGAGAGAGACGAAGAGATTTCCGGAGAGTAGTTCTATTGTTTGGTCGTTCTTTAGAAACTCTCCACATTAGCGACGTGAATTAGTACAATGGTGTTCTCTCTCACTCCTCATAGAAGTTGGATACCTGGTTGCTACGAGTCGAGATGTATGTACTAGTACTAGTGTAGCCGTTCCTGCTTCTGTCTTTGGTCCTCGGAAATTTTTTGCACTCTCGACTCGTTTTGTTCCTCTCGGTTGCGAACAGACATCCCGGAATTCAACTAACGAGGACGAGTGCCGAATAATCCAGAGCGAACTTTAATCTTCCAGCCTCACCAAATGCAGAGTTCAAGATCAACACAGACTTAGGTTATTACGATTATGTTCTTCTTTTTCTCCTTCCATGCAAGTCAGACATGCTTCCACTCAATTTCCGAGGAAGTAATTTAGAATTTGAATTTGGATTTGAAATTTTGAATTGCATAATATCTGCGATTAACATATAATTCCTCTGTTTGTATGATATTGCAAATGTCTAACGAATTAGAATTTATGTTATCCAAGAATCTCAATATCATCACAGTAAATCCTGAGATATGAAATGCGCTGCAGCTCAATCGAATCTTCCATTTAATAGCAAAATGATCCAATCTAGTGAATCAAGAAATCGATTAGCTCAACTTCACGATCTTAGCAACCGACAGTCGCGTTTTTTTTTGCAAACAGGCGGAAAGAAGAAATTTTTAACTTGAATTTATTTTTAACGCTTTAAATCCCTGAAATTTCAAGTGAAAGTATTGCATTTGCAACAAAACAAATGATTTTTTGTCCAAATATATGAATTTTCAATCAAAACGATGACTTTTTAAAGAAGAAGATTAATTTTATACCAAAAAAGACGTGCAATAAAATACATGAATTTTCGAATGAATAGTTGAATTTTCAATCAGAAAACATAAATTTTCAATAAAAAAACTAACTTTCTACAAAATAGTCAAGTTTTTAACCAAAAAGATAAATTTTCAGCTTCACTGATGAATCTTCAACTAAAAAATTATTTTTTAACAAAGTAGTTCCCCTTTCAACCAAGTACTTGAATTTTCAGCAAAAAGGATGGATTCTCAGCAAAAAATGTAGTAGTTGACATTTTAACCCAGAAAAATTTCAATTTTATATCTATAATAATTGTATTCAACCATGACAGACGAATCTTCAACAAGATAGTTGAATCTTCAACTATAACAGGTTAAATTTCAATAAAAATAATGACTTTTTAACAGAATAATCAAATTTTCAACCGCAATAGATGAATTTACAACCAAAAGCATTCATTTTCTACTAAAAAGGAAGGATTTTCAACAAAATACACAAATTTTAAACCAAATAGTGAAATTTTCGTTTAAAGAAGATACATTTCCAATTTAAAAAAAATTAATTTTCTACTAAAATTATGGATCTTCAACAAAAAAAATGAATTTATAGCAAAGCAGATCGACTTGCAACCAGACAGTTGAATTTTCACAGATGAATTCTCAACGAGAAGTTTTATAATCGATATTTCAGCCAAAAAAGATTTTAATTTTTAATCTGACATAAAACTGTTGAGTTCAACCAAAAAGACGAATTTTCAACAAAACAGCTGAATCCATAACTGAAACAGATCAATTTCCACGTAAACAGTTGCATTCTCAATCAAAAAGATTAATTTTCTAACAAACAAAAAAAAGAATTTTTCAACAAAACACATAAATTTTAACCAAATAGTTGATTTTTCATGTAAGATTTTATTTCTGCCAAGAAAGACGAATTTTCCACAAAACACATAAACTTTTGACTAAATAGTTGAATTTTCAACCAACAAGATTATTTTTCTACCAAAAAGACGAATTTGGAACAAAATATATGCATTTTCAATTGAACAGTACAATGTTGTACTGAAAAAGTTAAATTTTCAGCAACAAAGAAACGCATTTTCAACAAAATAGTTAAATTTTCAACTAAAGAAATGAATTTTTAATAAAGCAGTTCCACTTTCAACCAACTACTTGGATTTTCAACCAAAAGAGACGTATTTTAACCAAACACATAAATTTTCAACCAGATAGTTGAATTTTCAACCAAGAGAATTATACGTCTGTCAAAATATGAATTTTAAATAAAATAAATAAATTTTCAAATAAGTAGTTGAATTTTCAACCCAAAAGATTGTATTTCCACCAAAAAAGACAAATTTTCAACAAAGTACATAAATTTTCAACCAAGTACTTGAATTTTCAACCAAAAAGAATATGAATTTTCAACAAAAAGTGTAATAGTTGATATTTCAGCTCAAAAGATTTAAAAATTAAATCATAAAAAGTTGGTTTCAGCTAAGAGAGGTTTATTTTCAGCGAAATAGTTGAATCCTCAAAACCAAAATAAAACTAAAACCAAATAATTTTCAACCAAACATTTGCTTTTTTGATTAAAAAGATTCATTTTTTACGAAAAAGACGAATTTTCAACGAAGTCCATTAATTTTCAAGACTTTTAAACCAAAGGGAATAAACTTTCAATCAAAAATAGTTGGATTTTCTTATTGGGTTCTATTATTTCAGTTCACATTTAAGTCGAAAACCGCGAAAATGGGAAAAAGAGGGGAATTAGGGAAAGCATTTGAAGTCTGCGATAAATTAATAGGAATTCTGATAATTTATAAACTAAAAAAAATTACTTCAATTAAACACTGAATTTATATACACAGAACACACACAGAATTAATATGCATGTTCATTACCTAAGTTTATAAAATCTTAGTAAGGCGGGGGGAGGGGGGTCGGAGCAAATCTTATGATCTCTTACGTGGGGCGAGGAGGGTTTAAAATTTCGGAAAAACACTCACGTAATTTGTGGATGACCATTAAGGTGCTTATAAGGTGCTATGAGGTGAACATTGACATCTGATACATGCATCAAATACCAGTGTTCACTTGTCAATTATAATTTACACAGATAACAATCATGCAAATAAAAAGCAGATCAAAATCAGCGCAAAATTCAAGACAGCTTGGAGTGTCAAAATGATAAAAGTTTAATGTATGGCAATGTTGTAAACATTTTAACCATGTAAACCTGCCTTTTCATACATTACAATTGAAGAGGAAACAAACTTCATACTCATCTTACAGTCTCAAGGTGCCATTTCCATGCAATTTGCCATAATTTTGAGCCACAAAGTTTTATCTTGAAATTCCATAATTTATTACACCGGAGTTTTTGCATTTCGAAAGTTGAATCTTGCATCAGTATGCTAATTATTCTTACCGGAATCAGGTAAAAAAATTTGCAACTCATTATCAATAAACATCTAATGTACAAACTACGTAATTTTGAAAAGCCTGTCCTGTAAAGTTGGCATCGATTACTTCTTCATCTGGAGAATAGGATAGATAAGGAATCAATTAGAAGCCCAGCTCGTGTATTTTTGCCATTGCGATTGCGGAGGTGTGAGTCGATGCGTTGTCATGATGAAACAGTACGTTTTTGTGAGCCAATCGTGGCCGTTTTTTTAGCTCGGCTTTCAGACGGTCCAATAATGATGCAGTGTACGTTCCTGTTATAGTTTCACAATTATCCAAGTAATCAATTAGGATAATTCCTTGGGAATCCCAAAACACTGTGGCCATCACTTTCCCAGCTGACAAAATAGTTTTCGCCTTCTTTGGCGCACTTTCACCAGGCAGTACCCACTGCTTTGACTGCTGCTTTGTCTCGCGTGTATAGTGGTTGATCCAGGTTTCATGCACAGCCACGAATCGACCCAGAAAGTCCTGCGGATTCCAATTAAACTTCACGAAATACTGCGCTGAAACGTCTTTTCTAGTGGCGCTTTTGATCGGGAGTCAGCAATCGCGGCACCCATCTTGCACCCACCTTCTTAATCTTCAGTTTTTCGTGCAAGATTCGACCACCTTTACATTCGTTCATCCCAAAATAAACGGTTTTCAAGGCAGGAATGGACTCGGAACTCTTCTTTCTCCATTTTTTTGAAAACTTATGACACGCTTACTTCAAACATATGCTAAGCGCAAACTAAGTGTCGGTCTTGGCTGAAGCTTGGTAGAGGATAGTTTTAAGAGTAGTATTTCTTGGCCATGTACTACAAAGTTCATTTTGGCGCCATCTAGCGTTAAACTTACTTTACTTATTAAACGAACTTCGTATATATTTAATCGTGGAACTCCAATTTATCATAAAATAATTGATGCCTTGACCATAAACTGTCTATTCGTACATAATGAATGCATACATTGTCTAGACGTTGAAATCGTTCAATCTGCGGGTATAGCAGGAATATTCTTGCACCTGTGACAAACGACCGCGGTATTACCATTCAACTCGGTGCTGGATTTAGCGATTAATCGCCACCCTGATAATTAATATCTCGCCTTTCGCTCGCGTACGAAAAGGTCTCACGCCGTTAATTATAAATAGCACGTGGTCGTAGATTCACTGATCAAGAGACAGTCAGAGGTTCAACCTCTTATATTTGAGACTGCACCTGCAACTTGCCGACTGTACTTCCTCGTTTTATTTCGTTCATTTCATCTAAAATGGTCTCGTTCTTCATTGAAATTCCAAATAAAATTCATATCCTGCAAATAATACGTTTTCAATTATCAATCTGAAGTTTTATTTTCGTAGCAAATATTTATAAAGCTACCAATCAGGTTAATTTCAATAAAATCCCAGGGTGGCCGCTGGACCGGGAAACCGGGAATAAAAAAATTTCAGGAGAAATATTTATCCAATCACTTGAAATATCACAAATTTCATATTGAGTGATATAATACAATTAAAAATAAACTCAAATGTTAACTTTTTCAATTATGAAGTCGTTCAGTTTACAGTACGTAATTCTAAAATCTTTTACTTGGAAAATTTTCCATGTTAGGTCTTTTTTTTTAAATATACATTTTCAATTCAAAGAGTTCTAAAATAAAGTTTTGAAGACTCAAACAATTGAAAATTGAAAGCTTTTGAAATAAAAAATTTTTGATAACTAAGGTTTCAAGTTAATTAACTATAAATGTAAATCAGTTAATAAGTTTTAAAATTGAACTGTCCGAGTATTACAAATTAAACAATAATTGATTTTACAAAGATGATTTTGAATCTGTTGGAAATTGAACATTTTACAGATTTTTAATGGCAAAAATTGAACTGATTCATTACCAAGGCCTGAAGCAAGAAGAATAAAAAAAAACATTCTTTCAACTGTAAAAACAGGGGAAATAAGGAGTTTTTTTTAACGAAAATAGGGGAATAAATTTTTTCAAATAAAATTCATGTAGGTTATATTAAATGCAATTTAAAACGCTTTTAACTCCTAGATGTTCAAATAAAAATATTGCATTTTTAACAAAATAGATGAATTTTTAACCAAGTATTTGAATTTTCAACTAAAAGGATTAATGAAATTTAATGATGAATTTTATGATAATTAATGAAGTTTTTTTCGCAGCTACAGATTAAAATAATTTTGGTTTTTATTAGTAGATCGAAAACTGTCATTTTATCGACGAAAAACCAAGAGGATTAATCTTATACCATAAAAGACGAACTTTCAACGAAATAGTTGAATCTTGGACTAAAAAAGATCAATTTTCATCCAGAGATCGAACAGTTCATAATTCAGTTAACAAGGTTAATGTTCAAAAAAAAAAAAACGAATTTTTAACAGAATAATTACATTTTCAACCGAAGAGATGAATTTTCAACTAAAATGATGAATCATTAACCAAATAAATAAATTTTGAGCAAGGTAGTTTAACTTTTAACTAAGTAGTTTATTTTCAACCAAACGAGATAAATTCTCAACCAAATATTTAAATTTTTAACCAAAAGAATGAATATGTAGCAAAATGCATAAATTTGCAAAATAATAATTTAATTTCCAACTAAACAAGATCAATTTTCAACCAAAAATGAAGTAATCAAACTTTCAGTTAACAAAAATAATTTTCAACGAGAAAAAACGATTTTTCAAAAAAATTGTTAAATTTTTCAACCAAAGAGATGAGACTTCAACCAAAAAAATGAATGCTGAACAAAGTAGTTCAACTTTCAACCAAGTTGTTCATTTTTCAATCAGAAAAATGAATTCTCTACGAAAAATGTAATAGTTGATATTTCAACCAAAAAATATTTTAATTTTAAATGAAAAATAGTTACATTTAACCAAAGCGGACGAAATTTCAATAAAATAGTTGACTCCTGAATCAAAGCAGATCAATTATTAACCAAACAATTGAATTTTTCACCAAAAAAGATGAAATTTCTACCACAAGAGATGAATTTTCAAACAAAAAAAAAACGAATTTTTAGCCAGAAAATATGAATTTCCAACAAAAAAGATAATTTTCAACTAAATATTCAAATTTTGTACCAAAATAGTCGCATTTTCAACAGAAGAGTTTAATTTTCAACCAATCAAGATTTTTCAATTGAGAAGAAAACAAATTTCAACTAAATTGTTAAATTTTCAAGACAAAAAGATGAATCTTCTACATAACAGTTCAATTTTCAACCCGAAAATATGAACTTTCATAAAAAAAAGTTGATTTTCAACCAAATTGTCGATTTTCCACCGAAATAGTTGATTGTTGAACCCTAAAAGACGAATTTTCAACAGAAAAATTTAATTTTCAACCAAAAAGGATGACTTTTGAACAAAATTATTGAGTTTTCAACAAAATAATTAAATTTGCAACCAAGTATTAAAATTTGTAACCAAAAATATAATAGTAGACTTTTTAACCAAAAAGAATGTTACTCGTATTTCTACCAAAAATAGTTGGATTTTCTTATTGGGTTCTGTTAATTCAATTCGCATTTGAGTGGGAAAAACGAGTGAAATGAAGAAGAGGGGAATGAGGAAAAGGCTGTGAAGCCTGCGATAAATAAATAGGAATTTCTGTAATTTATATGCTGAAGAATAATAGTATGAATGGACATTGAAGTTAATTTTTAATATTTTTAAAATATTAGATTAGAAAATTGGAAATTTTGCTTAGAAAATAAAGTTAATTTTGACTTTTTCATTAAATAAAGTAATTGAACGCTTTTATTCAATTTCAAATTCTATTCAAATATTGTGTCGGGCTATAACATTCCATTTTTAACTCATTCAATTCGAAATTTTTTATTTAAAAATAAAAAACAACTTTTTATTATTTAGTAATATTTGACTGTTAATTTGAAATTTGTTTAACAATCAATATTCAAAACTAATTTGAAACTGAATTGTTTTAAGGAGAAAGTTTTAAATGGCCAAAATTTGTAAGTGCTAAATTTAAACTTTAAGCGTTACTATTTTAATTGTTGCAAATTAACGACATTTGATTAAAAAATTTTCAATCAAAAAATGTTGAAAGCTTCCATTTTATACGTGTAAATTATTCAGCGTTTGAATAAGAAATTTCTGAATTGAACATTTTCTAAGCTTGAAGTTTAAAAGTTCAAAATGCAAAATAGTTCCACTTCGATTGCTTGAACTTGCAGTTCAGTTTTGATTACTCCAAATGAAAGAATTCAGCCTTAAGAGTTCGGATTTTTCAATTTCCATGACAGTGAAAAATTTTTGCAAACCGAGAAGAAACCGGGAAATGACCAGAAATTTGTTTCCTCGGTTAGAACAAACACCCTCAATCCGAATACATCGTAGTATAGAGATAAAAAACCGTGATTGATTTATGTGTAAGCACGTGGAGTTATTAAAGCTCTTGCAGTTGTATGAATCTAAAAAATGACAGGAGCAGAAATATTATATGAAAAAATGAGATCTTTCTTTATAATTACTTGATAAATATTTGATACCTTCGATACTTTCTTGATAAATATTTGATACCCAATGGTGTTTACTCGCACAAGTTCATTCACCCATACCTTCATCAATTTTTCTTCTTTTCCGGTCATATGAGATTTTTTTAAAGATATAGTACACTGGGACCTTCATTTTACGGTTCTATTTACCGTGTTCGTAGAATTTTCGCCGTCTCGCATTCGTGGATGAGGAGGTCCAAGGGGCCTAGAGAGAGAGAGGTCGAGTAAGCGCAACGGAGTCGAGCAGTTTCGTAGCCGAAAAGCGGGCAGTTCGAACACTCGCGTGCCTTTTTCGCATTTATTTTTAATTACACGCGGAAAATTCTCTTTTCATTAATTAGTCTTCATTATTAAAAAAGGTCCATCCTTTATGATGATAAAAATGTACATTTGTTCAAAATACGGATAATTAATATTATGTATTCCTATTGAAAATGGTTCCTAAGGCTCTGACTTTTTACGTCAATGAAATGCTTGGAAGAGCCTCACGGTCATAGCGGGCCGTACCCGAGACCAACGTTAAACGGAGGTACAAGTGTGTCTTCAACCAAAAAGGATTTTAATTTTTAATAAAAAATTGTTTAATTCATCCAAAAAAGACTAATTTTTAACAAAACGGTTGAATCCTCAACCAAAGCAAATTTTAAAAAAATGTCAACCAAATTGTTGAATTTTCAAGCCAAAAAGACGAATTTTCTAAAAGATCCAGTTGAAATTTCATTCTGGAAACATGAATTTTCAATTAAAAAGGTTAATTTCAAACCAAATAATAAAATTTTTAATAAAAGAAGATGAATTCTCAACCAAAAGTATAATAGTAGACTTTTCAACCGAAATTAATTGGATTTTCTTATTGGGTTCTATTTATTCAATTCGTATTTAGGTTAGAAAACTATGTATTTATAAGAATGTTGTCTTCGTATTATTGTTAGTTTTGTGAATGATAATTTAAAAAAAAATTTGCACTGTAATATTTTTTTTAGCTAAGGTTTTAAAATGTTTTGAGCATCTGAGAGCTTTCAACTGATAAAAATACATTAGAAAAAAATGTAAAAGTCCAAGAAAGTATAAACAGAAAAAATAGATTTTTTAGTTTTTAAAATTATTTCTTTCTAGCTTACATACCGTAAACTGGGGCAAAGCGGCACATGTGGGGAAAGCGGCGCACCCTTAATTCTACATTTCTGAATGCTATATTTGCTTTTTCTGGTTAAAAAATATAAAGACTTGCAACTAACAATTGTAAAACTTCAATTTGGAAAATTAAGAAGAAGCATTATCGCGTTTTATATACAGAATCAATGGTGTGCCGCTTTTGCTACAAACGCGCCGCTTAGCTCTGATTATAATTGAAATCCCTTTTTAATTCTATTTTCCCGGACGAAAATCACCTTTTTTGCCTAAAGTTGAATTGGAAAATGTTCTATTGCAAGAATTGCAATTTATTATTTTTTTACATTGAATCGTTCCTGTATTAAAATAATTAAAAAGACAGATGAAGACATTCAGGGTAAGAATGTCGTCTCGTAGCTTTATTTGGCGAGCTTTAAGTTATAGGAAAGGACGGTGGTGTAATTAAGAACTAACGAGCAAAGGATAATGAGAGAAAGGGACGTATAAAGTGGAAAAGTGACTCCACTTTTAATTAAATTACTCCAAATCTAAAAAGAAATGCGTACGGAAAATAATTTCTGAAGTAATTACATAATAATTATTTCATTGCTGCAGCATCAGCGGTATAATAATTGGGTAGCAATTAAAAAATAAACTTGAAGATTAGATTATTTACTCCATGTATACCCATTTCGGATTTCTACATATCTATAATCCCGCCTCCCACAGGAGATCGTTAGACATTAAACCCTTTAGCTCTCACATCCCTTCCTAAAATTCCCAATTACCTCAACTCTCATAATAAGCCTCCAATCAATGCTTGACGTACTCATTCCCGTGGGTTTTTCAATCTCTAAAATGCCCTACCGTCTGCAGCCGGATTTCTATTAGAAGCGCTCTCATTCGTCTGAAAATTTTTGTCATGGGAGTGGAAAACTGCAGAAAACCAAAATTTTCGAGCGCAGCCGGTTACCGATAGACGAGTTTGGATGTAGACATTCAATAGCATCGAGTGCCGACATCCTTCCCCGGCGTCAAACCTCCCGCTCGACAGTAGTAAAACGTAGTGAAAACACGACTAAGTGAGAATCCCGGACGGTCACCCATCCGAGCGCTATCCGCGCCCGTCCGTAGTTGACACTGGAGATCTCGATGAGTCGAGAATCACCACCTAGTTGTCGTCGGTAAAATCAACTTGTAAGTAATCTATAGATCAAAGAAGAAGAAATGAATTAAATGTCAAGCTAAGGGAGCATAACAACTGTGACACAGAAAAGAATACGTTAGACAATCTCGTTATAGGTGGCGAAAGAAGAATCCATATTAACGACGTTATGTGCGTAATTAAGAAACTAAAGAATGTTCAGGCTGTTGGTATAGATGGCGTCACTGCTGTAATGCTTAAGAGCGGTGGCGGATATTGGTTTGTGGGGCTGAGCAAATTTATGAATATATGTGCTGTGAACGGCAAAGTTCTGAATGATTGGAGAAAGGCGATTATCGTTCCACTCTACAAGGGAACAGGTGATAAAGGTGACTGTACCAATTATAGAGCGATTAGCCTACTAATTACCGTCTAATGTGGATTCTTGCCAGGGAGATCATGTGCGGATCAGATATTTACCTTGAGACAGTTGCTAGAAAAAAGTTTGAGTAAACAGAAAAGTTTACTGTGCATTTCTTAAACTGGAAAAAGCTTTCGATAAGGTGAATAGATCTAAACTTTGGGAAGTCCTAAAAGCGTATGGAGTGAGTGGTTGGCTTCTGAAAGCAAATATACAGTCCAAGTCCGATAACTTTCCATCTTCGGGGGCTGTAGGCGCGGAAAATTCTAGGAATTGCGGACTTATTGGATGCTCCCTCTATTAGCAAAATACGAGTATTTGGTGCGCGTACACTGGCTTGCGCAGACAGCACACCTAATGGAAGAACCACAACTAGTGTGCGTGCCTTACGTGTGATGACGTTTTAAGGGAGTATACACTTATCGGACGGCAAGTTATCGAACTTGCACTGTATAATGGTAGTAAAGCAAGTGTAAGAGAAAATGAACAACTGAGCGATTGGTTTGATGTTAAGCAGGGCGTTAGGCAAGGCTGCGTTATGGCTCTCTTAGACGAAGAAGGTGTTGATCTCGGGACAGTAAAAGTGCGTGGACTGGCGTTTGCAGATGATAAGATTGTTACGGCAGAATCAGTCGACGATTTACAGAGAATGATGAGCAGACTGGATTCTAGCATGAATAGTTTGGGTCTAAGATTAACGTGAATAAAACAAAATTTATTGTGTTCGGAGTAAGGGGTGAAAAAAGAGTATGCATCCTTGCCTTAAAGAAAGAGAGGATATAACAAGTTGATGATTTCGTGTATCTTGGAAGTTTATTTACTGCTGACGAAAAGATAGATGCAGAGATATCTAGACGTATAAATGAAAGTAGAAAGATTATCGGCAGTGCATGAGTTATTACTATAAGTAAAAATGTAACGAATAAAGAAACGTGGTCGTATTAAGAGAAGGGTAGGAGTAAAGTGAACGCGGTGAAATGCAATTTCTGCAGAATACATGCGGTATATGCGGTAAAACCTTTCACAAGAGCAATAGAAATTTGCTGAGATTGTTTGGTCATGTTGAGAGAATAAGTATAAAGGGAATTTACAGAAGCAAGTGTATTTAGATAAGATGAATGGTGGCGTACCCAGAGGTAGACCGAAGAAAGAATGGTTGGAATGTGTGAATGAGACTCTAGACTTCTAGAGTGAAGAGATTTAAAGAGTCGTAGAAAGACAAGAGCTTGCGTGAAACGATGTATAGATGTAAAGGAAGGAAAAGACGTATGCAAGAATAGGGATGTGTGGAGGACAGTCGTTTATAAGAAGAAGAGTGACGCCTGAAACAAAAGATTTTGGATACTTATGGACCCTCGTGGAGAGCTTTGTTTAGTAGATGTGGTTGGGATAAAGCGTATGGAATTTTCTATGGGTTTATCAGTCAGTTTGAGTGTTTATGTGTGAATCGCGATGTATCATGATTTTATGGAGCTCTTCACCTGGGGTGATCGCCAGAAAGATTGATCAGCGACCCTTGTCAGAGCGGTGTTGTGGCAAGAGTGTGTCATTTGAATGATCAACACGCGACTTCCAGATTGATCTTAAACCTATCCTTTCTCCTACACATCCTTTACTTACCCTTGCCATATCAATTCCCTGATCCCCGCTAGTATTACGATACTAGAACCAAACGAGATACGCTTACCCCGAAAGGGAGTTGGCTTAATGGTAAGTTAGAAAAAAAATCAATATAAAGTCCATTTCGAGATTTCGGAACCTCATCGAATTTGATAGCAACCAGGACTGATGAGTTCGTGGGTGAAAGAGGAAAACAAAAAAGATCGAGCAGAAAGTACTCTCTCGTCTTTCGAATGCGAGCAACTTTTGCAATTTTAAAGTCCGTTTGCTCTCTGCTTTTCCTCCTTTTCCTAATCTCTTCGTTTCTCCTTTTCATCCCTCGTAAAGGTCGTGGACTTACTCGAATTGTTTATGCTCGGTGGTATTTTTCTTGGGCTTCCCTGGTCCTTGAATTGCTCACAAGTGCGTCTTGTCACCTCAAAAAAAGAAGCAAAAGTGAGTCAATTTTTCCGGCGAATTGATTCTGTCTACTTCTTGTGTGCGCGAAAAACATAGAGTGCTGGCAAGCGTGAATGTTTGCGAAACTTTTAATTAATGTTTATAAAGACTTATTTTTAATGTTATGATTTTCAATCACAAAAATTTATAAACCTTGCCTTGGGGAGTAAAAGGTCACAGAAAAACATGGAGTTTTACTTTCATCTTGAAGTTGGATCAAAGTAATTTGCAGCAGACTGTGACTAAAATGATCCAGATTTGGTATCGAAATTATAAACGACTAGTTAAAATTGACATTTGATGTCAATTCTAGTACCTTCTAGTACTTTAGTGGTTAATTCTTTTTCGTTGAAAAGTCTACTCTTATTTTTTTGGTTGATAATTCATGTTATCTGCTTAACAATTTTATTATTTCGTTGAAAACTTAATTATTTTGTTGAAAATTCAACAATATCGTTGAAAAATTATCGTTTTTGGTAGAGAATTCAACAGTATGTTCTAAAATTGGACAATTTTACGTTTTTTTTCTTTCCTAATTGAAATTCTGTTTCTTGTAAAATTTAACCATTTTGTTGAAAATTGAACTTTTTTGGTGGAAAATTCCCCTATTTAATTGAAAGTTCATCTTTTTGTAGAAATATAATCTTCTTGGTTGAAAATTCAACTATTTGGTTGAAGATTTATGTATTTTATTGAAAATTCGTCTTTTTGGTCAAAAACGCAAATATCTGGTAGAGAATTGTGGTATTTGTTTTCAATAGAGGATTCGAATATTTCGTTGAAAATTCTTCTTTCTTGGTTGAATTAAATTATTTTAGGCATAAAATTGAAATCTTTTTTGGTTGAAATATCAACTATTACATTTTTCGTTGAAAATTCATCTTTTTTTTGTTGAAAATTCAACTACTTGGTAGAATATGAAACTACTTTGTTGAAAAATAATTTTTTTCGTTGAAAATTTATCTATTTTGTAGAAAGTTAGTTTCTATTGGCTGAAAATTTATATTTTCTAGTTGAAAATTCATCTGTTTGGTTGAAGATGTATGGATTTTGTTTAAAACTCATCTCTTTTGGTTAAAAGTGGAACTACTTTGTTGAAAATTTATTTTTCGATTGAAGATTCATCATTTAATTTGAAAATTCATCCTTTTGGTTGAAAATTTAACTATTTTTTAGAAAATTCGTTTTTTTTTTGTTTAAAATTAATTTCTTCAACTGAAAATTTAATTATCCTATTTTAGGATGAAAATTAGTGTCTTTTAGTTGAAAATTCAACTATTTGGTTGAAAATTTATGTATTGTGTTATTAATTTATCTTTTTTGGTAGAAAATTAATCTTCTTGTCTGAAAATTGATGTATTTTATTGTGAAATCGTCCTTTTGGCTTAAACATTCAATATTTTGGATGAAATTTTTTTTCTTTATCAACTGAAAAATCTTTCTTGGTTGAAATTCAACACTTTTGTTAAAAATTCTTATTTTCTTGGTTAAATTCAATTATTCGGTTGAGAATTCATTGTTTTACTTGAAAATTCGTCTTTTTTGGTAGAAAATTAATCTTCTTGGTTGAAAATTGATCTTTTTGGTTGAAAATTCATCTATTTGGATAAAAATTCATCTACTTTGTTGAAAATGCAATAGTTTTACTTGGAATTTCAGGGATTCAAAACGATTTAAGTTAATTTAAGTTAATTTTTTTTCCTGTCGTCTATTTACAAAAAAAACGCGATTGTCGGTTGCTAAGACCGTGAAGTTGGGCTAGTAGATTTTTTGATTCATTAGATTGGATAATTTTGATATTAAATGGAAGGTTGAATTAGCTACAGCACTTTTGATACACTGCTGTGCAAAAGTTTCCGACCACCTCTTTTTTGATAACTGATTATGTTCGCTTAATTTTAATTACGCCAGAGCTGCAAAAGTTTCTCTTTAAAGGGTCAAATTCTCTCAGAATTATGTATAAAGTGAGCCCAGGATGAAGCCAGTTTGTCTATATCTTGAGTAGATATTGCAAAAATGGTGTAAATTTCAATGTTTTCTTAAATTTTTCATAACTTCCGTAATAATCGATATTTTTCAATGTTCTTGGGCTCATTTCAAAGCTATTGTTCCACAGTATCGCAATAGTTTATGAGCATAAATCTAAAAAAAATTTCCTATTACAGTGCAAGAACTTAAAGTTGTAACAAAAAAGGTGGAGAAAATTCAATATTCTTTATGGTAAAAACAATATTTTTGTAAATATATGAAACATGTAGCCATGAATTTTCTGTAAAAATTTCTTCAGAAAAAAAAATATATTTAATTTTTATTTGCCTACAGATGTTTTCAAATTCTTCCAACTTTTTTGTTACAATTTTAAGTTCTTGCACTGTAATAGGAATTTTTTTATATTGATGCTCATAAGCCATTGCGATACTATGGAAAAATAGCTTCAAAATGAGCCCAAGAACATTGAAAAATATCGATTATTACGGAAGTTATTGAAAATTTAAGTAAACATTGAAATTTACACTATTTTTGCAATATCTACTTAAAAAATAGACAAATTGACTTCACCCTGGGCTCACTTTATACATAATTTTGAGAGCATTTGACCCTTTAAAGAGGAAATTTTTTAGCTCTGACTTAATTAAAATTAGGAGAACTTAATCAGTCATCAAAAAAGAGGTGGTCGGAAACTTTTTCACGGCAGTGTATCTTAAGATTTACTGGCGAAAATTTCTGTAAACAAAAAAAGATAGTAGTTTTTTCTTATTCAGAAAGTTTGTAGTCACCCTTTTTTATTATTTTCTTTTCATGTGTTTTTTCTTCACGTATGCAGTATTGAGGGTGACATCGATCTGCCGAGACAATTACAAGGGGTTGAACAGGTGTCACATATCGTGCATTTGGAGTGGCGTTGCCTGCAGGGGAAGCAAGGCATATCTTACCCCTCAAAGATCAGATAGAGTGATGCATGGCTGAATAGATAGTCGAGAAAGAAGGGATTCTAGCTCGTTTTTCAATCGTACTAAAATAAGCGTTGCTGAAACTTTTCCTGAAACCTACTCAAATCCTCATCCTAATCTCGATGGGGAAGTTGAATTGGCAAACCTAACTTAGGTCATTGAAGAACTTTGGTGATGAATTCGATTGATCAAAGAACAGTCCATTTTTTCCTAGAGAAATAACTGAGTAGTTTAATTTCACTGAATACTTCCTTGCGGAAATTGCTCAGACAAAATCTTTCTATGCGAAATTATCTGTAAAGGAGAGTGTACCTACGAAAAAGCACTGAAAAGTTACATTGGATTCTCTAGACTCTTCTTTACTTTACGAAAGAGGGCAGTGAAGGTGGATTTAGAGCTTTCGCACTTCCAACGAACGCCACTGATTCGATTCGGACAAGACGCAGAATTCGATTTTTACTTGTTCAGCTGCACTTCTGGATCAGTCAGTTTTTGCAGGACAAAAGTGTATTTTAAATTATGAATCACCCTTTCGCTTGAAGAGTGGAACTATGATCGCATTTCTCTAATCATTTGGAACTTCACCATTCTCAGCACACATATTCATAAATTCGCTAACTTGCACGAAAAAATATCTGCTACCGCTCTTAAGCATTTCAGCATTGTTACCATCCACACCAGTAACCTTACCATTCTTTAGTTTCTTAATTACGGATGTAATGTTGTGGATATCGATTCTTCTTTCGCCACCTGCAACGGGATTGTCTAACGTATCATTTTTCATTTGGACTAACTCAGTGCTAGTACTTCCTTTCATCATTTCATCATTTTACCAAGCAACTCCAGTCTTTCTTCTTACAGCCGCAGTACCGTGCACTTCAGAAGCTCTCTTGAAAATACTATCCCGTTGTATTTATTCATGTACCTTCTACATTTTTATTGCATAATTGCGCCTTCCATTCTTCTTTATGATATTCTAAATATTTGTTCAGCTTTTCACGATACACCATTTGTACTTCTGGTTTCTGCAAATTTTCTATTTTAACTCGCGTTTGCTGATTGTGTAATTTAATTTTATGTTCAAGTATCGTGACCATAATTCTATTTTTTTGTTTGGCCAGAAATTAATGCCAGCAAGAACTGGTTAGCGATTCTTTGAAAATAAAAGGCGATTTTCGCGCGATAACGAGCACGTGGCTTTTAAGCGCCAGCACAATAATTGGTGCGTTAATTTCACCACTGCCGAAAATGCCTTGCTCGTATAGTCGTCGCGGTCGATCGTAAAAAGTCGATATTTCGGTCCGCTCGTTACGATCGCATTTCCAAAGACCGTTGCTCGTAAGTCACCTTTATTGCGAATGCCATTACGCGTTTAGTGGAGCTTGCACGCCCACATGACGAGGACAAGGGCCACGTGTTAGGTCTTTCGTGTGAAACATTGTGCCCTCTTACCAGTAACTTTCCTACTTCAGATCTCTTACCCAAAAACAAACTTCCTCTCGAACCCTCGTTTCTAAAGAAAACAACATTTTTCGATAAATAGAAACAAAAACTGTTTAAAGAAAGCGAATACTCGAATAGAGAGAACTAACTGTTCAAATCTGAATCAGTGGAATTCTTCTGATAAGCAGCTAAATTTCGCTGATTTGAGAGCATACGCACATTGATTACAAACACTGGTACACAGAAAAAACTAAAAGTAATCTTTACCCGGATTTCGGAGTAAAGATTACCTGCAATAAAAATTACCCTACGGGGGTAATCTTTTCCCTATCATATCGGTTATTCTTCTGTTTTTACCCCCGTTGCAAGAATAATTTTTAATGTTTACCTCCAGGGTCGTTTAGCAGCTCTTAAAAGTTGCCATGACCATTTTTATGAGGTTAAAAGACGAATTTATCTGATTTGGTTGTTTCACAACACCGTCAGCTAACATCACTTCATCGATGATAGTTATGAAATAGTTAGACTTGTAATTTTGAAGGCGTCCGGAATGATTTCAAAGAGCAGTCAAATTAATTGATATGACACTTGAAGCCGAGCTTAAAACCAATTCAGGATAATGTTTAACTTTTACACATACGTATACGTAAAAGCACAAAATTACCTGCAGCAAAATTTATACTTAGTTTTTTATGTGTATACTTATCGCTGATTCAGATGTAGAGAGAAGATACCAGAAAAATATCGCTTTACAAATGATTATAAATAGTGAAAAATTTCTTGGAAAGATGGAAATCTATTATCTACGATATTATCATCCACTTGATGATAAGAAGGTGAAAAACGAGAATCTATTTATGTTTATGAACTCTTCTCTATAAACATTATCTATTTTACACTAGTATTCAATTAAAGAAGGCAATCATTTATAAACTCTTCCTTTCCATAAAATATTGAAAATGATCTAATGCTAATAGCAAAACCTTTGTTTGTTTTAGGAACCTTTCAAGTGCCCTTTTCTACGTTCGGTAGGTAAGTTTTTCCTCTTTTTATAACATCAAGTGTATCAAATTGCATGCTATAATAGTGGATGATTATAATCACTATATATTATATTATTCTGGAATGAATGAATTATATGCAAATGCAAATGGGCCTATCGTGTACTGCATTTAGTGTCCTAAAGGATTATTGAGAACCATCTATATCTCTCGGAAAATCCTGCTGGAACAGTATCACTTATATCAGACTCATGTTAGCATGATTCTTTCAATTTTAACGATCAAACGCTTCGATAGATTTTGATTTTAAAAATTAGCAGACAACAGAGGGCTGTCAGTCAGATATTATAGAAAAACTAAACAGAATTATTGACCCTTTCTTTTTGTAAATATAACCATGGAAAGTATTTCATTTTAGCAAAATTCGACGCGTGCATG
>JAUMHM010000088.1:7923096-7941544 GCA_032362435.1 Melikaiella ostensackeni
CAGAAAATATTGTAAATTATGATGAAACAAACTTCTCGCATGATCCAGGGAAAGTTAAAGTCTTAGTAAAAAAAGGAAATGAGCATTCTGAAAATATGCTAGATTCTTCAAAGACTAGTACGTCTGTGATGATGGCAGGCTCCGTATCTGGCGTATTATTATCATCTTACGTTGTCTATAAATCGGAACATTTTTATCTCACGTGGCTTGAAGGTGGTATTAAAGGAGCTGCTTACAATCGATCTTAGAGTGGATGGTTTGAGATGGAGTCTTTCAAGGATTTGTTTAAAGTAATGTGTCTTCCATACATGAAAAAATTGAAAGGTTTAAAGGTAATAATGGGTGACAACCTTTATAGACACATATCGTTAAAAGTAATCCGCCCTTGTGAAAAAAACGATATTCGCTTCGTACTTTTGTCTCCAAATACAACTCATTTGCTGCAGCTTTTGGACGTAGCGTTTTTTGGTCCATTGAAAAGGAACTGGTGTAAGTTATTTCTGGAATGGAAACTAAAAAATAAAGGTGTCTTACCTAAGTGCCTATTTCCAACGATGCTAAAAGATACCATTGAAACTTTAGAAAATGCTTCTCGGAATTTTGTAGTTGGCTTCAGAAGTACAGGTATCATTCCACTAAATCCTCAGCTTGTTCTTCGAAGGATAACCACTGGAGAACAAGTTCCTGATCACACATAGGACCGATTCATTTGTGAAGATTCTTCAGGAAATTAGTGTATGTGGAAGGAAACTCAAACAAAACAAAAACAAAAAACGAAACTGATACAAGATTTGGAATCATCTAATTCAACTATCACTGAAATCCGTGACTGCAGCTCAAAAAAGCGAAAGCAGGCTGATAAACTGGATCCCGATCACGACAAAGAAAATCATCTCAAAGATGATGTAACCCTAGCACATCGGTTTAAAAAACGACGTCTCAGTATTCAGAGGAAAAAGAAAGAAGACTAGTTAAAAAACCTGTTTTTGAAGAAGGTAACTTCCTTTTAATAGAAGCATAAAATAAAGCAGTTTCGAAAAGCCTTCGGATAGACAAATTATTTCAAATCATCAACAAAACCACGCTTCAGGTTGCGTTAATGAAAAAGAAAACTGGAGATAAAAATACCTTTTTCTCATTCTCAAAGTCTTCTGAACTAAAAACGGTATGCCGAAAGAACGTATGTTCAATATTAAATGTTTCTTCAGAGCGGATTTTGTCACCCAACTTCGGACACTCTTTAAGTAATAAAAAATATAACAAAAATACATCACAATTTTGTAAATTAACACACCTTATCAACATTATTCATGAGTGCTTAAATTTACTTTTTCAGAATTTTCTTATCGCTTTCTATTATTTTGTATTTCAAAAATCATAAAAAAAGTGTCCGAAGTTAGGTGCTTCTACGGAATTTTGAAAATAATGAACTATTAATATCGAGATGCATTGAACTACAACGTAAAAATTACTCTGGGTAATCTATTAATGCCACTTTATCGATACCAAGCGAGTGGGTAGTGTCGCATGACAACAGGATTATTCCACTGGAAGTGTTTCCATCGTCATTAAACGTATTGGATTTGTGAGTTGCTGATCGAGTAGTATTAGTCCACCAAACACACACGCTGCACTATCGACATCAACACTAATCGAGATTTACGTAAACAATTGGGTTCAAATCCTATTATTTCCGCTAATTATTATACAGTCTTCAGAAATAAATTACAATCAGCTAAAGCTTTTTTAACCCCTTTCTTATCAATATCGACAACTTGAAAAAGACACCACTCTTATTGATTTTATATTTTTCATTTGCAGACTGTGGTGCAAGAGAAAAGTATAAAATATTGTACACATATAAATGAACTTCTGCAGACCGAATGTTTTTTATAGCTTCATGGTTGTATGATTCCAAGTTTTCACACTCTGCGAGTTTAAAATGAAGTGGTTTTAAAGGGACTTAATTTTTATTCGAGATCGTAAACACTGGCCATAAATATTTTCATAAGAATAAACCGAATAAATTCGACCACCGACAAGTAGACTCCATGAATGTCAAGTTTAACCACCAAATTCAGAGGTCTATTTAGTACGAAATTTTCAAATATACATCGTCGTTGCGAAAGTTTGCGCGTGTAATGCTCATTACAATTCATAGCGATGAACTCATGCGAGTAAAATGGTGAAATATATATTTACTGATCATAATTTGTGATTATAAAATTAAAGTGAATGTTAGCCCAGGTGGAAAAATTATGTATAACCATCGAAAAACATGTTTTTTCAGTGCGTAAAAAATATATAGTTTGTTAGATTATACATAACTAGCAATATTTATGCGCGCTACAGCGCGCGGGAAACAGTGCATTGGCAATTAATAACATACAGTTATAAAACGAGATTATTATGATTCTAATTTTAAATTGTACAATTTAATCAGTTTTGAATGCCTAGTTCTTGCATGGTTTTCGTTTAAAGGCAAACATTTTCTTTACAGATTTGGAAAAGGGATTGGAAAATTCAACAAATTTAAAACGTTATTTCAGTTTTGAAGATTAGAAATTAAAGTTTTTAATTTTGAAATAATTAGAAAATATCCACCCTTAAACGTTCCCATTTTGTTAAATGATTTCTTCTTGTAATTAATTAAGATATATAACTATTCTTTTTTGATTCAAGTAAGGGATCTCGCACTCATTCGAAATCCGCTAGAAAATTTACAAAATTTTGAAAATAAACAAAATAGCGGCGATTTTTCTGAATATAAAAAATTCCCCTTTTTCAAAAAATACGCGAGATATGAAACAAGTTTTTGAATTGAAATTTATTTAATTACCTAAAGTTTTTAATTGAAAAATTTTGTTCAATTTCAAACGTTTATTAAAGTTGAAAAACATGCTTTTAATTTTATATTCTACAATTAAATACTATCAGTATATTTTTATACGTCATATTATTTTAAAAGGTAATATAAATATATAGCACATTTATCAGTGATGATTTAAGAAAACAATGTTCAGAAAAAGTTAATAAACTTCAGTAGATCACAAAAATTTCATTTCACTGCTCAGGGATTGGTTTTTGGGGGTGAATAAATAATAGTTATAGTAGTGCAAACATTATAAAGTTATTGTTAATACGCATTCTTTCAAGTGTTGTCAGTAAAGAATTAAAATTTTCTTTGATCTTAATTCTAAATTTATTTGCATCTTATGTTCACATTTTTAAAACCAATGTCTCACAGCGTTAATTAAATGGGAAACTTTAAGGGCTATGAGGCATATCTTTTTATTAAGCGATTTTGCTAAATTTTCAGGGTATCAGTCTTGCGGATCTATTAACAGTTTGGTTGAATTTTTAACACTTGATATTTCAACAGTTGAATTTTGAACTGTTGGAAATAGAAGAAAATTCAAAATTCAACTGCTGGAAATTCAATTGAAAATTTTCTTCGATTTCAAACAATTGAAAATGCAAAAGCTTAAAATTCAGTTTTTAAAAATTATTAATTGTTGAATTTTCAACAGTTGAAAATTCAAGAAAAAAGCGAACGTTATATTAGAAACAAGTGTTAAAAATGTTATATTTAAATATTTTTACATGAGAATTTAATAAATAAAAATTTCAATCCTTAAAAGAAAATTTTGAAAAAAGTCGATTTTCTTGAAATCGGGTCGCCGTTTTTTCTTGAAATTTTAACAGTTAACAATTCACTTTCGTGGTTAAAGATCTATCATTTTAATTGAATTTCGTCTTTTTGGTTTAAAAATTGATCTCTTTTGGTTAAAAATCTTATTCTTTCGTTGAGGATTTAATTAATTTTTGAAAATTTCAAAATTTCGTTGAAAAGTCATCCTTTTTTGTTCAAAATTCGTCTTTTTGCTGAAAATTCACCTATTTTGGTATAAAACTGAACTATTTGTTTTGAAATTAACTTTTTTGTTGAAAATTCATATTCTCGGATTAAAAATTCAACTGCTTTCTAGAACATTCGTCTTTTTGGCTTAAAATTTCAACAATTTGGTTAAAACTGTTTTCCCTTCTTGACTGGAAAATGATTCTTGGTTGAAAGTTCAATTCTTTTGTTAAATTTCGCCTTTTTGTTTCGAAACTTCATCTGTTTTGGCAGAAATTTCTTCTTATCATCTTTTTTGGTTAAAACTTCAAAAGTTTGGTCGAGAAGTAATCTGTTTCGGTTGAGGATTCAACTATTTTGTTGAAAATTCGTCTTTTCGGTTGAATTCAACTATTTTTTATTTTAAATTGAAATCTTATGGCCAAAAATTCAACTACTTGTTTAAACGTTGCTCTAGTTTGTTAACTCATTTTTTTTAAGATTCATCATTTTAGTTGGAAATTTAACTATTTTATGGAAAATTTGACAAGTTTTTTTTAAAAAGTCATTCTTTCTGGTTAAAAATTCGTCTTTTTGGTTGAAAATTGAACTATTTTGTTAGAGAATTCAACCATTTGGTTGGATATGAACTTTTTTGTTGAAAATTCATATTTTCAGGTTGAAAATTCAACCCTTTTGGTAAAAATTTCTTCTAATCATCTCTTTTGGCTTGAAATTCAACTGTTTAGATGAAAAGTAATCTGTTTTGGCTGAGAATTCGAATATTTTATTGAAAATACGTCTTTTTTGGTTGAGTTCAACCATTCTTGATTCAAAATTAAAATCTTTTTGGCCAAAAATTCAACTACTTGGTTGAAAATTGTACTACTTCTTATTAAAAATTCATTTTTTTCTTGACGATTCATCGTTTTAGTTAGAAATTCAACTATTTCATGGAAAATTTAACGATTTTGTTTAAAAAAGTCATTCTTTTTGGTTAAAAATTCTTCTTTTGGGTTGAAAATTGACTATTTTGGTAGACAATTCAACCATTTGGTTGGAAATGAACTTTTTTTTTGGTTTGGAGAGTCATCTCTTTTGGTAGAAATTTCTTCTAATCATCTTTTTTGGTTGAAAGTTCAAGTGTTTTGTTGAAAAATAATCTGTTTTGGTTGAGGATTAAACTGTTTTGTTCAAAATTAATCTTTTTTGGTTAAATTCTACTATTTTTTATTTAAAATTGAAACTTTTTTGGTCGAGAATTAAACTACTTGGTTCGAAATTGAACTACTTTGTTCAAAATTCATTTTTATGGTTGAAAATTCATCCTTTCTAGTTGAAAATCGAACTATTTGGTTGCAAGTTCACGTATTTTGTTGAAAATTTGTCTCTTTTAGTAGAAAATTAATCTTCTTGGTTGAAAATTCATCTTTTTTGGTGAAAATTCGACTATTGGTTTGAAAGTTGAACCCTTTTGCTAAAAATTCCTTTTAAATATGTTATTTTTTTAGTTAAAAGTATTTTTTAAACTACTTTTTTTATTAAAAAACTAATTTTTAACTGATTTAAAAAGGCTAATTTTGTATTACTTTTTTTGAGGATACCTTTTTCTTCTGAAAGATACTTTTTTGATACTTTTTTTATTTCCATGTAGTATTTTAAAGCTTGTTATTAGTAATTTTTACTTTATACATAAACTATCGATAGATTATACATATTTTTTAACCTGGGATAGATTATATTATTTGTAGTTTCAAATAGAGCAGAAGTATTTCGGAATTGTGGTGCGCAATACAAACAATATGCGAAAGGGGTCGTTATTAAGTTGGAATCTGAAAATAAGTTTAATTCCCGGAGCGGGGCTTGCGAGGGTTTCTTGACGAGTGGAGCGAGCGAGGGGCGTTTTGGAAGTTGCTGTTTACTGTATAGTTGTAGACTGTGGAGACAGTAGTAAATTGTGGCTGCAGATTATGCAATGGGTTAAAATATTTAAAAAAAAATGAGTATTAATTTACATTTTGAAGTCTGAGATTGAAAACAAGTTACTCAACGCGTTGTTAACATCTCAGACACAAAGAAATGTTTACAATTTCATTTCGAATAAGGATTCTTATATCAGTTAAATTGAGAAATGAATTAAAACAGTGCTCTGTGCAGAGCCTCATATTTTCCTCATCCCTCCCCAGGGTGGCGTCACCTAAGATTTATAACACGCACTTTGCGAATATATAACTCGACATTCTAGCCAGTCGACCTCGAGCAATTTGATAAAGTATATGTGCTTGGTATAACCTTCAAACCATCGTAAGAGTCACGGAAAATTTAATGCCTAATTTGGTGCGAATATTCTAGTTCGGATCTCATTAAAGACGCAGGTGCTTGTTCCTCCACCACTTGTCTCAAAGAATCCCGAAGAAATATGTCTTTATATCAACCACTGTATTTAATCCCTCTGATTTTACTGAACAAAGGATTCCGGATCGATATGCAGTTGAATCTTATACATGTTCCAAACATTCAAATATCAACGATTTCTCTTGTATGAAAATTAAATGAGAAGAGAATGCTCCAAGTTTCACAAGACGAGGTCACAAGATGCGGGACGCCGATTCGGATGGAGCTTAACAGGGTGATAGTAAATCAAAATCTATAAGATACGTATTTTTTCTTTCGATCCAATGGGTCTTAGTTTCCGAGATACTCGTATCTAGGTTTGAGTATTTACGCTTCCGAGCGCGATCCGCGCTTGACAGTGGCGAGTGGAGCGGTCCACGCTTGGCAGTGGCGAGTTGAGCGGTCCACGCTCAGCAGTGTCGAGTTGAGCGCTCAAACGTAAATAGTCAGACCTCGATATCTCGGAAACTAAGGTCCATTGGAACGAAAGAAAAAATACGTATCTAATGGATTTTGATGCATTTTAGTCCTGTGAAACCCCAGTCGAATGGTCGTCTCTTATTTCGCGAACTCTTCTTCTTAAATAAAATACCGAAAGAAAGAAAAGATTTGCATTTTTTTTATCAGAGTTGTTGCAACGCAGAAAAAAGTTCTTATTTTAAAAGACACAACCAACCAGTCCGATTTTCACGCCAGCTTACTGCGCACCCCGAAATCGCAACCCTCTATACGTTTCACGCCCCCAGGGCGATATTTTGCGATTGCCTATATTGATAACTCAGACTGGTTTGGCTTACCCCGACAAGCTGCGTGTGCCTAGGGCGTGGAATTGTATCACAAGGACTGCAAAAAGGACGATATTACCTTATATATACCAATCGACGCACACCCTCACGCAAATCCTCATTTCTGAGTTCCCCTGTGGACCAAGAGAAAAAGTGCTTCCTTACTCACAAGGAGATGATCGGAGTTGAGATTTTTTTTTAATCTCATGAATTTCCTACTCAGAGTCCATTGGATGACTATGAATTCGCCAAAACATTTTTTGCCTATATGGCGACCCATTTTTCAAAAAATCGACTTTTTTAAAATTCAGAAAAGAATCATCAACAAAATACATAAATATGCAATCAATTTT
Organism: Melikaiella ostensackeni; assembly: GCA_032362435.1. Taxonomy (NCBI): domain Eukaryota; kingdom Metazoa; phylum Arthropoda; class Insecta; order Hymenoptera; family Cynipidae; genus Melikaiella; species Melikaiella ostensackeni. The sequence goes on from JAUMHM010000088.1 coordinate 7,930,467, forward strand.
CAACCAAAAACATGAATTTTTAACAAAGTCGTTCAACTTTCAACCAATGAGTTGAATTTCCGATGAAAGTGATTTTAATTTTAAATCAAAAATAGTGAAATGCAACCAAAAAAGACGAAATTCTAACAAAATATTTGAATCCTCAACCAAAACAGAATAATTTTCAAACAAACAGTTGAACTTTTAACCAAAAAAGATGATAAGAAATTTCAACCAAAAGAGCTAAAGTTTCAAACGTACCCGAATTTTGTTCATTACTCGGGTACCCGACGTAGCGGGTACCCACCCAGGGTCCCTGGTATTCGGGTATTGGCAAAATGTCTATCACTATTTAATCTTCAACCAAAAGGATGAATTTTCAAGTAAAAGATTAAATTTCTATCAGAAAACACGAATTTTCAACAAAATACGTGAATTTGCAACCAAATTTTCAATTCTCAACTAAAATAGATAAATTTTCAACAAAAAAAAAATGAATTTTCAATAAAGTATTTCAACTTTCTGCCAGGTAGTTAAATTTTCAAACAAAAAAGATTTTAATTTATAAATCAAAACTAGTTGAATTCAATTAAAAAGACGAAAATGGTTGAATCCTCAACCAAAACCGATAAATTTTCGACCAAACAGTTGAATTTTTAATCAAAAGAGATGACTAGAAGAAATTTCTACCAGAAGAGATGAAGTTTCAAATCAAAAAGACGAAATCCAACGAAAGAGTTGAATTTTCAACAAAGAAAGATGATGCAGCCAAGGAAGAAAAACAATTTCAACCAAATTTTTGAAGTTTCAAGCCGGAAAGACGAATTTTCTACAAAACAGTTGATTTTTCAACCCGAAAATATGGATTTCTGACAAAAAAATTGATTTACAACCAAATAGTTCAATTTTCTACCAAAATAGTTGAATTTTCAACCCAAAAAGACCAATTTTTTATAGAACAGTTGAAGTTTCAACCAAAAATGACGATTTTAACAAAATTGTTGAATTTTTAACAAAGGAATTGAATTCTCAACCAAAGAATAACATTTTTAACCAAAAAAGATGAATTTTCAAACCAAAAAAACCTAATTAAAATAAAATGATGAATTTTTAACCAAAAAAATGAACTGTTAACTGTTGAAAAATCAGGAAAAAAACGGCTTTATGGTTTGGAATGTTTATTTATAAAATTCTCATGTAAATTTATGTGAATATAACATTTTTAACCCTTGTTTTTAATAAAACTATTGAAAATAGAAAAAAAATTAATTCAACTGTTGAAAATTCCATTTTGAATTTCTTTCGATTTTTAACAATTGAAAATTCAACTTATTAAAACTCAATTCTCAATTTTCTTTGATTTTTAGTATTGGAATTTTCAGAAGTTGAAATTTCAAGAGAGAAAAGTGAATTTTACATTAAAAAACAAGTATTGAAAGTGTTGTATTTACATCATTTCAAATGACAATTTAATAAATAAACATTTCAATCCATTAAAGAAAAATTTTGATAAAAGTCGATTTTCTCTAAAACGGGTTGCCGCTTTGTCTTTAATTTTCAACAGTTAACAATTTATTTATTTGGTTGAAGATTAATCATTTTACTTGAATTTCATCTTTTTGATTTGAAAATTCATTTCTTTTGGTAAAAATGTTATTATTTAATCGAAAATTTGATTATTTGGTTGAAAATTTGACAATTTTGTTAATATGTCATTCTTATTCATTGAAAATTTGTCTTTTTCGTTGAAAGTTCATTTGTTTTGTTGAAAATTCGTCTCTTTAAATTAAAAACTCAATTATTTTGGTAGAAAATGGAACTATTTGGTTGGAAGTTAACTTTTTTGTTTAAAAAACACTGTTTGTAAGATAATTGGTCGTTTTGGTTTGAATCTTCAACAATTTGCTTGACATTTCTTTTAATCATCTTTTGTGATGAAAAATCCAACTTTCGATTTGAAATTAATCTGTTTTAGTTGAGAATTCAACTATTTTGTTGAAAGTTTGTCGTTTTTGGTTGAATTCAATTATTTATTATTTTAAATTAAAATAATTTTTGGTTGAAAATTACATTACTTGGTTGAAAGTTGATCTCTTTTGTTAAAAATGAATTTTTTGTTTATTTGAAAACTTATCTATTTTAGTTAAAATTTGAACTATTTCGTTGCAAATTCATGTCTTTTGTTAAAAATTCGTTTTTTGTGTTTGAAGACTCGTCTTTTTGTATTTGAAGATTCACCATTTTAGTTGAAAATCCATTTCTATTGTTAAATTTTTTCTTTTTGGTTTAAAACTTCACACCTTTTGATAGAAATTTCTTGTAATCATCTTTTTTGGTTTAAAATTCAACTGTTTGATTGAAAATTAATCTGTTTTGGTTGATGATCGTCTTTTTTGGTTGAATTCAACTATTTTTTATTTAAAATTGAAATATTTTTCGGCTGAAAATTCAACTACTTGGTTGAAAGTTGAACTGCTTTGTTAAAAATTCATTTTTTAGTTGAAAATTTATGTAATCTAGATAAAATTTGAACTATTTGGTTTTCAGATTCATGTATTTTGTTTGAAATTCGTCTTTTCTAGCACAAACTTAATCTTCTTGGATAAAAACTCATCTGTTTGGCTGAAAATTCAACTGCTTGGTTGAAATTTGATCTTTTTTGCTAAAAATTCTTTTTTTTGCCTAAAGATGACGAATCTTTAAACAAAAAAATGAATTTTTTACTAAAATGAATTTTAGTTGAAAATTCATCTCTTTAGTAGTAAGTGCATCCTTTTTGGTTAAAAATTCAACGATTTGGTTGAATGTTCATTTATTTTGTTGATAATTCGTCTATTCTGGTAGAAAAGTGTTATATTTACATAATTTTGCATGAGATTTTAATAAATAAAAATTCTAATTAAAAAAAAAATAAAATTTTGAATAAAGTCGATTTTCTTCGAAGACGGGTTTCTATTGTCAAATAATGTTTTGGCAAACTAATAGTCATCCAATGGCTTCTCAGTGGGGAATTTATGAGATTTAAAACGAAATCCCAACTTTGATCATCTCTTCGTCAGTTCTTCACCTGTAGAAACATAATTCTAGTGCAGAAATCAGAATTTCTTGTTTAAAAAAACTGGTGGGGGCCCTGTCAGGCTCTAGTGAGGAATTCTATGCTTTGTTTAGGTATGGCGAATCTACCTGTATCTAATGGGGTTTCGACCTGAATTTTTAGTCTAGAAATAACATGTGATATTACAAACTCATAAGACCCTAATGCCAATACAGAAATCTTCTAAAAACAATGTTAATACTTGGGTCAAATAAAAACATCTTTCAAAAAACCAGTAAAGATGTCTCTGAACAATACGAAATAAAGTCTGGCTCCGTCTCAGAAATGAGACATCGAAAGATGTCTTCACTTCATTTCCAATATGTCTAAACTGAGGGCAATTCAAGTCGGAACCAAGTCAAAAAATTTTTACTCGGAAGGGCGACCCCCACCGGAACACTACTAGATAGTCTAGCAGGGCCCACATCAACAACAGCGTTACGTTACTGATGGGGCCCCGACTAATTTTCCCTAGCAGAGCCCGATTGTAAATAAGGAAAACTCGTCAGAGCTCTATTAGAACCCTTTCGAAATTTCTGCACGTGTGCTCTCGACAATTCTCCCATTCGTATACATTACCTGCTATTCGGAAAAGTGGAAGAAGAAAATGAACGAGTGAAAAAAAATACTAAGACGAGTGCCTCCTCTCGCGGCACCCGAATCGAAAACTCTTTTCCCTGGAGCAGGAGAGATTTCTAGGGAGAATTTTTCAGCTTTCCGGAACGTACGTGCGAATAATTCCAAGGGACCGCTTTTCCGTTCACCCACTTCTCGCTCCTCCACGATTTTGTGCACGTTTCACGTTTTTTGTTTTTTACCCTTTTTTCAGTCTAGTACACCCAGCTTCTGCGGAGATAAAATCGACTGCATTCGAGGGATCATAGCGGTTTTATGAAAGGGGCTATAACTTTCTTTATAAGCGATAGAGAAAGATCGGGATGTAAGTACATACATATAGGTGCTATGAAAAAATGCCCCGGTTGTCTTCGATGGCAAATCATTTTCGAGAATGTAGATTCTATTTTTAGCATTATAAATAGGTTTCTTGAGCGAACAGTTTTTTTACTCTTTTTTCGAATTATAAATCTATTTTTCCCCTTTTTGGTTACATAGAAGATCCTGGGATTTTACTTTCATCTTGAAGTTGGATCAAAGTGATTTGCAGCAGACTGATACTCAGTTGATTAAAATAATCCAGATTTGGTATCGAAATTGTAAATGACAAGTGAACATTAACACTTGATTCATGTATCAAATATCAATGTCCGCCTTATAGTACCTTATAGCACATTATGTTTCCACATATTTTTTTTTGGGGGGAATTGGAAGATCTCGCGTAAGAAAAATTGTTACCAAAAACGAGAATTTTCAACAAAATAGTTAAATTTTGAACCAAAAAAGACGAATTTTCAACACAACAGTTGAACCTTCAACCAAGACAGATTAATTTTTAACCAGTTTCATTTTTATGCCAAAAAAGATGAATTTTCTACCATAAGAGATGAATTTTCATACCAAAAAGACGACTCTTCATCAAAAGAGTTAAATTTCCAACAAAGAAAGGTTTTTTAGTCAATAAAGAAAAAATGTTTTATCCGAAATACTGAATTTTTAAGCTAAAAAGACGACTTTTCGACAAAAGAGTTGAATTTTCAATCCGAAAATATAAAAGAGTTGAATTATCAACCAAGAAGATTCATTTTCTACCATGCAAGACGAATTTTCAACAAAATAGATGCATTTTCAATTAAATAGTAAAACTTTCTGCTGAAAAAGATAAATTTCCAACAAAAAACGAATCTTCAACAAAGTACGTGAATTTTCAATGAAATAACTGAAATTTCTACTAAAAAAATTAATTTGCATTTAAAATACGAATTTTTAACAAAATATTTAAATGTTCAACCAAGAAGATGAGTTTACAATTCAAATAATAAATCTTGAACCAAAAAATAATTTTGTAACAAAATAATTTCATTTTCAACCAAAAAATATGAATTATCAACGAAAAATGTAATATTGAATACCTATATCAATCAAAGAAGATTTTAATTTTGAATCTAAAATAATTGAATTTAACCCAGAAAGACAAATTTTCAACAAAATAGTTGAATCTTCAACTGAAGCAAAGTAATTTTCAATAAAAAATATAACTTTTCAAGCATGTAATTAAATTTAATGCCAAATAATTAAATTTTGAACAGTAAAAGATGAATTTTCCGCCAAGAAGATTCATTGGCTACTAAAAAAGACAAATTTTCAAAAAAATATATAAATTTTTAACCAAATGGTTGAATTTTCAACGAAGAAGAGTAATTTTCTACAAAAAAGAACAATTTTCAAACTAAATGGTTGAATTTTCAATTTAAAAAGATATATTTTCAACAAAATAGTTAAATTTTCAACCAAAGAAATGAATCTCCAACAACAAAAAATGCATGTTCAATAAAGTGGTTGCACTTTTAACCATGTGCTTGAATTTTCAACCAAAAAAGATGATTTCTCGACGAAAAATGGAATAGTTGATATTTCAACCAAAAAAGATTTTAATTATAATTCATAAAAAGTTGAACTCAACAAAAAGAGATGAATTTGAAACAAAATAGTCTTATCCTTAACTAAAATCAAATAATTTCCAACCGAACATTTGCATTTTCAACCAAAAAGATTATTTTTCGGCCAAAAAAGGCGAATTTTCAACAAAATACATAAATTTTTAACCAAATAGTTTGAGTTTCAACCAAGAAGATTAATTTTCTACTAACAAGACAAATTTTCAACAAAATGGTAAGATTTTCAACAAAAAAGATGAATTCTCAACATAAATGATTAATCTTCTACCAAGAAATGAATTTTTAACAAAGTAGTTCAGCTCAATCAAGCAGTTCAATTTTCAACCAAAAATGTAATAATCGATATTTTAACTAAAAAAGATTTTAATTTCAAATCTAAAACAGTTGAGTTCAACAAAAAAAGACTCATTCTCAACAAAATAGTTGATCCATAACGGACACAGATTAATTTTCAACTAAACAGTTGCATTTTTAACCAAAAAGATTAATGTCTACCAAAAGAGGCGAATTTTTGACAAAATACATAAGTTTGCAACCAAATAGTTGAATTTTAAGCCAAGAAGATTATATTTCTGCCAAAAAAGAATAATTTTCTACAAAATGCATGAGTTTTCAACCATATAGTTGAATTTTTTACCAAGAAGATTATACTTCTGCCAAAAAAAAAATTTCAACAAAATACATGAATTTTAAATTAAGTAGTTGAATTTTTTAGAAAAAAGATAAATTTTAAACAAAAAACGAATTTTCAACAAAATAGTTGAATTTTGAAGCAATGAAATGAACTTTCAACTAACCTGATAGATCTGCGACCAAAAAAAAATAATTTTTAACAAAGAAGTTTAAGTTTCTACCAAGTAGTTGAATTTTCAAGTAGAAAAGATGATTTCTGAACGAAAAATATAATAGTTGATATTTTAACAAAAAACTATTTTGGTTTCAAATCAAAAACAGTTGAATTGAAATAAAAAGTACAAATTTACAACAAAATGATTGATTTCTCAACCAAAAACAGATAAATTTTCTACCAAACAATTGCATTTCTAAACATAAATAATGACTCTTAACCAAATTGAATGAAATTTCTACCGAAAAAGATGAATTTTCAAACTAAAAAGACGATTTTTCAACAAAATAATTCCATTTTCAACCATTAAATAAAATTTTAGACAATAAATGATGAATTTTCGGCCAAAAATATAATAGTAGACTTTTCAATCAAAAATAATTAACTTTAAAACAAAAAAAGTTGAATTTTTCTATTGGGTTCTGTTAATTTAGTTGGCTCTTACATAAGTTGAAAACCCGATGAAGAGGAAAAAGGATAATAGGGGAAAGACTGTGAAGCTTTCTATAATTAAACAGGAACTTTGTTAATTCATAGACTAGAGAATAATAGTTTAAACATTAAAGTTGATTTGTAATACTTCAAAAATATTATGTTAGAAAACTGGGAGTTTTCTCTTCTGTAACTAATTTCAAGTAGAGCAAATCTTACGGCATCTTATATGGGGTTAGGGGGGTCGAAAATTGCAGAAAAACGCTTTACGTACTTTTTGGATGACCCGTTTCCGCCTGTTTGCAAAAGAAAAAAAAAACAACGCGACTGTCGGTTACTAAGATCGTGAAGTTGGGCTAGTAGATTTTTTGATTCATTAGATTGGATCATTTTGATATTGAATTGAAATTTAAATTAAGGTGCAGCACTTTTGATATCTCAGGATTCACTATGTACTCCAATCACTCTTTTGAATTTCTTTCTCATCATAATTCTCCTATTCTCTTCTTTTTTTATTGAGGACGAACTACGCAGTGCGAGAGCGTCCCTTTGGTCTCCTCATCTTCCTTTTTTCATTTCTCTCATCGCTGATCTTACCCGTAACCTTTTCAATGTTAAATACTTCCCTTGATTGTGCTATTTATTTTTAGGTAGGTGGCGTAACAAAATATATACAATTACTTTTCTACTTCCTTGGAGTCAAATCTTTTGTTGAAGATTTACTGATTCCAGACTTGTTCTCGATTACAATTGTCTCGTCTGTTAAAGAGACAAGTTTCATGAGAAGCAACCACTCTAAACGTCATATATTTCTTGCAAGAATTGCATGCGGGTGTGTTATTTAGCCTGGTTTACATTCCAGTAAAAACACATAACTCGTCTTTATGATCGACCAAATTTACGCGTGAAAGTATCGCGTCCGTTTAATCTTCGAGATAGTCAACCATCAGGATTAAACTATCTTCTTAAACTATACTTTATAGCGGAAAAATCAATTTTCTGCTCTATCGTAAAAATAAACTTTTATCGAAACATTGTTAGCCTCTATTTCTAAACTGGTCAATAAAAATTTACATTTCAATTTGAAGTCCAAATTGATTGCACTTCTTATCTAAATTGGATTAAACTTAACGTGTTAAGGCATAAAAGGAAAACTAGAACTCATATCGCATGTATTACTAACGACGTTAAACACGTTAGAGGACCATTAGGAGGTCCTTGCCGTCTCAAATGCTTTAGTAATAAATCATAGCCTCTCATCAAACCCCTGAGCAAGCATACAAATGAGAATGCAAGTTCTATCCCCAAAAGCCCTTTGGTCCTTAAGAATAAGCAGCCATCTTGTTTGGCAACGCTTTCCCTCTTCTTGTAAAAAGAAGCCCTTTTTCATACCAAGGATTATTACCTTCGAACCCGTAAACCCTGCTTCGAGACTTTCGTTCAACGACCGGAAGAATCCATTTCTTCCTTCGCAGGACGTTTATTAACTGCGTGAGCCTCATCGCCAAAGAAAAGCTTCTAGGCTTCTTATTTCTTGCATTTGTATTCTTTACATGCTCTGGAGAAAAACATTAATGGATATTGCGTCTTTTACAGGCCAACTAAATCGCTTTGCCCTGGAATTACGCAATGATAGTTTAGTGTTAGTGAAAACGTGAAGTACTTTTGCTAAATACATTTTCTGTTGATAAATCATACAGGAAATTCCCTTTTTTTTTATACACACGAAATGCCCAAGTATCAAATTTAGCTAGAAAATTGCATCAAAACGTTGCACAATAGGTAGTTTTCATTTGTCACATAATGTAGTTATCAACTGTTTACAACGTTTTGATACCCTGCCTGTCTTTTTGTGTGTACCTCTTGACATAAAATTTCCTAGGCATTTATATTCTACTCGAAAGAGGTAAGAGAATATTTGCATTGTAAGAGTATGTTTGGTGTTAATGAATGAAGAATCTTAACTTTAACTTTTAAAATCTTTTGAAGTTAAGAAAACCAAGCGCGCCAAGCAATTTTAAAACAGAATGAGAGTGATTCATCTCACATGGAATTTTTTTGAAAGATAAATCCATGCATTCGTTTATAAAAGAGCAATGACACTGTTTTTCTCTCTGCTTGGTGCGACGTTCGAGATGAAGATGTGGTAGTCCATGTCTCCCTCTTTCTGAATCTAAAGTGTGACATGTTATTCGTAACACGTGTCTTCGGAAGTTTTTGCCACCCTCACTAAACATCGTTCCTAAAGTCAATATATTTCGAATAACATAATCTGGTTTTGTCTCCACCACAACGAAATATACAGATATTAATGCGTAACGTCTACTTTTTTTTGAGATATTAGGCGTAAAAATATTTCTATGTTAAACTGAGACATCTAAGATGTTAAAGTCATTTTCCAGATGCAGGAAAACGCCATACCTCTATCGGACACTTGATGAAGCTTACAGTAAATCTGTCGTTTGCGCAGTGCGCTTCAACCAGTCATAGGTATGAGGAAAACATCAACAAAATTTGGCCATGGTACTTCATTTGTATGCATTTAAGGTTCCAAAAAATGAAAACACGAAAATCGCAGCTGATCCTGTTCCCAAAATATCTACAAATCAAATTTTCAGTTTCTTAATTAAATTTAATACGCTGACCATGCACGTGAAGTGATCATTATTCGATTCAAAATCACGCGTATATGCATAAAAAAGTTAAGAATAGCTTAAACACTATAGACTGGTCATGGTAAAATGTTAAAAGCAGTTTGAAAATTGCTTCTTTTACATTTTTAATGCACAAGATAAACCGTCCTAAAGCAGGTGGTTGACATATCCTTGTAATATTTGTAGTTCAGAAATGACACATTTTTCTACTATGTACATTGTACATGTCATCGTCTTCATTAAAAAGGGGTGAATTCATTGTGCTATCTCATAGCTTGGCATGTTTCTTGTGTTTTCCCATAAAGCAAAACATATCATAGTCTCTGTTTAAATCTCAAGAAGTTTTTAAACCCATGCAATCACTGCCAATCTCTAGAATTTCTACATGACTTCTACTGACAACATCGCTCTGCTTATTATCATATACTTGTACCACTTTATTCTGACTATCTCTCAGATTTCTGAGTGTTAGAAAACAATAAGAACAGGGATACATTGATGAAGCAGTTTGTCTACCGTTAACAATGAGTAAAAGTTTAAAGTCTGAAACAAACTTGAAGGGAATGTTGTTGAGGTTATTCAATTTAGATAAAAGATCAATATTTTTATATGTTTCTTTTATTTGAGGTGCTGTGCACAGCATTATCAACCTATGAATAACTATGGTCAAACTATGGTCAACTTTCCTTTCTTAACAGTACTCCCACCTTCAGAGTATAGACTTTTCGTTTTTGTAGGAAAATTTGAATCTGTTTCTAGATCTGAGTCACCAACACCATAATCTAATTCTCATAAATAGTTTTCTGGGAGAACCGTCAAGCGAATTTTGAAAAAACCTTGACCGCCATCAACCTTTACTGCAATGACGTAATTATCGATTACATTACGCTCTTTCAAAACAGTTTCAAATAGTTCCTTAGCATCTGCCCAAAAAATAGGTCTTTTTTCTTTTAGCGTCGCCTTTTCTGTGTCAAATTTAAAAGTGTCATCTTTGTAAACATTTTGTAGTGTTTTCGATTTTTCAGAAACTTGTTCCATATAATATCCAAGTATAGACTTTTCGCTCGTAGTACATCTCAAAGTTTGCAATTTTTTATCTGATTGGATAATGCACCTTTATTGACATGGAAATTATCCAAAATTTCGGGCACAGAGGACATCTCTTTTCTTCTTTGTATTCAGAACGACTCTTGATTTAGAACCTGAAGTACTTAAACTAAATGCTATATTTCGGTGGTTATTAGTACCGTTATTGTCGCTCTGCTTGTCAATTTTTTGTTTTAATATTTAAGTAACGACTCGTTCTTGATGTTTCTGTACAAGTTTTTCTAAAAATTGCGTCACATTTTCTCGAGCCTTAGCAGGAGTCCGACAAGAATAATTAATACCTTTCCCTATTCCTTGAATTCTGTTCCGCGCTGCTTGGTAAATTCTCAAGTCCGTGACCGTAACTGTTCTCGCATTTTCGGGGCATTCTCTTGCGCTGCATATCGCATTAT
>JAUMHM010000088.1:7976142-7997450 GCA_032362435.1 Melikaiella ostensackeni
AGTCGAACAAAAATAACAATCGACTTTATTCTTTGGTTCCCGCCAAACAGTTGGTGTAACAAACTTTATTTTCACGATATGCTCATCATGTCGGTTCATCTTTTTCTACAATTTCCGATTTAGTCTCGAGGGGCCTGTTGATGAATTGAAAGTGTTGGGTATTCCGAAGATCTGTGCATAATTAAATGACACGTTAGTTGGATTCAACAGACGGAAAACATTCGGATTAATCCGGGGAGGGGGGGGGGTGATACTATACCTAATGACCTCGCGGTGTTCATGTTAGTTATGTTAGTAATGTCGTGGTTTCGTATAAAAACGTTGGCTACTGTTGTAGTGTTCGCGTTTCTTACTATAGTTTCTACCGTTATTGTTACTGGGGTGGGTGACCTGTTTATTTGCCTGCTGTTGGGTAGACCGGCGGCTAAAATTCTGAAATCGGATTCAGTTTCCGTTTCGCCATTTGTCGTAGCTGACGTCGCGTATGTATAATCGGAATCTCGCGTTGACAATGCTTTAAGAAGCTTGCTGTTTGCGTATAATTCGAGTCTTCTGATTTATTCCGATTACCGTAAACGAGTACGTCATGTCATTGCGCGACATGCGAATGTGTCGACTGGCAGAATTGGAAACCTTTTGCTATTTAATGTTTTCAAATTTATTTCGGTCCCTAAAAAGATCTTCATTTGTTTCTATTGAAGTTTGTGGACAGACAGAATTATTCAGACGTCTAAACAGGTGATAAAATATGTTGCCAAACAATTCAGGTTTGTCGTGTTGGGTTACCCACTTCAATAACACTACTTTACCAGTTTTTGGTTCATCGCGTGTACCTAAAAGAAGAAGTGTTTTCTAGGCTAATTTCGGGTTGCTGAAAAAAATGACACTTATTTATTTTCCCATAGAAGCGTTTTCGAGATCAAAATTCATTGGGTAATATGCGATGAAATTCGAAAAAAGTAGTTTTTCCAACCATTTTGGAAAATCACACATTTTTAGTTGTTTGCAGTTTGGGAAACGTTGTCTTCAAATATTCCAGTCCCTCATTTTCCGGGTCTTTTGCTAACGCTTTGACAAAATTTTTCATTAGCCCGAGTTTTATATGCAACGGTGGAATAATAACGTTTTCTTTGTCAACTAGTGCTTCTCCAACAACATTGCTCACTCCTACGACATGATTTTCATGCCGTGGCCAATAGCGTTGAGTGAAATGTTTTTTATTTGCTCTGCTATCCCGGAGCAGTTAAAGCAGTTTTTTCATCGTCTCATAAATTTCTTTGACATGTGTGGGATGACCAACCGAAATTGATGGTTTCTTGTTACCTTCATGAAGTAAAACAGCTTTCATGCTATATTTGCTGCCGTCGATAGAAAGGCGCCACTAGTTTTCATCATGGTTTTCTCCAAATCCAGCAAACAACTCGATCACATTGTTACAGTAGGCGAAGTTTTCTGTTCAAATATATGTTCAAATATATATTTGCTCGTTTCGGGTACCTAGAAGAATGTGGTGCAGTATTTGTAACTGATTGTATGTCGGGATGAATAGCTTTATGAAATTTTCCTCCTTATAATCAGGTTAGGCAGAAGTAGCAATCAGTCACATGATCAACTGCATTTCTCCACTCAACTGGCTTTCCTAACGACAAATACTTCTTCATTCTTTTGCCAAATTTGGTTAATCTTACAAAACACGTGGCACATACTGAGTTTGGAGTATATGATTCATCCACAAATCTGGCTCGGAATCCAAAATGATGCTTGTAAGCAATAAAAATGTTTTCGGTTATTGTTTTTGGACACTTTTGTTGAATATATACAAACCACAAACAAAACAAAACTCATCCGGTGAGTGATTGCATATTTTCATTTTATTTTGTGGGACACACGTGTCAGGCAGGAACAACAGCAAAAAAGTGAAGTGACAGTTGTCGAACATAAAAATACATGTAACAATCCACGAGTGATTGTTGTTGCGGTTGCCGGCCGCTAGAGGCAGCACCTCTCGGAAGTAGAAAAGACGCAGGATATTTGAATAACGGAACGGGTTGATTTTGTAACGATGTGGGCTGCAATAAAGAAACTATTAAAAATCGGAGATTTTGGGCTGTGAAAATAAATGAACTTGAGACAAAAGAGAGAGACTTGGTATTTCAAGGGCGAACCGACTCAGTAGACAAAGAGTTTATTTATCAAAATTCTTAATTATATTTTATGTTGTGCACGTGTTTTGGAACAAATACTAGGTCTACTTCTAGGTCGACTTTGTATCATAGATTGACGTAAGGGATACATCATGCTTCGCTCAAGATGGGGAGGAACCTAGGATTTTGATTGGTTGGATGGATGAGTGGGACTGAGAATAGGATTGCGCGGCCGGAAAACCCGCGGAGAGCATCGATTTTTCGAGTCAGATTTTAACTGACTCGCGAGGCGACAATTTTGTCTTCGTTCTCTTAAACCTGAATTGTGGAAGTTGGACTTAGAATATTTTCATACATTCTGATTGAGAATAAAAACTACATTTAACTTAGAATTTTGCCTTTTTACTGACTTTTTCCCTACAAATTTTGATATTAAATTTAATAAATTTACTGAGAATAATTGATAATTTCTTTTAAAAAACGGAGGAAAATTCATCGTGGGATTCATTCATCTCTAACCATCGTTAGAATCGTCAAGTTCAACCTAGGACGAGTGAAAATAATTTTCAGCTGATAATTGAAATCTCGTGAATTCCATTTATTCGAAATTTAAAATTCGAATCAATCAAGTTTTCCCGCTAAAAAGTTCCGCGATTGTCACATACAAACTTCGCAAGCGGTCTTCTATCGGGCGAACGGCAAAAATTGGCAGTAGTTCGGTTTTGCTTACTATCTCATTTCGTTGATGATGACGCAGTCAGTGTTACCGACGTTACGATAAAACAGTGCAATGAATACTCTGGCTCTGTTAATTTTCTGTACTTTATGCCTTGCAGGGTCGTTAAAACTAAAAAATGCATATATTGTACAGACAAATGGGTTTATGTGAAAAATCAAGTTTGTCTGTCTTCACCTAATGCTTCATAATGTCGACATTATTCGTCCGATTTTGGAAAACTCATGCTTTATATTTTTGTTATAGAATTATCTTTTTCTTGCAATCTAAAAAATATGTGAAACAAAAATTTTTAAATCTTAATGGAACAACTGAGAGTGAGTTATTTTCAAATAAGTTCGCAAAATCAACGTTTTTTTAAATTTCATTGCCTGTAACCCAAAAAATTTTTATCCGATTGACACTGAGAGTATATGGTCGAAAATTGGAAAATCATACCCTTCGAACAAAACACAGTTTATGTTAATAGGATCAATCGTTATCAAGATTTATGCTAGAAACCGAAAAAGTGCCAAAAAACAAGTTTTTTGCAAATTGTGGACATTAAATTGATTTTCGGTAAATTATTGATGGATGTGAATGACAAAACATGCTCATTCCCATCGAAATTCCTTTCAAACCTAATATCAAACTTGTTCAGAACAAACTTTGGGTAGAAATTTAAATGAATGTTTTTTATTGTGAAAATCTTTCGAAAAAAAGTTAAAATTGCCGAAATCAATTTTTTCGCCCTAGAAGAATTTTTAATGAACTCCTGACCGTTATTTTTGCCTGCTCTGTTTTCTGACATTCAGTCCCCTCAGGTAGATATGGGTTCATTAAGAGTAGAATTGTTTTTTATTTTCGTGATTTCTCAATTTATTATGTTGGACGCCAGTTATGAGGGGCAAAACCACCCGGCCTAGAACGGTTTTTCCCTACATTGAAGGAGAGAGATCAAAACTTCATACTATTGCATCACTATAAATTCGAATCTTATCGGAATAAAAAGGGGGGTTGGTAAGTAGGTTAAGAATCGTAGGTAACCATTTAGATTTGATGAACACGAAGAAAGGTGTCAACATTTATACAAGAAGAAAGAAAAAACCAGAAGTTCAAACTTCGTCACATTTACTCAACAATCGTTAATAGAACTACCCAGAATCTTACCATTTTAACTCAACGAGGTCGACCCCTTAAAGTTCAGATCACAAAAGAAAATGTTGTCACGTGCTATCCCTGAGGGAGAAAGAATTCGTACAATTACTGACCGCATTTTATTTCGGAACCGTACTGATCTTACGGGTTGCGAATGAGCAATCGTTTTGGCGATAATTCACTTAACGAAATTCGATTTTTATTTTCTTACTTTCGACAAAACGCTTGCCAAAATTGAAACAACTAACCTGTACACTCGACACGTATGTGGCCCTTGTGAAATCCAGTTTTACAAATTAAAAAAAGTCTTTTGCAAGAAATGAGAAATTTTGCGCGTGTAATATGAAAATTCTCCGATGCTGTCGTTTTGACATGCTAAACGAGAGTGTCAAACCGCGCAGCGGAGAATTAACAAATTCGCTCCGACGACCGCCAGGATGAGCCAATCAGCGCGTGCCTCTCGGTTCCGTCGGTGTCGCCAGTCAATCACAACGTGGTGGAACTGATAAATCTATATAATTTCCTCTTTGGAAACCCCGGTGCCGTTAAGGATCGTTGAGTGGCAGGTGAAAAACACTTTATCACAAAGTTTGAATTTTTGGCAAGTAAATATATAGAATTTGCTGTTGCCGATTTTTCAGCAAAAGGAAGAATTTAATCAAGAGAGTCTTTTTAACTTTTTATTTCTGGACTTCATCTCATTCATATCAAAGTATGTTAAAATTTTTTAGTTTTCTATTACTAGTCTTGCTGATGCCGAGCATTCATAATATAATCCAGGGAGTTGAGAAAATTTAGTATTCATAATTTTTTTTTAAGTTTCTTGGAATGAATATGTAATTATAATGAGAAAAATGAAAATGTTGAAGGTCAGAATGTTGGTACCATTACGCTTCTGATCCTTGTCCTTGAACATAATACAAATTGGGTTAGCGGTGGACTGTTGCGCTTAGGCTACAGGTCGATAAGCTTATAGGAGGGGAACTCTGATTTATTGTATTGCAATTACGCTTTGTATTAGGAAAAATCAGAGAGAGAACTTCAACGAGGACATTTCCTCTGTCTTTAAGCTCGTATTTGCTAACATGTTGTGTTCGAGTGGTGTCACGTGGGTCCGGCTTAATTGGGAGTGAAACAGCTACTGAATATGATAAATTTTTTCTACACGCGTTTACTGCAGCACATTTCTTTAGAAGTTTGTGTTTCGTTTTAAACTTGAAGCATGAATGACTGACAGGCCCGATTCCTTGATAAAATTACAGTAATAAAACCAAATTATGGGTTTTGGGTTTCAGAAACTCTTTTGTTATTTTCACATATAAACTGTTATTTTCAAATACAAGCGTGTTTAAGAATATATGATGATTTCTATTAATGGTCTTTGTTAAGATAATACTAACTATTCTGCGTAATAGTTTATAAAATTGTCAAAAAGTATCTTCAATAGGTACTAAGTCTCGAACTAAAACGCCAAAATATTTTATGAAGCATAACATTTGGGAAGCAACAAACAGGCATTTTGATCAGAAATGAAAATTGTAAACCTAGTGTGAAAAAAATTTGAGAGCGTTTCGAAAATTGATCATAAGTGTTTTTTCAATCTGTTGCCTTAAAGGAATCGTATTCTCTGACCATCGTGCTCACTGTAGTGCATTTTTTGTCCCACTTGGTAGAGAATCTGTAGATCGCTCGTTGTAAGAACAAAAAAACTTGCCTCACTTCTTTTGAGTAATCTGCATGGAGGCTGTGGATTATCTTGAAAGTTATGTCGATAGCGTTCAGTGGGGACTCGACTTCGTGCAGTACCATATGGTGTCGATGAGCACCAAATACTGCTGTTTGACGACGTTTTTGGAATGTCCAATTATCAAGGCCTGTGGTTGTAGAGTCAGATTTAGTTTCGGTAGTTGGTCTCTGCGATGGTGAATTTCATTTGCCAATTCGTCGTGACAGGAAACAAGCTTGGCAGCATTGATAGAAGTTGAATCGTCTGGATATCTATAGCATTAGGATGAAATTGTAATCATTGAAACAACTTTTCTAATTTCAGCAACTTTGGAAAAACGCGTATGTACTTATTTCACTTCTCGCACTACCCGAAGAAATATAAAATGAAATTTCCCCCTGTTAGTATGAGAAACTTCTTGGAAACTCAAAAAACAAAGTAAAATCAGAAAAAAATCAGAGAGAAAAATTAGGAACAGAAAGGGGTCTGAAAAAAGCGAAAAGAGTCGAAAGAAGATCAACGAAAATTGGAGGGAAAACAGAGAAAACTCTAAACAGCAGAAATCGAAGAATAAGCGGACCAAAGGCAGAGAAAGAACATAGAAAAGAAAATACAGAGTAAACTAAAAACAAAAAAAATTGAAATTTTCTCGATTACACTCGCAGTACAATCACCATTGTCTATACGCATACCTTCGTCAGAATATCTCTCGGAATGCGGATCAGTTTCTTTTACTTTTTGTTCAATAAAAGATGATAATTTGAACCAAGTTCGATATGAATCTTTGCTCTTTAAAGAAACACTAAATAATCTCACACTTATATTTCGATTGAATAAAATTCCTACGCTAGGAAATCACTACATCGATTCTTATAAATTATTCCATATGATAAGAGTCCTTGCTCTTCAAAGAAACACTAAATAATTTCACACAAAGATCACTCGTGAAAATAAATGCACATAAAGTGGATAGAATATTCTGAGATATTTTGTAGAGATTTTTTCTCTTTCAACTCACTTCAAAGCTATAAGGGGCTGAGTCGTGACTCAGGTATGTCGGTCGAACCTAATGGTTATTTTCGAAACTTGTCGCAAGGACACACAGATGCCTCAGACAGCCCTTTTCGTCTAGAACCAGAAATCACCGCCTTGACAAGAGTTGAAAGTAGAGTCCGCTCTTCTCTTGAATGATTTATGGCCTCTTACTGCAGCTCAGCATAGGTTTCATAAACCGATTATTAAAGCTGGTGAATTTTGCGTACAAGTTAATTTAAGTTTGGGATTCATAAATAAAATGAAAAAGGCTTTTCGTGAATATTTGGAATTTAAATTCCAGGTAATCGCACCTGTATATTTCATAATGCAAAAATAAAATTTTCTTTATATTATTTCAAACGGACGCGCTGAAAATCAGCATCAGTAAGGGTCGAAGCTTGCCCTTCAACGGGAAGTTCGAGACTGTCTCTTCTTCGTCGCGACGCGATGTAAGGGATAATGTCCAGTGTTACATTTTGTGCTGTTAAAAAAAGAACTTTTGATGTTTAGAATATAGAACAATTCAGAATTCTAAGCTAAGCTCTGATGAGTGTCGTAGTGGGGAGGCCACCAGACCCATATATTCCATGCCTGACTCGTGTCTCCCTCTATATCGACAAAGTCTTTTCCTTATATTACCTCCCTTTATCGATTGCAACTTATATTGACACTTATTACAATTGATATAATGCACCTCATTTTCGAATAACTTTCTGATTTTGCTTAAAAATAAACTACTTCATGAAATAAACGTAGATAGAACAAAATGTCATATAAAAAGTATTATTGAGTTCAATTTAATTTTGACTTAAATGTGTAGATCTTCTTTTTGCATGATTGTCACATCCGAGAATTTATTCAATTAATTAAATTCGAGGGAATTTATTCAATTTACCAATTGTTGAATGATTGAATGATACATACTTGTTTATAAATATTGATAATTTTTATGGGTCAATTTTCTGTCCTATCATTTCAGGACTTTTCTAAATGCCGCAGCGCCTGAAGCATTTTATAGTTGTGGTAAATTAATGGTTTGACACATGATTATATATATATATGGCACAGTTATTTATATTCGTATAAACACAGGTTATATATATAAAGGTCACATATAGATATTGGTGTGCATGTGTATTGTGTGGTGTGACATTCGACGATACTTTACATTACCAAATTTCTGCTGCTATGTTGACAATTTCTCGTCGCTCGAATGATTGCACTTACACTACTCTCGTCTGAGAGGCATGAACTTTTAATTTTAATTAAGTTTTGTCACATTCTTTTATTAATTGTTCAGATAAAATCTCCGGATAAAATGTGGCGACCTAAAAAAAAAACGATATTCGGGATATTATCCTACGGCGGGGCTTTCTTTCCAGACTAGGAAGTACTTACTTCCCCACGAAAATAAATTTTAGGTTTGTCACATTCTTTTACTAAGTGTTCAGATAAAATTCTCGGATAAAATGTGGCGACGTAAAAAACCGATATTTGGGATATTATCCTACGGACCTTTTGAATTTTCTCTCTCAGAAACGGGAATTAGGAAACAAAAGTTGAAACAACCTAATTCGCAACCGAAGCTGAAACTGACTCCCGATACCCATCACTGCTTTTGGCCGCCGAACACCTGTGGGCGAGCAATCGACTTCAATTTCCAAGCCCGTTCGGTGTTCCTCCGCGGCACTACTTCCAATTTTCTGATGACCTATCAGTTATGATTTCACTTGTTTTTAAGGTTTATTGAACTTGTTAATTCTGCAACGATTGCATTTTTTTCCACGAGGCTATAGAAGTGGAGAAATTCGGAATTTTGCTGATTGTAGCTATTCCGATTTGCATAATGTTCCATAATCCTCATATAGGGTTATTATTTATTAAAGGTGCAGCTTATTTCTTTAGGGTTTTGTAGATTGAGTTGTACCTTCATTAATAATTTATTGCATTAATTGTTGTTGCTAACAATTCTGAATCGAGTGATAGCGTCAATGGCATCGTTTGGCGTAGTGCTGGAATTCTTGTATTTGTGTTAGATTTATCAATTTATTTAATCTCGCTTCGTCTGCCGTTCACGGTATATTATAACAATTGATATTTCATCATTTAAATTTATCTAATATAAGCTATTCTGAACCTTTTATTAATTATTCTCCGTTCCTTCAATCCCTTTCTTTCCTAACTCCCCTCTTAACTAGTGATAATTTACTAATTTACCTTATGGTGATTTGTGTGAGTGTGTACATGAGCGCATCATCAAGCTAGCATCTCATGCATGTGTGTGTAAGAGTCGACACCGTGCGCCTCACACATGCTGGCGTCGTCGTGTGCCGACTATAATTATTCTATTCACCATTTCTTATGCCTAGCTTATTTATATTTATGATTATATATTAATTCATTTATATATATTGTAATCTATGGGTTACATGAAGGGTAGCCTTAGGATAGGCAGGACATTTTTCTCCTGCGTTGACGTTACGATACGTTGCGTAACATAAGAGAAAATGCCTGGCGCAGACTCCACACCCTCCCACTGAATCTCGAACGAGGGCAGTGGGAGGATGCGCCACATAAAAAGAGAGACTCGGGTCGAAAACAGCGAGTTGTTTCCTTGCAGACGTGCTGATACGGACACTCGAAGAGAACTCCTTGAGAGTGGCTAGAGACACCATCCTCTAGCCCTGTCTCATAACATTCTCGTCCAGAAGCAGATCTTGAAGGTCTCAGGATCATCCTGACCTTAGAAGCCTGCATTAAAAGCTTACGTTGCGACACGTTTACGAGTACGACTCGTAATAACATAGGTCGCACCCCTACCCCTTTCCAACATCTCATTAAACTTTATGATTTTTCACTGGGGTGGGGTATACTTCTCAGGGGGTAGAGTGCGAGTTTGGACATGCCCACAGTTTCTATCTCTCTCGCTTGCCTACGGCAGCTCTTTCTCTCCGGCTATTAGCCCACGTTCCGTAAAGTAAATAGAAAACCCCGCTAGAGACGGAAATAGAAAGCCGAACCTAATTTTAAAGGTGTAGTAGACACCTGTAGGATGAACCAAAAATGTATTGCCCTATTCAAAAATCGAGGCTTCGATCATAAATTTGTTAAGTTGTGACCGATCGTTTATGAACAATTATCTCTGATTCCAGAGTATATAGGCCCATAAATAATAAAATTCGAAATAGACAAAATAAAAATTCTTACTTTTCTCGTATTGAAATTCTAACGCAATATCGGAAAATCATCGAAGTAAAGGCCAAAGTTCGCTTTGTCACCTAGACGATCTGATGATTTTTCTTGAGATTCATTCGGGTTTGTTAACGGGACACTGAAAAATAGGCCGAAGTCCGCTTCGGTGTCTAGTCGATGGAGTGATCGCTTCCCTTTAAGCTTTTAAACTTTAAATTCCAGAGCCACTGAAGAATAGGCCGAAGTACGCTTCGTCACCTAGTCGAGGTAGTGGACTCTCCCCATCTCCTTCAAGGATTGAAAAGAAAAGAAAAAAAGGAGAATGCAAGAATTTTCTAAAACGACCTTAGGTCATCAGGCTCGCATGTCAATAGAGACTCAGTGTAAGGGCAATAACTTCAGTTAACTGATTTTGCAATACTTACAAAGCATTTCATTAGAATAGTTAAAATTTTATGTACTTCGGAAATAAGATTTAATTGAGATGAGATTGTATGAATAAAAAGAGATAGGATCCAATTGAATACTATTACCAGTATCAAAAATCTTGAAATAAAAAGAATATAAAAGGATAAAATTATTTAAAAAATCTACATAGAATAAATCGGTAGAATGGATGGTATAGTATAAGGGAATAGCTGTGTACTCATCCTTGATAAATTCAGGATACTTATGTATATCATAGAGTAGAATATCATTGTAAATATGAAAGAGAAAGATTAGTCCTTAGGAGATACTGAATCATGTATCAAGTTAATTATCAATAGACATCTGCTAGCACAGGTTATTATGAATAAACATTGTATTCATAAAAAGGAATCTAACTTTTTCTCGCATGCGAACTGTCCTTGAATTAAGAATAGTGGTAATCATCAGGATTAATCCGTGAATTTATTCCGAAAAGTTAACCATCTCCAACGTTCATTATACGAGTTCCGAGACTCAAGTGTCCGGACTTATATAGCTGTATAAAACTAAAATGAAACGACAAATTCTCTTGCAAAATTTACTTGAAGTTCTGATTTTTGAGTTATAAAATATTTTAGACAGAAGCGGGAAGTTTGATTACTCAAAAAAAAAATTGAAAACAACCATTTCACGAATAGTTGGACTAAAGTCATAACCGGCGGATGGTAAGAAGGTACTTGTACTGTTGTAGTTAGAAAAAATCTAACATTCACAAAATTATGATACAGGATTGAATAACCAATATTTCTACAGAGCTATTAATCAATGTTGGGTTTGAATCTTGTACGGAGAGTATGGACTTTGATTTTCATTTGAGTTCTTAAAGGCGCATGGAATTAATGTATTTGAATTGAAACTCTACGGCGTAGGCAGCGCTCCTGATATCTGTCCTCCAATCATAGTTGAGCCTCCCTGACACACCCCAATAGAAAAGACCAGGGTTGTGTCCAATGAGAACTGGGTATTGTGTTCGAGGAGAATACCAACTTGATAAGCGGAATCTCAGTTCGAGATTCACTCTCTTCTTCACTGCGGATTCCTAAATGATCAGTACGTTACGTAGTCGCTCTTGAATGTTTCAAGGAGAAGGAAGATTTTTAGTCGTTTGCTAAAAGAATCAGCCTGGTATGTGTCACCCTAATTTTTGGTGGTTTAGTGTTCTTTTAATTTGTGCCTCAAAGCAACTAAATAATTCTTGTGATTGACTAAGAGAGTCCCGATATTTTGTTTGTTGCTGACCAAGAAAGTCTCATATAGTTCCTGTTGACCAAAAAAGTCCTGAAATTAAAAATAATGTTTGTGATTGGCCAAGAAAGTGCTAAAATTCAATTTGATTTCTGTAGTGGACCAAGAAAGTCCTCAAATTCAATTAAATTTTTGTTGACCAAGGAAGTCCTAAAATTGAAACATTTTGTAGTTGACCAAGAAAGTCAAAATTCCATTCTTCCTAGGAAACTGAAAAATTATATGATGGCCAAGAAAGCTGAAATTCTGATGTGAAATTAAATTTTCACGAGAACTGCCGTTATGAATTTTCATATGATTGATTGTCTCTTAGATTACAATATGTGCATTGCCCTTTGTCTGGTTGCACTCCAAAATTGAGCCCTCAATATGTTGTTGTTCCATGAAATCGTTGCAACCCAAATAAGGTGATTCATCCATTATTTCCGTGAATAGTGGTCAAATCCCTACCCCCTTACTTTTGTGAAACCAATCAGTCGTCCCGACCCTAACCTCAATTTTCAAGCACGTGGAGTATCGAGAAAAGAATTGGTTTCAGTTAATTTAAGAAATTTTGTGATTCGTCAAATCACGGCGTCACTAAAAATGTGTAAAATCTAAGAAGGAGGTTTATGTTAATTTTCTTTTAGAAATTCAGGATTGTTATTCGAAAGTTAAAATTTGTTTAGAAAGGATTCCGTGAACAAAAATTATCATTTACTTGAAGTACTTTAATCCGATTTGTTAATTTCTATTTCAAATGATCGAGTTATTGTTCGTAATGTTAAGAAACCTTTTTTCCTTGCAAACCACCCCCTCTACCGCTGTCGTAAGCTATTGAGCTAGCCAGATGTAAAGGATAAATTCGTACCGGTACATCGTAACCTCACTATCGTCATTTTGTTGGGATAAGTTTAGAATTTGAAATTAAGAATTCGAATAATTTTTGTTTTCTTTTGAGGTTTCGCTCAATTTGTCGTTTGTTTGTTGTTTATGACCCAAGAAAGGTCTGGCGGCCGGCCAAGTTTGTTGTCTCAAATTTAATTTCAAGGTTACGGTTCCGATGATATATATTTTTTTTTTTTTCACAAAAAGGGAATGAATCATCATGTAAGAAATTTTGAAAAATTGTGGAAAATTGAATTTCAGGAAATTTTGAAAATTAAGAAAATTTTGAAAAATTGAAATTGCGAAAATTTTGAAAACTTATAATTAGCTGCATTTTGTGAATAAAATAAAGCTTCAGATTTTTGCTTCCCAGTCGAAAATGGAATTCGAAATCAAACTTCATTAAAGTACAAAAATGTCTCGAGTTACCCCAAAAATAAGATGGAGATTGAATTTTAATTATAAGAAAATGAGATGTCGAGTTACCCTAAAATTTTCGATGCGCTCGAAATTTCCCTGGTAATCACCCAGATAGTTGTAATCAAGTTCCTAATTGATAACCCCCAAGCTTACCTGAATAAACCAAAATCAGAATTTCCTTAATTTTCCGAATTCTAAGAAAATTTTCGCTACCTCAGAAGCAGATACTAAAAATTTTTTTGCTGAAAGAAAATATCGTGCCCCCTAGAAATGAATTGGCATTTTAAATTTTCGTTCAGTGAAGTTGCAGATTTTCTGCAATTCACAAAACCAATTCCGCATACTATATATTATTTAAAATTAAGAGCTTTTGTGTCCACACGGAGAGTAGGAAAATTCCGTACTCCTCTCTTTTATTTTATTTTATTATTTTATTTTTTTCATTCCGATTCATTTTATGTTTTAATTATTTATCTCATTAATTTATTTTGTAAATTATCATGTTTGATTTTGAGGAATTAGGGCTGTTTTCAATTTTGTTTTTAAATTTCGTAATTCCGCGGCCTCGAGCGAGAGCCAAGCAGATTTCCGCCACCCATGCAAATGATCGATTGGATTCATCAGCATTTTTACCTCTATTATATCTGCGCATCTCTGGTCCCGAGACAAATTTCTGGATTTTCTTTTATCGTATATCATTGATTCATAGTTTCATATTTGCCTACATTATGGTTTTTATTAAATTTTTTTGTTGATGTTATTGATAGTATATGTCTATAAATTTTTATCTTAATCTGAAGTGCCGAATGCCTTATTAAATACCGAATTCCGGCCTCATACCTTGCGCAAAAGTGCATCTTTATATGATTGAGATCCTCCCCCTGTTATTTATATCAAATGCCGAAAGCCTTATTGAATACCGAATGCCGATCCCACATCTTGTGTAAAAATGCCCTCCTGTAGAATTGAGATCTCTTTTTAAATTTATGTTTGAGAACCCCTTTTTGTAGCTATGATTGAGAACCTCCTTTTCTCACCCGTTATTCAGCACCCCTTTCCGTACCCGAATTTGAGACCCTTCATATTTCGACCCTTGTATATTAAATTATGATATCCTTTTTTATAGTATTGTGACCCGTCATATTTTGAGCCTTGTATCTTACATCATGATTTCTCTTTTTATAGTACTGAGATCCTTCATCTTTCGACCCTGGTATATTGAGTTATGATGTCCATTTTCATAGTATTGAGACCCTTCATACTTCGACCCTTGTATATTAAATTATGATTTCCCTCTCCATACTATTGAGACCCTTCATATTTTGACCCTTATATCTTAAATTATGATGCCTTTTGATGTTTAAGACCTTTTTTTTATATTTATTTTCGAGAACCCCTTTGCTTACCCATTTTCGAGACCCCTTTAGTCCGTCATATTATTATATACATGTTTATGAGATTTTGTATATTTTACCATGTTATTATATGTATTTTATAATTTTGGATTGCGAACCCCCTTCGCTTATTTGTCAAAACAAAACCCCTCTTCTGCCTGTTATTTTTATCTCCTCTTTGCGACATTCTGATATCGATTTCCTTAGTGTTATTCTTTCAAAAATCCCGGTATTGCGAATTATATTATGTTATGGTTTTTTTCCTATATTTGACCCTTCGAAATTATATAATTGCGACCCTTCTTTAATTTCCTATTTGTTTTATGAAAAGTACCCTATTGTTGCGATTTATTGCTACCGTGATCCCTGCATCTACGTTTCACTTATTTATATATTTAATATGGTTTTATTGTTTCCCCTTTCAACCCTCTGGATATGTCCTTTTGTTAAATTTCTCCTAAAAGTTGAATAAATTATTGTTGATGCTCGGGTCAAATCATGAGCTTTGTAATTATGTAACCCCTCCCCTCTCTACCACTGTTCATGCTTATGACTGAGCTAGTAGTTTTGTTGACCCTAATTTCATCTTTTTAATTTCGGCTTACCTTTTACTTATTTTGATATCTTATTACCTTCTCAATATCTTTAACTATCTCATTCTTTAGTAATGTTATTATAACCTCCATCAATTTTTAGTTCGGGTTATCTTATCTTTGGATACCTTATTGTCTTCCACCTTTTTCTGTGGATTATCGCTTGTTTTAAAATAAGGTAAACATTTTTGACTGAGGTTTGTGAGTTTCCGTTTTATCTTTCGTCCTGAAATGTTTAACGTTCAGTGAAGTTTCCGCTCCCTTTTTAGAATGTAGATCCTTGTATCTTCATCTTTTTCTCACTCGCTTTGGTTAAATTGATTTGCCTTTTGTCCCAAGCAAGGACTGGTGCCCAAAAATCTATGTTTTACTCATTGTCTGAACCATTTGTTTCAAACATTATCTTAAAATTGCCTATTTTGTTTATCTTCATTCATTTCGATTAGGATCCTTTGTGCGCTATTTAGAGAGACCACCAAATTTTATCTTTGATTGAAGAAGTAATGTTAAAAAAATAAGCCAAACTCAAAGATTGGACCCGGGATTTCGAATATCTTTTAAGCGAGAGGACGCGGTCGAAATCAATGATAAGGGTAAAAACGATTGCTATGAACATCCTAATACTAATTCTAAAAATCAGAACAATAAAAATTTCAGTCAACTTTCCAAAAACCTTGAATATCCCATGAATTCATCTCTACCCCTAAATTCTGAAGAAGAAAGCCTTGAAACTTTTTCCTACCAGATTTCAATTTGTGGGAATTTCGATGAGCCAGGTCATCGTCATAACAAATGCCAACATGGCCACGCCTCTCATCCGTAAAATGGGTGACCACATGGTACGGTGGAATCACGATGAAGGCCTGGCGAAATTCTCGTCAATCCTAAGGACACGGAGCGACCCAAGAAAGACAGGTCTTTGCATCCATCTCGCAAGTGCTTTGGCATTTTCCTGGCACACGGGTATGGTTTCGGGGTTACCAGCCACTGATGATTTCGCACCTTCGAGAGCACCGATGACAAGCACAATCATTTTAGCCGAATATTCCTTGTACATTCCCCGCAGTTCCCGTATAAGGTCTCGATACCTCTTCCCCTTTCTCTCTCACTAACTGATGTTGGCGTCGGCCGAAGCCGAGAATTCGATCACGAACATAGTTCGTTTCTCTTTGTCCAGAAGTACGATGTCAGGCCTTGAGTGTACAACTTTAAGCCTAAACTCGGAGTTCAAGTAAATTTTGCACAACTCGTTCTCGACAATTGACTCTATCTCTCTGGAAGCAGTCGGCGGAGCAGGGTCGTGGCTAACACCATGAGAGCGACAAAGTTGGTAATGAATTTTGTGCCTGTGGAGATACGTCGTTCCCACGAGACCGCGAAACCCGGGTAGTATGTGCCGTAGATGCACAGAATGTGCACGACACGTTCTGCAGCTGTTGCTGGGATCTTCTTCACGTAAGATGCGGGTACGGTATACCAAGGTGAAAGTGACACCGTCCGAATACGCGAAAATAAAACCTTCTGTACCTGAATTAAGTCCGTATGGTTCATGGAAAACAAACGTTCAACTCCATCAACAAGAACTGATTTTTTACATTTCTGTGAGAGTTTCATCGGGCCAGCTTCAATTTTTTAATTATGTATGATAATTGCTTCTAAATTTAGTTTTATCGAACGTCACTCAAATGGAATTTTTATCCATAAGAAATTTGACTTTTTGACGATTTAATTTGTCCTGGTCAGGAAATTGGTCCCGAGTATACATGTCGGCCCCAATCCTGGGAGGACGATAAACCTGAAACGAAATGCTCGATTATTTACAACAATTATAATAGAAACTCTATCGACCATATAAGGTTCTTGAATAGCGTTGACAGCGATTTTACTTTTTTCCAATTTTAATCCCAGAATTTTAAAATAGTTTTCTGTAAGAAATTCTCTAGAAATGAAGCTGTCCGTCGATCCAGTGACTATTATTGCTCTTATTTCAATACTTTCCATTTAAGAATTTCAGTTAGTCTTATTTTGAATTTTTGACGGGAAGTGAACCCACAGAAACGTAAATCCAATTGCCTTTGACGTTTTCATCATCGATCGACATTGCTTTGACATATTATGATATTAGATTAATTTTATGCTTTCTTTATATTGCTTCAGTATCTTGGATTTTATCAATTATCATTTTATATTCAAATTCTGCACTTCAAATTTCACGGCCCGGATCTCGCATCCCTAATTATACTCTTTCGCCCTTCCCTCCATTTGTGGAACGACTAGGATTTCTCTTAATAATTGATATTACTAAAAGAAACTAAATTTCGTGCCAACCTTAGTACCATGTTGGCCACGATACGAAACGTCGTTTCATTTACTTAACTTCAAATTGTACAAAATTTTCTTTCTCCATTCTGGGAATTTGACTCATTCCTAGGATACATGAATTTTTGTTTATTTCGAACTTGACAATTCTTTGACTCGCGACAAAATGTCATTTCACGCAGCCAAAATCCCATTGGATGAGTTTCCATATGGTGATGGGTTAAAAATACAATTGGACGTGAAAATTGAACATACCTGTTATCTTAGTAAAACCAAATGAATTGTTTAGCCCCTTTTGTTAGGGTACAGTTAACCTAATTCCTTGTGTTCCCAATCGTTCCTGAATGCATGAATGGTTCCTATACCTATGATCGCCCGGTAGGAGAGTCGGTGAACGGAATTCTTTGGAGAGCGAAATCCCTAATATAGGAGAGCCTCACGCCAAACACCTCACGTAGTCAGTGTCAAGCGCAGACTGACTACCTGTACGCTTCCTCGTATCGAGTGCGATCTCGTTGCCGCGGGCTCGTTCATTCCTTCTTTTCGAATGGTTAGGCACGCAATCGCTCTGATTTTACGTAACCCATGCATATGATGTATCTTACCCTTTCGTATAAGAATTCGCGATAGTCGCTCAGTAGCGTATCGGCTTAGATTTTCTCCCGCTCTAATTAAATTTCATAAACATGAATAATGGAATTATGCTGAACTGTTTTCACTCTGAACTAATATTATATATATGATAGCAAAATGATAGAATTGCTTCTCAATTATACATAGAAGTATCATCCCTTGTGGGTTTATCTATTTCATGTTACCCGAGGTTCACTATGCTCTCGGCATTATCCAGGCTTTAGTAACCTCTTGTGTCTGCTTCTTCTCATCAACATGTATGTTACGTGTCCGGCAGTGCTGTCACATTAAAGTAAAAAAATAGAGCGAAATTATTTCTAAATGATTTTTTAGGCACAGGAGCGACACATGAAAACATGATTCCATGCGAAAATGACGAATGTTATAAGAACATTCGAGAACTTCAGATAGTAATCAATCTTTTGTCAGCTCTTTCAGCTGGTGGCAACGTACATCCCACGTTCGTCGCAAGATATCAGCAGCAAGCAGTTGCAAACAATCGACGCAGTTGAGCTGCATTACCCACTTCTATTTCCTCCTTATTTCTACACTTTTCTATTCTCGTTGTTCTGTACAAGTATTTAATTTTTTCAGAAAAATTATTCCCTCTGCCCAACAAGAAAAATGGAAATAAGTGTAGATAGTGATTTCAAGAATCCCTTGTACCTCAGAAAGTAAAATGCCCAAAAAAACCTTTTGTATGTTTTTTTATATAAGATTGATAATATACCATCACGTTCAATATTCACTTTTGCTTTTGAAGCAGTAAGAGTTAAGTCAATCTAAAAATTGTCAGTTTCACAAAAATTTCTTTTATAGACTTGCGAATATTTATTTAGATAAAAACAAAGGCCTTACTAGATCAATTCCCATGAATGTTTCATTTAGTATAATATACCTCACAATTTTAAAAGCGAGTTCGCTAAACTTATGAATAAGAAAATGGCAGCTCTTTTAATTTGGTAAAATTTAGTAAATCCATATCGAATTTTGAAGACGGTTCCGTTTCTCTGTTTATCGCATGTATAAATCATTCGATTTCTCATTTTATTCATCTGTTGAACTTAAGAATCGTTCATAGATTGAAGTTTCCATTTAGGTTCGATAATAATCAAAACAAAAAAAAAGAAAATAGATGTGAAAAGAAAATGTTAGACAAAGTTTTGGTTTACAAAATGCGTGCGGTAGAAAACGTTATTTCACTTATTAAAACTGTTGCATATTATTTATTGAATTCTGGAAAAATTGTGTTTAATTTACTTCTAGGTCGAGAATGGGTAACATAAGAGGATGGGGCGGCCCACTAACTTCATCTTGGCATGCTCATACCATTTCTCTCCAACATCGGATCCTTCGTAGAATGAGAGATCTCGGTATGACAACTGTATTGCCGGCGTTTGCCGGTCATGTACCAAGGGCTATTGCCGAACGTTTTCCTTACGCAGTTGTGACAAAAGTTGGCGTGTGGAATAGCTTTGAAGATCAGTATTGTTGGTAACTATAGTCTCTCTCAAATTTTTTTCTACTTGAATTAGTTTAGTTTATATTGTGTGAGCTTTTCTTGTCAAAACAGATTTTTGTATTCTCAACATTTATGATAGAGGAAGTACAGTAGACCCTCACAAAGCGCCCGGTGCTCAGGACAGCGTTCCTCAGAAAGCGCCCCTTGGTTAAATCACGTCCGTATGATTTGGCGGGAAGGATCCCTGTGACGCTTTGTTGGATTACTTGAATACTTTCTCGTGCACGCACATCTAATTCCACGCTCAAGGAGCTTACCGAATTTAGAGATAGTGGAAGGGGGAGGCATCTAGCGAAAAAGCTGCTTTCTGGAGAAGGCGCTTCATGAGAGTCTGCTGTATTAGATTCGTTCAGATTTCACACCTCAGTTTTTCGACGGATTTTCCCGTTTTGAGCCCCCCCCCCCCCCCCGAATTCGGAAAACAATTTTTGGCCATGACATCTGTATGTATACCTTTCTATTTTACAAATCGCAAATGCTATGCAGCACACACAAATTAATTTCGAGTCAAAAGACTCAAGTTAAACAAAGAAGTCTTGAAGATGAATTGTAGCTTTTCAAAGATCTATAATGGCATATTATGCACCAAGGGGGAGAACTGGGACTTTTTACGCCGAGTGTAATTTTTTCAGTACAAGTTCTAGGCGAGCGAGCACGAGCGTATTGAAAAAATGCACAAGTGGTAAAAAGTCCCCTTCCCCTTGGCGCATACGATACTTTTTATAACAAATGCAGGATTCCAGGCACGAGTGGAATGCGGACATGTTTATGTCTATATAGTTGAGGAATTCTGGGAACCTTTAGATATTATAAATCCCCCTGAAAAAAATTACAAAAAGTAGAAAAAGTTGTCGGAAAATACAGGACAAAAAAATGGAAAAAAAGATCAATTTGGAATTGATTACGAATATTACAAAAAATTATCCAACAAAAAATACTGATATCCGACCATCGGTCATACCATTTTCAAGTGACACTTTTTGTTAATTAACTTCTTACTTGGTTGCAAGAATATGATGAGAGAAAGATATAGATAGAAAGATGGCTACCAGGTAAGACAATCGCACATAATTAATCAAACGTGTACACATCAAAACGGCCGCGAAATAGGAAATCTGGTGCTTCAGCAAATGTCCGACGCTTATCCAATGTCCATGGAAAAGCCGTTGAGGCTCAAAATTATAATTATATTCGTCCTGCACAAAAAAGTAACAAAAAGGCACGACAAACCGCTTATCTTCATGTTTTGTTATTCGTATCGTCTAGTTCAAATATTTTTTCATACCATCATGAAATGTAAAATGTTTACATCCAAAATGTAGCTTATATGTACGTGAAGCAGTTGGGGACGAACTGATATGTGGATATGAACGCGCTCTTGGGAAAGGGACCTTATCAAATACATTTTCCAAACGGTGAATGTAAAACTCTATCAAGGTTTCTCGCTAAAACTTTGCATGGGGTTTTCTTGTCATCAGAGAGAGAGAGAGAGAGAGAGAGAGAGAGAGAGAGAGAGAGAGCTTCCTCAATCGCTGCAAGAACAAGCCGCAGACGAAGAAGTGGAAGCGGCATTAAGACCAACCACGGAAATCAGGCTTCCCCTAACAGATGATGGCGATTTCAGGACGAGGAGAAACATCAACATCCACGTTCTTTCTAAGCCCCAAAATGTGGCTGAAATAGATGATGCCCTTCGCGAGGATCTCACTGAGGAGTCCGACCTCTAGGCCAACACTTGTTCAGTTTATGATGCGGCGAGAGCTTTGGCCGATTCAAAACGAAGGGTAAAGCCGACGATACATCAAAAGACCAACAGGCGCTTGCATCAACTGAACAAGAAGATTGGCTGGGCTAGACAGAACGCGTCCCGTATTCAG
>JAUMHM010000088.1:8053088-8073518 GCA_032362435.1 Melikaiella ostensackeni
TTATAAAGGGTTAAAGGAAGATTTTTCTGTTAACAAACATCAAAATTCGAATACTCATAACTTTGCAGAAGTTTTTATTTCGCATACCGGAAAAATACGTGTCACCTAATTTCATACAAAAAAACAACATATTTTGTAGCCAAGAGATTCTACGGCTTGAAGTGTACCTACCTGTCTGATTTGAAATTGATTCGGTCACATGAATAAATGTTTTTCAATTTAGCCGTAGTTTGATTTTTCTTTTTGTATTTCGGAAAGTTTTTCTTAATGTTTCTGTTATTTTTTTCTGGTTACGAATATGTCAGATACGCGTATATGCAAAGCGAGTATTGTTCTCATTTGTTAAACCGTCGTTTTAAAAGTGTACGCTCGGTGGTCACCTACAAGTCAAATAATAGAAACGACCGTTAACCTTCCATAGACAAAAAAAACGGTTCAAGATTTCCGCTTACATCTCAAAGATACACGCGAAGAAGCTTCACTCGTAATTATGGCGAGTGAGAGCTAAACATGCGGCTTCAGTTTTACTTTCTAGACGACCTTTTTCTTCTTTTTTGTACCAACTAACAGCGTATGATGTAGGGTCTTAGTAAAAAGGTAGCATGCTATATGTCCACATTTAAAGTTTGAAATTAAGATATGAGCATTAACAATAAGTAAAAGTGTAAAGAATTTTTCAAACGCGAAGATAATGTATATTTTAAGCCTGTTGTGGAAATGGTTTACAGTTGATGTTATGAAAAAGTTGTTGAAAATTGTGATATTGAAATTGAATTCATATTTTAATGAAGGAGAGGACTTTTCGAAAGGTGTGTCTTTAACCTGTATTTCTTATGTGATTAATTCCATTTAAAATTATGCAAAATTTCAAGAAAAGTCTAGATCATGGTGTCAGAATGATTTGATATTTGCAAATATTATTCTATAATGAAAATAAAGGAACACGTATTTCACAGTTTGATCAGAAAATTATGAAAAATTTTTTGAATGCACATTTTTTGCTAGTGAATAGTAACAAGAAATTAGGAATTGAAATAGTTTTCTGTTCTATTTATAATTTTTTAAAAATTTGAAAAATACTTGTCTTATTTTGAATTGAGTTAAATGCACGCTTTTTTTGAAAAAGTTCTTATGTCGAACCTAAAATATCTTTAGCTGGAATCGCAGAAACTTGTTTTTGTTTGACTTTGACGGAAAAAAATGTTCGTGATTCCAGAAACGTGAATTTTACAATTTTTCACGATTTTTCACGATTTTGGAACACTTTAAACACAACGAAAAAAATTATTTTCTGTAAATCCAAAATAATAACGCGTTTCCTAGATTGAAGCTGAAGAAATTTCAGGTTCGAGGAAATTTTTTTTAAATATAATTTTAATTTTTTTCTCATGAACGATGTAAGATATCTCAAAAGATCTAGTGGTTTTTTTTTGTAGAACTTTTCTAGATGTGGAAACTTTCATGTGATAATTTTGTTGTACCTTTCGTTGTTTCCAAAAAATGCGAAATTCGATTTTTCAAAAATAATTTTTTTTAAATGTGAAGCAGTGCTCTACCAAGAACAAAACTCAGGAGGTGCGTTGTAAATATTAACATCAATTTCTCAAAAAAAAAAATTTTAGGTGGGGTCTTTGAGAAAATCCACTTTCAAGAATTTTGGGAAATTTTTTGGGATAGGGAATAGGGTGAAGTAAAAATGCTAAAATTAATCGAATCATTTGAACTGAGAGTAAGAAATTTGCGGTAGGCAATCAGAATAATTTTAAAAGATTTTTGAAATCTGTTAATATTCTCTGTTTAGGTTTTGGATTTGGAAATTCAATCAAATTTTCCTATTGCTCAAAAAATTACGGCAAATTTTTTGGATGTAAAATTTTCGCTAGTAAACAGTTATAAAAAATTACAAACGAAGAAAGAAATCTTTTGTTCAATTTAGAATTTTTTGAAGAGGTTTTTTTGGATTTAGTTAAATGCACACTTTTTTTGAAAAAGTTGAATACGTCGAACTTGAAATTTCTTCAGCTTTAATCGAGAAAACGCGTTATTATTTCGGGTTTACGGGAAATAATTCCCTCCGTTGTGTTAAAAGTGTTCCAAAATCGTGCAAAATCGTGAAAGATGGTCAAATTCACGATTTTGGAACAACAAAAATTTTTTTCCTTTAAAGTAAAATAATAGCAAGCTTCTTCGATTCAAGGTGAAGAAATTTCAGGTTCGACGTGTAGAACTTTTTTCAAAAAAGTGTGCATTTAACTCAATACAAAAAACAAGTATTTTGCCAATTTTGCAAGAATTATAAATAGAACAAAACATTTCTTCGAAGGATGTCAAAAGACTTCAAGGGATCGCAAAAGTTTCAGGGTAGTTCAAACGATCCCAAAGGATTACGAGAGGTTTTACTGATTCAAAGTGATTTTGAAAGATTTCAAGAATTTGAAGAAATTACTTGATACAATTTCAGAGAGAATCTCAATTTTTCAAAGGATTCTACAATATTTTAAGGAAATTCCAGGAGTGTAATCAGATCTCAAGAGATTTTACGGGATTTTTAGAGATTTCAAGAGAATTCAAAAGATTCCAAACTACATGCACGGATTTTAGAGGATTTCGTAAGATTTCAAAACATTTCATGGAATTTCAAAGAAATTCCAAATATTATAAAGGATTTTAAGTGATTTCGAGGATTTCCACGAATTTCAAAGGATTATAGGAGACTTTCATGGGATTTTAATGATTTCAAGCGATTATAGGATTTCAAAAGTTATCACGGCACCTCAAAGAATTTCAAGAGATTTCCACAGTTTTTACAAGATTTCAGGGGATTTCCAGGGAGCTCAATCGTTTTAAAGGGATTTCAAGGGATTAGGTACAATATGTATGGAATTCAAAGGATTTCAAGGAATTTTTATTCCAAAAGAATTCACGGGATTTCAAAGGATTGCAAAGATTTCCAAAGATCCCACGAGATTTCATGAAAGGTGTACACCAGATTTAAAGAATAGTTAACTTCTCGTCTCTATATTAATTAGATGTATGTAACATGAAATATTGCATGATAAAAAAAACAAAGCAAATAATGATATAATGTGTGTAGTGGTATAAAAATTAATTTCAATAGCCAAAACTGGTTTCACTTAGCACATTAAAAAATAAATAATTATAAAGAGGAAATTGACATAAGAAATGAGTTGGAATCCCTTTTCCCACCCAAGTGAGGTAATTTCACCTGTCTAAATAATTACACTTTCGGAAGAATGTTTACTTAACAATTTTAATGTGTTATTCATTTTCGTGAAAAATGTTTATTTTTTCTATTTAAAATACATTCCTTGACCTTTCAAAGCTAAAATCTCAAAGTCTTCAGTCACTCTAAAGGAGGACGGTTACTGACCGACGGGCAATTTTCCCGTCATAAATCATTTAATGACCGCAGGTATTCTTCAAGTTAAACACCTCTTACCAGTGTTTCCTAACCTATGACATTGACAGGAATGCTATTTATTTTCGTGTGTGTTAATCACTCGTTTATATTCAAGGCTAAATTTATTATATTAAGTGAACTGAAGACAGCTATCAAAATTCTTGCAGAGGACATCATAGGGTCACTTACGTTTTTAAGTCGTTTCTTCATACCTGATTAACCTTTGTTCTAAGAAATCATCCTTGATATTAGCACAAACCTCATTTTATAAGATTCAATTCTTCTATTATCTATGTATCAGCAAATTTTACTATCCATGAAAATTTATTAATAGGGCAAAGGAACCCATTGATGTGGACGAAACCAAGTTTAATGTCTTTTTTCCGGTTTGAAGTTACATTTTGAAAAATAAAATTCATTTATACGTAACTAGCAGTAAATGCTCGCGCATAAAGTACGCGTTCACATCCTTGGATTTCAATTTCCTAACATTGAAAACATAAACATCTTACAAATCCATCAATAAACAAATTTTTTAACATTAGTAGTTCAAACAGTTGTTGAATCAATAAGTAATA
Organism: Melikaiella ostensackeni; assembly: GCA_032362435.1. Lineage (NCBI taxonomy): Eukaryota > Metazoa > Arthropoda > Insecta > Hymenoptera > Cynipidae > Melikaiella > Melikaiella ostensackeni. The sequence continues at coordinate 8,057,088 of JAUMHM010000088.1, forward strand.
ATTTCAAATTGGAAGCGTTCAAAATTGAAAAAAGATACACTAGAACATCTATATAAAGTCCCTCCGTTTAAGCTGCTCCTAGAATTTCGGTTTAAAAAGAAAATTGAAATCGATTAATATTTAGAGGTCGCGCAAGCAAAATTATTGTTTTTAAATATATACCTATATTTTATTGCTATAAAATGGATGATATAGTATTTCGTACGCTGAAAAATTATTATTTCAATAGGCAGCAGTTATTTAGTTTTATATTTAGTCACTTTTCACTCATAAAAATGCCATAATTATCATATTATACACGAGGTTAATAAAAACTTACATTTTTCTTAGTTACATTGATAAAATCCGTTTTCTGTTGTCTTCCACCAGATGAATTTGATTTTGCTTTTCTGCTTCTGTCTTCTCAATAGTCTCATGCAAGGTTGACATAAGAGCTACAGAATGCTCAGCGACATCATTGACAACTTTGTAAGAATCGATCTTTCTTTTCAGCTGCTGAAATCTTTCACATGTGGTCCAAGTTTGAGGGTCCGAATTTAAAATGTAATCAGTGTCATCACGACAAAGCTATCGCAACGGTGGGACAGAGGACGAATCTACAAGATCATGAAATGCTTCTTTTCTAATCCTTTGAAATTTTCAAGTTTAATTCTTCGTGTAGCCCAATTTTCTTCTAGAAGTTTCAAGTTTGCCACTAATTTCCGTTTGTTTTCAATAGTTACATTATTAGAAAACAAAGCTAACGAGACTTATTCTGGACCAAGATACCATAAGTGACTTTTAAATTTCATTATAGCTATGTCTGAGACGACCTTATTCACACTTGCATATTGCTTCGGCTGTCGAAATAAGAGCAGATCGTTAGCAGGGAATCACTTGTTTTCGAACACGATGACCAGGCTTTCACATAGATAAAAGATGCAAACATACAAAATTCTGTGAGATTTCTTATTTCTTTGGCAGTCAGAGAAAATTTATCACGAAAAAGACAAACTTTTAAGCAATAGATCACTATTGCCATCCATCGAGCTAAGTGGTAAGCATCAGGAATTTTAAAGCAGTACTTCTTTCCAACTGAATGACGTAACACTAGCAGACAAAGCTCTATCATCTCTTCATAATCGTCTCGTGCTAGATAAGACTTTTCTTTTGGTTGTAGAATATTCTAAAGAAATTATAAGACGTTTTTTTTTAGTTCTTGTACAAAAGGTAAATTCATTCCGGAATCGGTTAAAGGTCTAAAGTCTTTATTTATTTTTGTCAAAAAATTTTGAAATCCCATGAAAATAGGAATATTTGGACCATTAGATGGTCCAAACAATTATGTAAAAACACGACCTACTATCAGGTCGTGGATGTGATGACGGCATGCAAAGTACAGCAAATTCCTGCCAGTCAATTTTTCCAGAAGATAGCATGCACCATTACTTACTTCCATGTTAGAAGCGGTAGTATCAAAATACATTCCAATTATGTTGTTGATAATTTTCCACATAATCAAAAGATCAAAAACAGCATCTGCAATACATTTACCTGTCCCAGAAGTTAGTTTCGGAATTCCTAGAATTTTTCCGGTTTCGTAACCAGTGACAACAACTGGAAGTCTCTTAACTCGAAATTTAGTGTTTTCTTTATTTGTGCTGTCTTTCATCTGCTTGCTATCCCAATGAATTTGAAGAGGAAGTTTCTCGGCTTCTGAAAATTCTTGTTGAATTTCGTTTTTAGTTTTCTTACGATGAGCTGAACGATATCGACGTATGGTTGAACGTGATAATTCTTCTTCATTCACGTTTTCAACATTCGCTCGAGATAAAGCTGCAGCTAGCATAGTAAACTTTCTATCAGATAAGTTTATTCGGTCCAAAGTAGATGATACATCTGTAGAATTTATTGTGTTCTGCAAAATGCGTGATTTTTTCACTGGACTAAATGTGTCTGGTAACTCAAATTCAGTTGACATTTACTTAGTTATTTCTTTTTTATAGTATTTCGAAATTCCTGTAAATTCCTTGTTATTTTCGTCCTCCTCTACAATTAATGTGTCAGTCGAAGAAGAATATAGTTCATACGAAGTACTTGCTTCTTCTTTTCTTGCAAATTCTTGTTGGTTTCTTTCTTCTATCACATATCTTCTCTTCGGCAAACTCTCTTTACGTCCATGAATTACCTCACATACATTTTCTATCATCATAACTCTCATTTCACGTTGATCTTTTAAAAAAAGCTTCACATCCTTCAAATTTTATTAATTTTTCAGCATCTTGATACGCTATATCAAACGACGTTTGCAAACTCCCAACAAAATCTTTCTTATTTTTCTCAAAAGTAGACGATTTCCTACCTTTGCTTGTACGTAGAGATTCATGGTCTTAAAATAAAGATTTTATCTTCTTGACTACTGCAGGTCCAAATTTTTTTGGAATGCTAACTTTATTCCATATATTAATTACTGCTTTTAAGACAATATTTGCACTTTGCGTAATTTTTCGTTTGTGCACTGCGTGGTGGTTGAAGAAAAGTTTTTAAACCTGTTTCCAAAAATTTTTTTGTTCTATAAAAAATGGATCACCACAATCCTCACCTCCGAATTCGAAAGTTGTTTAGATCTCGTGGTTTGCCTGGAGGAGCAATAACCTGATCCCGGTGACGCAGAATGATTCACTCAACACAGCGTGAGTCCTGCTCACAATCCATGTCGAGTAATCGTCAACGAATGCAAGTGCAAAACGAGCACATTGAGGATGCCAAGAATTCTTGAAGACGTAGTCACAAAATTTGAATATTGGGCACTATTTTAAATATTTTAAATGAAATCAATAAAATTTACTAAAATAATCTACCAATTTTGTCTGTCTATATTGAAGCTCCTACGTTTAAGCTCGCTTATCGCGTGTTTTTGTTTTCTAATTTTTTTCTCTCCAGTTTGACAGTTATAGGCATAGGTAGAGATGGAACCTGACCAGCGTGATCCAGTCAATGACCGTCATGATGGACATTGCCCGTCACTGACCGACAATCTGGAAAGTCTGGTCAGACTGGTATTTTGAAGAAATAACAATATTTTGAAAAGTGTTTCAGGCATAAAACTATGTTTTATAGCAATAAAAGGTTCCCGAGTAAAAAAAAGGTCCACTTGGAACCCATTAATAAAGTCCCGCTAAAGTACTAGACATGAGACAAATCAGTACTTAAGTACCAACTTTTCTTAAAACTTTTTAAAAGTCCAAATAGGGAGAAAAATACCAGAAAAGTCCCACATCATTTTTTCCGAGTAGGTCTTTTTTAGGACTAAAGTCCCGAAAAAGTTCCACTAAATTTTTTTTGAGGACATTTTTAGGACTAAAGTACCGTAAGCGTTCAACTTAAATTTTTTAGGAGAATTTGTTTAGGATCAAAGTAATGGAAAATTCCCACACCATTTTTTTGCTAAGCAGAACTTTTTTAGAACTGAAGGACTAGAAAAATCCAAATTTAAATTTTTTTGGAGCAATACTTTTTTTGAGTTGCATTTTTTTAGAACTGAAGTACCGGAAAAATCCAAATGAATTTTTTTTTGAAAATTTTACAAGGCTTAAATAATTTATGGGGAAAAAGTACTAGAAAAATTCATTTTATTTTTGTCAAATTTTGTACAAGTGCTGATAGAATTTATGTCCAAAAAAAGTACTGCTCAAATTGGACTAAAGTACCAAAAAAGTTCAAAATATGTCCCGCTGCACTTGTACAAATTTCGAAAAAAATATAATCGTAATTTTCTAGTACTTTTGTTCCATAAATTATTTAGAACTTGGAAATTTTTCAAACAAGAATTAAGTGTGACTTTACCGCGACTTTGGTCATAAAAAAGTCTTAGGAAAACGGGATATATTTTTAAATTTTTGGTACCTTGGTCCTGTTGAGTACTTAAGTCCTGTTTCACGAGTACTTTTTTGGGACAAGTCTCATCAGCACTTGTGCAAATTTCGAAAAAAATTAATGGTACTCTTCTAGTACTTTCATCCCATAAATTACTTAGGACTTGAAAATTTTTCCAAATAAAAATCGTGTGGAACTTCACCGGGACTTTAGTCCTAAAAAAGTTCTGCTAAAAAAAGAATTAAGTGGGATTTTTCCGGTACTTTTTTCCTTAACAAATCACTCCCAAAACAAACAAAGAAATTAAACTGGACTTTTTCGGTACATTAGTCCTAAAAACATCGTACTCAAAGGAAAGATCAAGTGGGATTTTTCCGGTACTTTACTTCTAAAAAAGTCCTGCTTAAAAAAAATAAAAGGGACATTTCCAGTATTCTTGTCCTAAACAAGTCCTTCTCAAAAAATGTAAGTTGAACTTTTCCGGTACTTTTGTGCTAAGAATGTCCTGCTCAAAAAAAATTAAGTGCGACATTTTCGGTACTTTAATTCTAAAAAAGTCCTGCTGTCCAAAAAACGTCAAATTAATATGTTTTCAAAAACTGTTAATAACTACGATCTTAATATGTATTTTAAATAAATATTATTAATACATATTTTCTTAATCTTATCTATAGATGCAGCCAAAGGCTAAATTTGGTATACAAAAAATCGTAAAAAATCATAACTTGAAAATTAATAAAAATCCAAAATATTTTTATTGCAATGAGTCTCGGATATCACCAAGCATTAGAAACATCATTCTGACTCCCAAAGCGATACAAATTTTAGTAAATAATTGTGTAATTACTTACAAGAATTTTCTATAAATCAGTATGAGGTTTCTTTAAAATCTAATAAAATCTTCAAAAATATTGGTCTATGGTAGTTTTTAAAAAATTCATGCCTGGAATAGCCTTTATTTGAAAAGTGACTTTCCTTATACAAGTTTAACCTTATAGATGGAATCAAAATTGAACCCCTCCTTAAAATAAATGAAATTATACCCTTACCAGATTATTGTCTTGTGTCTTTTAGAAAAATTTTTCAAAAAATAGAAAACTAGCTCTGAACTCGATCGACTTACGATTATTTTCAATATCTAAAATTATAAATGAAAATGTTTCAAAATATTAGAGGGTGCCCGCTATAAAATACAAAAATAAATAAATATAATAAAATGAACAGGAAAAAAGAGATTTGTTTGATCCTTTTAAATATTAACTTATTAAGAGAATAAAATCTTAAATATATTATTAAACAGGAAGTCTATTGTATAATGAGAAAGAGCAAACAGTGTTCATGCTAATAATACATATTTGAGACATGACATTGTAATCACGTTCCAGTTTGATGAATAATTGTTAAAAAATTCACTTAGTCAAGCCTTTAAAGGGTTAAACGAAATACTTATTTTCCTGTTTAGAATACTTCCTAATTTTAATTCCTTTCGAACTATAAATATAGGAATTCAGGATAATAAAAATCATTTTAGCACAGCCCGAACATTCAATTGATTTCTTATCTATTTGAAGTAACCAAAAGGCATCTTAGAAATGAATACAAAAAGAAAATTTAACTTCATACATTTCTTGTTCATCCATTTTTTGTGGCATGCGCATATTTTCTCCTTTTTCATAAAATATCAAACATAGATTAGCATGCGAGATGAATGGATGATTATTTTGGAATTTTACAAAATATTCTTCTTTCAATTGAAAAATCTGATGTTATGTGAAGAATATTATGAGGCTTTGCAAAAATATGAGAAATATTATTTCTCACCAAATAATTACCTGTTTATTGTGTGTATTTTCTAAAATGGATTTTTGTGCCTCAAGAATTAATTTAAATATTTTCGTTTCATAATTTTTACAATGAACTTTCACTTATGCATTTCCAATTTTGATTTATTCGTTCAATTCTTTCTCACCAAACAATTGTTAAAAAATCAAACAGGTCCCGGAAGCTGGAATTACAACATTGTCATATTGATATCGCGGCACTATGCTAGAATTTAGTGCTTACATAGTGCTAATTTATGTCGTAGAAAAAAAATGTTGTGTCCCATAGTTTTTGTTAAAAACATGTAGTAATGTTAGCTTCACCTGAAGCCAGAACTCCGGTATGTATAACTCGGAAACTATCAGTGATATCAAATTCTTCTTTGTGCGGGAGTTTAGTGCTACTTAAATGCCCTCGATTTGTGCTATTCCAAAAAGCCGGGCACTTTTTTAAAACCAAAAAAGTGTAGTAATGCTGGCTTCAGCTGACTTCGGTATGTGAATTCGGAAACTATTAGTGATATCAAATTCTGCCTTCTGGCAGGAGTTCTAGCTTCAGCTGAAGCTAGCATTACTACATGTTTTTAAAAAAGAAAAGTAGCCTGATTTCATGCATAGCAAAAATGGAGGGTTTTTAATTAGCACTAATTTTCTGCACGAAGAAGAATTTGATATCACTGATAGTTCATCCCAGTTTCACATACCGGAATTCTGGCTTCAGCTGAAGTTAGCATTACTACATGTTTTTAACAAAAATTACGGGGCACAAAATTTCTTCTCTTTGGCATAAATTAGCATTAAATAAGCACTTCATTCTGGCATAGTGCCCATATCGATATGACAATGTTGTAAGTCTAGCTTCCTGGACCTAAATCAAAAACATATTTTAATTATTATATTGAAAGAACACTTGCAGCTTCAACTTATAGTTGAAATTAGGTTCGTCTGATTCTACAAAAACGTGAAAAAATATATTTCAACACTTTCCCTTATATTTTTTGCAAAATATGAGTTTGACAAGTGTAACAAATCGACTATAGCCGTAAACCAATTTCTTCAAAAAGATTAAAAATTGTGGTTTTCTATGAGTATCTCCTAAACCGTAAGAAATACGTAAAAACCGACAACGATTTCGGAATCTTCGTCAGACAAGTATAATACAAATGAAAATCCGTAAAGAAACTGATTCAATATATATTGTATAAAAATTTAGAAAATTGTTTAACCATAAACAGGGATTAACTTTTATGGCTGTCAGAATGACCCTTTTCGTCAGGGCATGTATACCAGCCCTGGTCTATAGGGCTATAGGCAACCGTTTTACTCTCTCAAGACGTTAAAATTCGACTCAAAACATGAAATAAAGTCTGGCTACGTCTCAAATATAAGACATCGAAAGATGTCTTAACAGCGGCTCCGATACGTCTTTTTTGGGGGCAATTCAAGTCGGAACCAAGTCGAAGAATTTTTACTCGGGAAGGTGGAAATTTCGATGTTCCTGAGATATCCTGCAATGTTTTGACATTTTTTGGATATTCAAAAATCCCACGTGAGATATCTCAACAATTTCAATATCTCACGTGGAACTTTTGAATATTCCTAAAACGTTCTGAAAACATTCCATAGATATCTAAATTTCTGTCATGATGTGACAAGGGTCATCCTTATACTGTCATAAAAGCTAATCCTTATTTATGTTCAAACAATTTTGTAAACTTATTATACAATGTGCACATTAAATGAATCCATTTTATTCCATTTGTTGTTACTGTTACACATGTTTGGCAAAAAGTCCGAAAATGTTGTCCGTTTTTCTGTTATTCTTGCGGTTTAGGAGAACTTTATAGAAAACTACAATATTAATCCCTGTAGCAAATTTTAGATGGCTACAGTCGTGAAGTCCTACAAATTCTCCTTTTTTTACTTTCAAATAGCTATTTTAAAAATTACCTCAAAATTTCATTTTCAAATTTAAGTTCAGATTATCTGGTCCCTTCTTTGTTGGCCTCTAGCCAAGACATAACAGAAATCTTAATGTCTTGAGACAAGTTCAGTTCATCTTGCCACTGTGACCTATAACCATAAACAGAAGACAAGAAATGTCTATAAAGTCTGGCTTATGAGACGGAGCTAGACTTCAATGTCTTGAAGACAAAATGGGACGTCCCAAAGACAAATCCAAGTTGAAATATTTTCACACAGGATAAGTTATTCTGGGATATCCTGTTGGTTTTAGGGATAACATTAACAAACAGATAGAAAAAGATTTACATGGACGCACGAAGGATAGTCTGGGTCAAAAAAGAAGGGGTAGTGAATAATTGAGTTCTCATTTTTTTTTATATCAAGAGTAATGACATATATAGAAGAGAACAGGAAGGGTTGTGTCGCGCGCTTGCTTGCTCTAGTGATAATAGAAAGACTGTATGGTTTGCTGCAATGATTTGTTGTGTTGTATGTTTCAGACAAATCCAGTTAGATTTACCAAAAGCTGGTAATCGAAGGAAAAGTTTGAAAAACTATAAACTCCCGAGTCCAAAGTGGCTAAGAGCGTAAGTCCGCGTAGAGTGCACCAGGAGTGCTCTACAGGAGTGGAAGTACAGGTCCAGGTTCAGGAGAGACGAACACCGAGGCGCATGCCGTACCTGGGGCCTGAAATGACATCCCGGCTGTCCGCCATGTTCTACACGGTCGAGGTCGGGGATACCAAGTTCACAATCCTCAAGCGGTACCAGAACCTCAAACCCATCGGATCTGGCGCGCAAGGAATTGTTTGGTGAGCATCTAATTTTCGTTTTGTTTAGTTGAATTTATCGACAACCATAGGGTGCTATCTCACTTTTTTGACATAACCGAGTTAATGGCACCAAAAGGTAGTTTAATGCAATCTCTTCGCGTAATCTTAATTTTTTCCTAAAAAAAACAATCTCTTAATAGGTAAAATTTATCAAATAGAATATGTACATGAAAAATTTCTAGAACCACAAAGTCCTACAAAGCGCCATCTAGTGCACAGTAGGTTTAGACACCGAAAACTGGTCAACATTCAAGATTTCGTCGGATTTGTATGAAACTCGGTATAAGAGGATTCTTGAGGTCGCTGATTTCGTTTTCGATGTAAACAGTTCCAAATTCAAAATGGCGGATGCAATATGGCGACCAAAATTTTTAAATTTTTTACTGATGTGCCTTATACTTGGTACAAGAGGGCTTTTCAGGTCGCTGAATTCGATTTCGACGTCAAAAGTTACAAATTCAAAATGGCGGATCCAATATGACCACTAAAAATTAAAAATTTTCACAGATTTGTCTGAAACTTTGTACAATGGGGTTTTTTAGATCGCTGATTTCGTTTTTGATGTAAACAGTTACAAATTCAAAATGGCAGATGCAATACGGCGACCAAAATTTTAATTTTTTTTACAGATTTGTCTAAAACTTAATACGAGGGGGTTTTTGAGGTCTCTGATTTCGATTCTGACGTGAACATTAAAAATTACAAATCAAAAATGGCGGATGCAATATGTTGGCCAAAATTTTTAAGTATCACAGATGTGTTTAAAACTTGGTATAAGGGAATTTTCAAGGTCGCTGATTCCGATTTCGACGTCAAATATAACAAATTCTTTGAGGTCGTTCATTTCGACTTTGACGTCTACAGTTATAAATTCAAAATGGTGGGTTCAATATAGCGGCCAAATTTTTAAATCTTTTCCAAGTTTGACTAAAACTTGATATAAGAGGGTTTTTCAGGTCGCTGATTTCGATTTTGACGTACAAAGTTACAAATTGAAAGTGGCGGATCCAATGTAACGGCCAAAAATTTAATTTTTTTACAGATTTTCCTGAAACTTAGTACATGGCGGTTCTTGAGGTCGCGGATTCCGACTCTGAACTGAAAAGCTACAAATTAAAAATGGCGGATCCAATATGTCGACCAAATTTAAAATTTGGTTTACAGATTTACCTAAAACTTGGTACAATGGGGTTCTTACGGTTGCTGATTCCGTTTTTGATGTCAAAAGGTACACATTCAAAATGGCGGGTCCAATATGGCGGCCAAATTTCGAGATTTCGTCGGATTTGTATGAAACTTTATATAAGAAGGTTTTTGGAACGCTGACTTCGATTTTGAGGCAAAAAGTAACAAATTAGAAATGGCGGATCCAATATGGCTATGAAAATTTCAAATTTTTCACAGATTCGCCTGAAACTTGATACAAGGAGGTTTTTGAGGTTTCTGATGTCGACTTTGACGTGAAAATTACAAATTAAAAATGGCGGATCCAATGTGGTGGCCAAAATGTTGAAATTTGTACATATTTGCCATAATTCGGTGCTAGGGGGTTTTTGAGGTCGCTAATTTCGACTTTAACGTCTACAGTTATAAATTAAAAATAGTGGATGCAATATGGTTTCCAGAATTTCAAATCTTTTACAGATTTGTCTAAAACTTAGTACAAAGGGGCTTTTGAGGTCTCTGGTTTCGATTTTGACGTGAAAAGTTACAAACTAAAAGTGGCGAATTCAATATGGCGGCCAAAATAAATTTTGATTTACATATTTGCTTAAAACTTGATAAGGAGGTTCTGGAGGTCGCGGATTTCGACTTTGATGTGAAAAGTTACAAATTAAAAATGGCGGATCCACTATGATGGTCAAAATTTTAAATTTTCTACAGATTTACCTGAAACTTGGTACGTAGGGGTTTTTGAAGTCGCTGATTTCGTTTTTAATGTCAAAAATCACAAATTCACAATGGCGGATCCAATATGCCGGTCAAAATTCAAGATTTCGTCAGATTTGTATGAAACTTGGTATAAGAGGCTTTTTAAGGTCGCTTATTTTGATTTGAACGTGAAAAGTTACAAATTAAAAATAGTGCATCCAATATGGCGGCCAAAAATTTTAAATTTTTACAGATTTATCTGAAACTTGGTACAAGGGGGCTGCTGAGGTCTCTGATTTCGTTTTTGATGTCAAACGTTACAAATTCAAAATGTCGAATCCACTATGGCGTCCAAAATTCAAGACTTCATTGGATTTGTATGAATCTTGGTATAAGAGGGTTTTTGAGGTCGCTGATTTTGATTTTGACGTGAAAAGTTACAAATTGAAAATGGCGGATCCAATATGGCTACCTAAATTTTAAATTTTTTACAGATTCGCGTAGAACTTGACACAAGGAGGTTTCCGAGGTCTCTGATTTCGACTTTGACGTGAAAAGTTACAAATTAAAACTGGTGGATCCAATATGGCGGCCAAAATTTAAGAATTTTTACTGATGTGCTTTATAATTAGCACAAGGGGGCTTTTAAGGTCGCTGGTTTCGATTTTGACGTCAAAAGTTACCAATTTTAAATGGCGAATCCAATATGGCGACCATAATTTCAAAATTTTTACAAATTTGCCTGAAACTTAGTAAGAGGGGCTTTTTGAGTTCGCTGATTCCACCTTGAATCAAGTTTTAGGCAAATCTATAAAAATTTTAAAATTTTGTCTTCCATATTGGATTCGCCATTTTGCATTTGTAAATTTTCATGACAAAATCGGAATCAGCGACCTCAAATTCAAAAAATTCAAAGAATGCCTTTGCTGTAAATTTTTAAAATGCTTGAGTCTCAAGTGAGGCAGTTCAAAAGCAAGCTAATATTCGTATTTCTTATTCACATCGTATTAATTTATGACCACTCAAATGCGGAAGAAAATTATAACATTTGATTTCATAATCTTATGAACAAGTTTTTTGAACCGGCTGCTTAAAAATCTGAAATAAAATAAGAAACACACTTCTTTAATTCACAGCGCTTCAGAATGAAGGGAACTTATTAGAACATCATGAAATGTGGAAAAAAGTTGCTTCAACTCATCTACATTATAAAAAATGAGTTTTCATCGAAAACTTTGAATGCTCGAACAGAACATTTATAGAGCATTCAAGAGAATTTAAAGAATTTATTGTTTAAACAACTATATACCATAATTCATACAAATGTTTTTTACAAACACACTCGAGAGTGTGTTAAACTTATACTGGTTTTGAAGTATATACTGTTTGATGCAATATATATGTCTTCTATTACTTTCACTTCTTTGATAATTTGAATTTAGCGCCCTTTCTAATTTGAGGCGATACAATTTCCCGCGAAATTTAAATAATGTAATTATTATTCGAATAGTTTTAAATATATTTAGCTATTTGAGCGATTACAATTTGGAGTAAAATGTTAACAGCATGACATTTTTGCTTTAAAAGTTAATAAAAATACAAGAAACGATTTTTTAAATCCTAATTCAAAATGCTCGTAAATGCTCATTAGATTCTCAAAGCACATAAAGGTCGAGTATACTCGTATTCTCGAGCATATGCTCATGCTCGTGAGAGTTTTTCCGAGCACTTAAATTCTTTAGAACACTAGAGCGTCCATTAATTACGTAAGGATTTTTTTTTTGGAGGGGGGAGGGTCCAAAACCTTTCTCACATAATTTTCCTCTTTCTAATTTTTTTTTAAATATGTTAATTGAAAGAAATTACTGTCTATACTATTATGCACATTATATCATGATTTGCTTTTTTTCATTATGTAATATCTCATATTAAATGCGTCCAATAAAATAATAAATATAGAGTCGAGGAGTTAACCATTCTTAAAATCTGATGTACACTATGGGGGTCCAAAAATCGCTAAGTTCAATAAATGCAATTACCACATTAAAGTTCTTGTTCCTTTTTGAAAAGAAGAAAATCCGTAAAAAAATGTAATCCAATCGGATGAAATCTTGTACTTCCTCATCGAGGTCAAAGGTTAAACTCTAAATATCTTAATTGCTTTCGTATTTACAACAAAATTTTTTAGGACATTATTAGCCTAATTTTTCATGATGAATTTAATGGTGCTGTGTAATTTTTTGAAGACTTTTTTACATACTTTAAATTTCCTCTTAATAATTCAAACTTTTAGTGTACCTAGGCTTATAGATATTTTCGATACGAATTCATAGGTGCCATATAATTTTTACTATTAATACTTTTATTTATCATAATACTAATTTTATTTTCATTTAAATATAAATAAAAAAAACACTAAATAAACATAAAAGCAATTTATATGGTACAAATGAATTTGTATCGAAAATATCTAGAAGTCTAGCTAGAAAAATATTTGTCTTCAATTGAAGAAACTGTTTCTTAAACATCATTTTTTTTCATTTAACCAAAAAGAACTGAAAAATAATGAAACTCATTTTAAATTTTAAAAAAATTCATTGGAACCAAAATACTTTTTTTAGAGTCAGAGAAATTTCTTTGAATCACAAGAATCATTTTTTGTGAATGTATGGTACACTAAAAGTCTTAATCATTAGAAAAAAGTGAATTGTCTTAAAATCTATTAATTGTGTCCATAAAATTGCACAATACCTTTAAAGTTACCATAAAAATTAGCCTAATATTGACCTAAAATTTTTTTTGTAAGCACGAAAGCAACGTAGGTATTTCGAGTTTAACCTTTACCTCAATGAGAAAGTGCAAGATTTCATCCGATTGGATTAAATTTTTTTAGGGATTTTCTTTTTCTCAAGAAGGAACAAGAATTTTCACATGCACATTGCATTTTTTCAAAATTGCGATTTTCGGACCTCCCTAGTGTACATCTTTCATATGATCTCGTGGAATCCCTGGGAATCTTTGCAATCCTTTGAAATCTCGTGAATTCTTTTGAAAATTTTGAAAATCCCTCAACATTTTTTAAATCATGTGAAAACTACTTGAAATCTTTTTAAAAACTATGAAAATTCCTCAAAGTTCTTCGAGATTCCGTGAAATCTTTTGAAATCTTTGAAATCGCTTGAAATATTAAAAATGCCATAAAAGTCTTTTTTAATCCTATAAAATCTGTAGAAATCCCTTAAAATATCTCAAAATCGGTTCAAATTCTTCAAATGCTGTACATCATTTTGAAGTATTACAAGATCCATGTAAATTTTTGAAATCCCTTCAAAATTCATTGAAATCTTCAAAATCCGTGGGAATCTTTCCGAATTTATTTAAATCCCTTAAAAATCCATTAAAATCTTTCAAAAAAATTAAAATTCCTCGAAATCCCTTAAAATCCCTTATAATATTCGAAAATCCTTTGAAATTCCGTTGAATCTTTTGAAATCCTACAAAATCTTCTAAAATCCGTGGAATTTTTTTAAATCTCTCAAAATCTTTCGAAATCCCGTGAAATCATCGAAACCCTTTTAAAGCTCGTAAAGTCCGCTATAATCCTCTGAAATCTTTGCAAATTTTTTGAAATCTCATGAAATCCCTTCGAATCCCGTCAAATCTTCGAAATCTCATTAAAATTTTCTGACATTCTACAAAATTCGTGAAAAAATTGAGATTCTTTCTGATCTTGTATTAGTTACTTTCTTCAAACTCTTAAATCTTTTAAAGTTATTTGAAGTCTGTGAAACCTCTTTTATCCTTTTGAATCGTTTGAAATACCCTGAAACTTTCGTAATCCCTTGAAATCTCATGAAATCCCTAAAAAGCTTTGGAAATCTCGTTAAATTCCGTAGAAATTTTCTCAGTTTGACAGTCAGTAGACTTGGCGTATCCCCGGCCTGTCCAGAGAGTAGTACTTCACAAGTAGTGTAGAGTAGTGTAGAGTAGTACTTCACGAAAATAACCACCGCCCAAGCTCTCTCAAGTGAGCAGAGAGAAGTGGTGGTGGAAGTGTAGCATGTGACCTTTGAGCAAATTTCTCCTCTCTGGACATGCCTGGCGTATCCTAACTCTCATGCAACGATGTATAAACTACCCAATTTTAAAAAGCCTCTCCTGTAAAGGTGGCAAAGTCGAAGATAGCACCCTATGGTTTTTGGGGTCACGAATTGTAGAACCCAAGCTAGGAATCATAAGGCCTTCTCTGCCTATGAATAGTGCCTGTGCCTTAAAAAATATAATTATATACCTTCGAAAGTGCAATTGTCCGCACCTTCAGATGACTCTGGGATCAAATTTTATTTTATTAACGAAAAAGCTTATTTTGAGTTTAATATATTAAAAACAAGCTCAAGATGATAAGGGGTCATCCATTAACTACGTTACTAATTTTGAGCTATTTTTGAACTCCCAGCTCCCCTCGTTGACAAGAGTAGTTTAGTTTTTTACCCCCCCCCCCCCCAAGTAACGTAGCCGTGGGCTAAGGGATCGTTTACATATTACGTAACGCATTTTTCTTTTGTTTAATAAAAGACGAGAATAAAATTGCCTTGAAATTAGAAAGGACACAACGATATAAACAAGAGAAAAACGTGTTACGTAATATATGAACGATCCCTAAATACGAATTTCACCTTTATTCTGCGTTTTTTCGCAGTTGCATTAACAACCAAATAATTGAACTTTCGAACAAGAGAGAAAATTTTTTAACAAAATAGTTGAACGGAATTTTTGGAAGACAGTTGAATATTCAACAACACAGTTGACTTCAACAAAATAGTTGAATTTTTAACAATATAATTAGATTTTTTCAAAATGGTTGAATCTTTAACCAAGTATTTGAATTTTCAAAAAAAACGTAAGTGTTCAACTAAAAATTGATGTGTTAAATTTTCAGTTAAAAAAATTAATTCAAGAAAAAAACGAATTTGCAACCAGTTGAATGCAACGATAAAAACGAATTTTTAACAAAATAGTTCAATCCTCAAGCAAATAGATGAATCTTCAACAAAGAGATTAGTTTTCTACTCAAAACGACGATGGATTTTCAACCAAATAGTTGAATTCAATCAAAAATATGAATTTTTAACAAATAAGATTAATTTTGTACTCAAAAATACGAACTTTCATAAAACACAGGAATTTTGTTCCAAATATTTGAATTTTCAACTTATAAGTGGTAAATTTTCAACCAAAAATGAAATAGTTAAATTTTTAGATTAATAAATTAATTTTTAACGAATTTTCAACAAATTAGTTGAATTTTCAACCAAAAAAATGAATTTTCTACCAAGAAGATTAATGTTCTACCAAGACGATTTTTCAACTAAAAGGTTAATTTTCTACTAAATAGTTAAATTTTTTAATAAATAGTTTAATTTTTAACCAAATAATTGAAATTTCTAGCAAAATAGTTGAATTTTCAAGTAGAAATGTGAGTTTTTAACAAAAAAGTTAATTTTCAAGCCAAAAAGACGAATATTCTATAAATAAGTAGCTGAATTTTCAACTACAATGACGAATTTTCAACCAAAAAAAGATGAATTCTCAACGAAACATGTGATATTTTATATTTCAATGAATCAAAATTTGAATTTGAAATAAAAAATAGTTGAATTCAACCAAAAATGAAACGAATTTTAAATGCAATATTTAAATTTTCAACCAGAGATATGAATCTTTAACGAAAAAAAAATTAATTTTTAACAAAGTAGTTCAACTTTCAACCAAGTACTTGAATTTCTTACAAGAAAGATAACTTTTCAACGAAATAGTTGCATTTTCAAAAAAATAATTGAATTTTAAACTCGAAAGACATAACTTTTCAACAACAAAAAAAATTAATTTTCTCTCCAGAAATAGTTGGATTTTCTTATTGGGTTATATGAATTGAGTTCGCATTTAAGCGAAAAAACATTCATAATGTTACTTCCACTACCGCCCTCCCCCCCAATAGTACCAACCGTAGTTTTTGACGCCCCCCCCCCTTCCCCCTCAAATGGGTAACGTAGTTTATGGATGGCCCCTACTTAATTCTCAACTCTG
>JAUMHM010000088.1:8098093-8110670 GCA_032362435.1 Melikaiella ostensackeni
AACCTCGGTAAAAGTACATGGAAAAATTTCCAGAGGTACCGGCTCAGGGATCGAACCCCGGACCTCTAGTATAGGAAATCCGAGCGCTTAACCGTCTATTATTATTATTATTATTATTATTATTATTATTATTATTATTCGCTTGGAATTTTCAAAATCCTGTGAAATCCCCTGGAATATTTTTAAATCTGTTCAAATCTTTGAAAACCTATTAAATCTCTTAAATCTTTTGAAATTATTTTTAATTTATAGAAATATTATAAAATGTTTAGAAATTTTTGATATGTATTGAAATACCTTGAAATCTCATAAAAGTCCTGTGACATTTTGTGGAATCCCTTGGAATCATTAAAAAAACCTTAACATGTTTTAAATCCTATAAAATCCTCATAAAGTTTGCTAAGTTCTTTAGAATTTTATGCAATCCTTTAAAATCCCACGCAATCTTTTGCAATCCCATGCAATCTAGCAATCTTGCAATCTAGTGTACACTAAAAATACGAGTAATTAACCCCTCGGGGTAAGTTTAACCTCACTACATACCTATAAACAAGTTTGAAAGTTTAAAAATCCCATTAATTCGAATCTTTAATTATTCAGCGAGTCAAGCGCGTGATTTGCTGTCACGAATGCTGGTAATCGACCCAGAACGCCGCATCTCAGTTGACGATGCACTATTGCATAATTACATAAATGTGTGGTACGATGAGGGCGAAGTCAATGCTGTAAGTAAACAATAGACAAAGTATTCCCAATGAAAATGATTGTACGTAGCTCGATTCTTGAATTTGACAGTACATTTTTACTTTCAGCCTGCACCAGGCCCATATGATCACAGTGTAGATGAGAGGGAGCACACGGTTGATCAGTGGAAGGAATTGATCTACCAGGAAGTCATGGAGTACGAGACAAGTCATAACCCCGTGCCGACAGCCCAATCCTCTGACACTGCGGGATCTCGATAGACAAATCGAAACATTAGTTCTTTGAGTCCAAGTGTATACCAGGAAGACAGTCTAAATTATCGTCAATAGTGGCGGTACAGATCGCTGTCCCTCGGAAACTCTTGTAGAGTCAATGACGATGTCAACCCGGTGAAAATAGCAGCGCCACTCGTGATAAGCGTCGCCCGTGCGTTTTAAGCATGCAACAAAATTACCAATAACTTCGCGTCGTCACGATCCTGTGATATTTGACACTCGGGTTTCGCTTCTCTCGCGTCTGAATTATAGTGCGCGTTCGGAAACTGTCAGCACCCTTACTGGCTACGCACACACACGCAAACGGCTGTTGCATGTTTTCGACATCTTCTCCCTGCTTTAATCAATTTTCCGTCGAGACAATCCGTTATTAAGGGTTCTTTCCAGGAACGTCACAAGGAAACTCTCAATAATGACGATTAGTTCTGTCCTTGTTCCTTTTGTTAATTGATATATATTATAGACACCGTCGCTGTTACTGTTACGTTCGGCTATAAGGTTTAAGGTATGAGAAAACACGAAAAGTACAAAAAACTTGAAGCGTCTACAAACGCCCCTATCTTCTTACTTACTTACGACTCTAAGACTGCCGATGCGCGTAAAGACTTGCTTGCAGAATTCCTCTCTTTCCTAGTTGTGATCCATTCTCTGTATTTTGCCATCAACTAGTAACGGGATTTATAATGTTTGCAAATAGGGCTTTATGCTCGTGAGTCACTCATATTGGAAAGAGTTCTTCTAGTTTAATCTTTGATCCTTCAGATTTTGTTCATCTGGTTTCAGAATGAAATGAAGCTGCGAACGCCTTTCTATACTGTGTACCCTTGAAACAATAATGCACACCTGAAAATGTATATTCCAGTTAACAATCAATTTTGAAACGTAAACTGCGATTTCAAAACGTTGCACTCTTATTCTGGAGTCACGTTTAGACGAATTCCGAGCTTTCAATTGCCTTTCTTAGCGACAATGATAAAATTCCAAAACTTGATCATTCGCTGCCGGGACATATTTAAGGAACGTTATTTTTTGTAGCAGGGAACAAAGTACGAAGACTTTCCGTTTCTCCAAATCTCTTAAGACTCTGGTCAAAAAGCTTCGTGCTGATTGCGGATAAATAGCGGCAGTTAATTTTAATACTTTAAGCAATAAGGGCAAGAGTGTAATTTTATTAACATACCGGGACTTTTTTAGGTCCTAGAGATTTTCTTGGCCCTTAAAATCGATTTTTATTAGATGTTGCTAGTGAATTAGTTTTTAATTCTTTTAATTCGGCCGATAGTAGGTTGTTCGTTTCTAGAACAATAGATGAGAATCTTTTTGCGTTCAATTGTGATATCTTTTAAAAGTAAATCAATGTTTGTGGTGCGATACGTAGCGATGAATAAAAAATTTTATTTCCCGATCGAAGGGAAAGTGCAAGTGCAAAAATATCTGACAAGAGTTGTCGTGGAATGGCACATACATATATGTACCATTGTTACATTTTTATTATTGTTTTTATCGTCATCGGTGCGCATTGAGAGTAATAGGTCCAATTTATATTTCTTTTTATATCGTAATGCATCCGATCTTGCACCAGATCTTTTGAGTGTACTACTAGGTGGAACATTTTAGTCGTAGCCAGTGTGAACTCGATATTCCGAAGTATGTGAAACGCGCCACAGAAGGCATTGTTTCCGAAAAACGAGGATGATATTATGAATAATAATTATTGTATTTATTACGAGTGATGGGTGGGTGAACTACAAATATTGTAGAGTTGAGTGGAGGAACGAGTAATTGTATTGTAAACGTTGAACTCTTATTTTCCACGATGACAGAATATATTGCTACAGTCCGATCCAAATAATCAAGCTTTTTGTAATACTAAAATAAATTAATGATACGGCTAATTACATAACTGTAATGCACATGATAATTAGTGTGAGAGAGTGGGAGACCGAAAGAAAGCGAGAGAGTGAGATTAATTAGTTTGAGTCATTGTTACTACAAACGCACGACAAAAATCTGTAGATATTTGAAATTAATCCTAGTATTATTTCCAGCAATCACCTTAATCTTAATATAAAGCAGTAACCTTTGATCATTTTAGATTTTATAGAATCTGCACATCATAAATTGCACTCCATGTTATTAATTTCTACTACCGAATTCTATAGCACTTTTTCTAAGTCCTGCCGCCACTTTTTAAACTTCAAATCGAACATAAAGTTCTTTGGAAAAAATGACAGCATCCCTGGCTGTGAATCACATAAGAAATCTGTAATTTATGAAGAATTTTGGTCGTGCGTATTGTAAGGAAGATGAGCAGTGATATATCCAATTAAAATAATCAGCGCTATACATAAACTGGAAAAATATATAAAGGTAAATTTGAAATACCGAGGTACATAAGAACTACAATATAAGAATAATAATTAATGATAATATATTATTGGTTAATTGAGATAATATTATTATAACGATACAATTTTTCTTATAGGGCTATAAGAGGCAAATAAAAGTGGAATATTTTGAAGGATCGCGTTAGGGAGGGGAATGGGAGGGAGGGAGGGAGAAACAAGTCCATGTTGCTAAACTTTAGCGGTGAAGTAGATTTCGCATAGTTTACTACAATTAGTACGAGAGAAAAAACACATGTGCAGCTTTCTAGATTAGTTTAGACTAGTGTTTCTAGATATTTATCGATTTCTCGTTAGTAGAGTGCAGCACTAGAGGTGCCCGGGTCCTCGGAACCCAACTCAGGGCCATAACTAGTGAGATTTATAAACCGAGTTTTCCACTCAATTCAGTTTACTTTTTGTGGAGGTTAGGAGCGAGCTTGTGACATGATCGGCGACGTTACATCTTTCCATTTACCATAAAAATCGTAAACTCTTTCATGTAGCTTAAGAAATTTTTGAAAATCGTATTTCGTGCAATAATCTGATTTTGTGCAATATAATATCATTTAAAACGCGCTAATCTCGAATGCTCAAATATCATCTCATCTGTGAATGTCGTCGATCAGTGGTGCGTGTGAGAACGTTTGTTTTTTCTTGTATATTTAACTCGTCGTCGATCGCTCTGGAAGAGAAAATCTTTACTTACCCACCCAGAAGTCACTTCAAGTTATTATATATAACTACCGCATATATAATATACCGTGAATATATACCTCGTTTGTAAATATATTAATAATATCGATAATTTATTATACAGAGACGACGACGACGACGATGACGATTAATTTGTGAATAGAACAACTGCATTCGTAATGTGATTATATTATCGCGTATTCGCGACGATAATGCAATGTAATTATAATGATATTATCACTGCGACGACGACGATAGCGATGTATTCTTATTGTCTCTTTTTATCATTAGAAATACTAATCGTGACGACCCACGCCCCAATTATATTGTTTAATCTATATTATTGTGATTATTATTGTGCAAGTGCATTGAAATTCCGTATCAGCAAGGTAAATTCTATAGCTGAATGAGTGAAACGGAATGGTATCGTTTGTGTGCTTAGTTGGAGAACCAAGCATATGATTTAGAATCCTAGAACCAACAGTGTTTTGCAAAATCCAGAAAAATTTATAACAAAAACCAAGAAAATGGTAATCTGCGTACGCAATAAGTGAATGAAATTTACAGAAATGTTCTCGACAATGTAATATCCCAATGACGTGGAATAGTCCTCGATTAAACTTCTTTTAATCGCTGTTGGTTCAAATTAATAAAAGAAAAACTAACGAAAACGACGTTTTCTTTACCTGTCCGTATTTTGTGTATAATATGTATATGTAGTGAAGTCAGAAAGTAAATAGTAGACAGTTTTTATCTTTTGTATAAGCATGTTGAAAAGTTCAGTTGATATTTTCAAATCTCAGCTTAAGGTTCTCATTAGTCTTTCTCAAAAATAGAACTGATTATACCTACTTACGTACTCATTTTAAAAGTGGCAGGTAGTCGTTGTAGTAGTCGTTGCCTAGTAATTTTCTAACCGCAAAATTTTTTATTTGTTAGGTTAAGATGGATTAAGAAAAACGAGAAGCAGACTGAATGTGACGACCGAAAAAAGGAGCCCAGAAGTTTGACAGCAATAATTTGATATTTGGTTTTAATCCACCCTGTAAAGTTCAAAGGCGTAAAAAATGAGCGAAACTTTGAAGACGTGGTTTCGAACGAGGCTGGGCGTGATGATCGATCTAAGCCCGGACATTTTTGGACATTATGCGAGCGATGGGACTCTAATAGCCGCATTGCTTCATAGCTACGATATCATCAACGACAGCCAGCTGAGTACAATTATCCACACTCATGATCCAGCTATTTGTCGAGTAAATCTAAAGCACTTGAAAGTCTGGCTAAAGTTTATCGGAGTGGATTTTGATGACCAGTCCATTAACGAAATCTCAAATGGAAAAGGTTGCACTGCTCTTAGACTCTTTTACAAACTCTACTTGTCTTTAGAAAGCAAGGACAGACTCCACTTCATTACACTCCAGCAAGAAAGAGAAAAATTCATTCCAACATCTACCAAATTCGATGTAACTAGAGTATCTGAAGAGCCTCCACCTTGTGCACCTTCTGAAAATCCTCTAGCTTTTCCCCTGGCTGGAAAGGCTGAAACGATCGAGTGGTATCGAGAAAAACAAACCATCATTGAAGCCTGTAAAAAGGATAGGGTCAAGTTCAAAGAAGCTCAAAAACTCAAGAGCCAGGAAAAGTTTGATGAATCAGTGCCTAAAGCAAAACTTGTAGAGATGAAGCAGAGTGACTTTAAAGACATTGACGATTTCCAACGCAAACTCAATACTCCACATGAAATTTATGAGAACCCAAAAAAGAAGAGATCTCGGAAGGATTTAAGAACTAGTGAAATTATGTTTAATGCTGTTGAGGAGTATCTGAAAAAGATGAAGAATCGACGTAACCAAGAGTCAACGACTAAAAATTTTAAAGAACGCATGCAAAAGCTATTGCTCTCGGAGGTTTGGGAAAAACTACTTGACGATCAGGAAAGTAAATTCAATAAGATTGTCGCCGAAAAGGTGCTCATCCAATCTCAGTATGAGAAACGAATAATGACTAATCTCTGCGAGATACGTCGCCAGAAGAATAAAATTGCTGCGAATCGCCAGATAGTCGAAAAACTGATGCAAAATGCGAGAGAAAATGAAATTCTTGTCGATTATAAACGTGCAAGAGAAATTGAAGTCAGAGATAAACAAGAAGTTGAGGACGAGTGTGCGAGACTTTGCGAACTTCGAAGAAGGCTATGCGATGAAAAAATTCGTAAAATTAAAGAAAAACATAAGCACACGTGCTCGGCAATTGTCAGCGATTTAGTTGACATATCCATCAAAACTGCAGAATGCCTAAAAGAAAATGGTTGCTTACCCAGATCAGTCTGGAATGAGTGGAGAGCTCTTTTTATAAATAATCAAGCAATTTTCGAAACAGTGGTAAGTGTGGAAGGAAATGAGGAAGAAACAAGGGGAGGAGAAGAAGTAGTAGTAGAAGAACTGACTCAGCTTGAATTAGAGAAAAAGGATGTTTTGAACAATTTTGATTTCAACACCTACCACAATTGTGAATCGCCTTGGGACGAACACCTTCCTGATATAGATGACGAAACTGAAGAAATTCTCAGATTAGGATGCATCGTGATAGGATACATTGTGCATAGATTACTCGAATTTTTATATCCTTATCCTCCGGATCCTGAACCAGCTCCTATACCTAAAGTGGAGCAGAGTGTTATTGTCCTCGGAGTTCCAAATCGAGTCCTTATCACTCTTCAACATTTATTAGAACAAAGTGGAATTAAATTAATTTTTCTGGAAGATGCTATTAACTACTGCTTGAAGGCTTACAAAGAAGAAATTAAAGACATCGAATATGTCAATTTAAGTCCTATAATTTCTGGAGAGAAAGTTGGTAAACTAAATAAAGAACCCGTGAATAATGTTACAAAGCCTACTAAATCCGAAAAGTCTTCCAAGGCAAAAAATGTCGTTGCTGATTCGACATTTTTAAACAAACAAGTGCAAACTCCTAAAAATATACCTTATGAGGATCTGGATCCTATTCTATCGGATGATGCTTACATTGGAAAGTGGACTTACAATTTTCTGACACTTGGACAACCGGTTCCTGCTCAGCTTAATACGAAAATACTGATACAATATCTCAAGAGTTTGTCAAATATAAGAGGCTGGGCTATTGTGGACTATCCTAATAATTATGAGCAGATGGCAAGTCTCGAATCTGCTTTAACTGGTCGTAAATTGCCTTTTATCAATTTATATTCCGAAGCAGAAGATTCGATTTCTACAACGTCGAGGATAACTTTCGAGGATGAGAATTCGGACACATTTTCAATTTACAGAAAATCTCAACTGGTACCCAATCCCATTACGAGGACTAATTCAGATTCTAAAACGTTCATGACAGGTTTTATTCGAGTTATACCAAAGCCAAAGCAATTTGATGACGAAGACATCTTCGAAATTCTTCCAGAGGATGCAACACCTATCGATACATTTTACGCTACTGAAAGTGTGGCCTATGTTCTTTATTATTCCACTTTTGATGTACTTACTTTAAAAAGACTGGCAAGGCTCATCATAGGAGACATGTCCTTGCCTAGAAAAGCATCAGCTGAGCTTTTTGGAGAAGTTTTGAAGGATTTGGAGCAGAAGCAGGATTCGGCATCCAAACAATCTATTGTAAAACAACTTCTTCCCAAACCATCAGAGATTAACTCCCAATATTCTATTCATGGAGAGGAAGGAGAAATCACTCCAGAAAAAACTGAGCTTCCTGTGGAGATAAAACCAGGAGAAGAAGCTTGGGAATGGGTAAGCTTTCCTCAGCCTGACGAGGTTATCGAAGCTCTAGCAGAACTCTGGGAGAACCTGGAGTCTGTTTACATTTCAAATCTGAAGGATATATTTTTTGTAAAAAGGATTCACTCAAATGCTATCCTTCCTTATAAAAGTTTCGTAGTCAATCACATGGAAAGTTTTATATCACGTCCTGATATAAAACAGGAAGTCTTCAAGCCATTTTATCATGAATTCAATGCATTTGATGAGGTCACGAGAGTGGATTCTGAACTTAAGTGTGAGTTACAATGTCGTGTAGCTGATTTGAAATCTGAATTATTTGAAATCTGTGATCAAAGGAAGAAAGAATCAGAGGAAGAGAGACAGCGATTGATACAAAATCATTGGACAACATTGGAAGCTATAACTTTGATTAATGTTTACATAAACATCCTTCAGGCCGAGATAGACAGATGCATTGATACATTTCAAATGCTTCAAGATTATTACACCTCGATGCTGCAAAAACCTCTGGGAAATAGACTCCCCAAAGTGCTCCTCAAGCGATTGGATACTCCCGTTGATAAAGATATTCAACGACTGACGAAGGAGCCAGCTAAGGGTAAGAGTATAAAGACTAAAAAAGTTAAAAATGAATTTGTTTGGGAACCACCAGCTGCTGTAGATTGTGTATTAATCAACAACGAGCTTGCGGATTTATTGCTTGATATCGAGAAGAGCGATTACGAACTTGATCAAAATATCTGCTATAATGCAATTAAAATAAATATCGATTGTGTCGAAAGTATTGTGGATTCTATTGCCTCTTCCTTCCACGATATGTGGAGAAAAGAGGAGTCTGATCCAAAGAAGAAAGGTAAAAATAAAAATTCTCGTAAGCTGTCAGCGCAACTTGCATCAGATGATAATTTGGAAAAATATCGAGGTCTGATACAAGAATGGCGTTATGCTACAATGTTTGAAATTAAGCGAATGAAGATGAGACTGAAAATGTTAGATAATGCTGTTCGTTCTGATATCACTTTTCTGCTAGACACTATTCAGAAAGCATTCCACCGTCTACATAAAGATCTTGTCGATAGGTAGGTATTATAGGTAATATATTTATATATATTATTGATATAATTATATACTTTATCGTACAGATATGAAAGGGAGGTCAATAGTGTTAACGAAATGGCAAATGAATTTTGCTTGGCTATCGAGGAAGAAAGGTCAATTAAAGAAGATATGTTCTTTGATGGTGATCGATTTGTAATCAAAACATTCCATGTTGAAGAACCCCCACTGATAATGGAAGAAATACTTCCTTTTCGATTCCAAATGGCACAGCTGGGGCGCTTGATGGATACTTTGCGTCATGCTGCGCCTCATGGAAACATCTCAAGGCGTGCCCTTTTCTATATCTTGATGGACATAATAACTCTTGGCAAAGAACAAGACGAAGTATTACTTCCTTCTGCGTGGTATAATTTACAAAACGTACAAGTTTGTCAGATTATTCAGGCACTGTTTGGGTGCGATTGTGACTCTATCGAGTGGCGTGAATTCATTATTTATGGGATGGAAATTCCGATGCCATCTACAGAACAACTTTTAGAAGCCAAAAAGGCCTTTGAAGCTTTTGATCCTGAATTGAAGGAGGTGACAGTTGTATACGAGAAAATTGTAAAAGACGAATTTTATTATTAACAAAAACTGATGATGATTTTCCAGGTGATCACTCGAGAACAATTTCATTCTGTACCAGTTTGGTTTTACAATTCAACTGAAATTGATCCCAACTGTGTACATATTCTTCACGGGCGAAACACTGCGGAAGTGAATCCAGGAGAGGAAGGCGTATGTTATAATTTCGAGCGAATTGCAGGCATAAAATTGCCTTCAAAGGTGTTCAAAATGTGTGAGGAAGATGAAGAATTTTCATATACATCTTTTGAAGAATATGAGCAGAGAACTCCTCAGGAGACATTACGATTAATGCTAGTCAAGGAACTCTTGTCAGAATTATTCCTCACTCACAAGTACTTTATAAATTACATGGACTTGCTCTTCGCTTTCTGCAAAGATGAGGATCCTAGAAAAGGTCTGGGAAAAGCTTTAGCTTTGTCCATGGGCAATCCAGTCTGTACGAGCGTTCAAGATGGAGAAAAGTACGTTTCAGAACTTCTTGAGTTGAAACGATGCGTGGCCGAAGAGCACTTTGCGAAAGAGGAAACTAAAGAAGTAAAGTTTGTGTTACACTTGAAAGTTTAATAGTTCTTTTAGACGGTCTCAGATGGTATATGCTCGGAATTGATAATAACTATACACATAAGTTATAGATCCTGTTTCATAAAGTTTTAGTTCATATATTGTGTATCTAAGGTTCATAACTTTATCTACTAAATTTAGATTAACCGAGGTATCGTTAAAGATATTATAACTTCATTCATTAACTTCATAACTTCATCTACTAAATTTAGATTAGCCAAGGTATCGTTAAAGATTTAATGGAATCAGCGATACAATACGCGGAAGGAGTTATTATAGAGGAAATCGTTGAACAAACAGAACAAGAAATTCTCCCAGGGGGAAGAGTAATTCAGGTTCAGAAACTGGATGATTCAGAATCTGAAGTTTCCCAGCAATTGTTACTGAGCGAATCGGATTCTAGACTCAACAGTTTAAGCGATCACTTTAATATCGTGACAATAGAATCAATTTCAAATACAGCGTTAATTACAACTCCTTTTGCGTCCGAAACAGAAATCCAACCACAGAATAAAGGAAATTTAATTTACTGGATTCCAAAAGAAGTTTGTCTGGTATTCAAAATCTTTTACAATTTATAGTGGGCTTACAGAATATCGAATAACAACTGTTTCTGAATTAAAATACACTTAGTTAGATTGTTTACTAATTAGTAACTTATCATTCTCGTACAGAAAATTTTGACGAAGAGGTTGGAACTATTCTCGAAAGATCCAGAAGCTTTACAAAGCCTTCGAGAAGAGTTAGATAATATCTACGGAAGTCTTAGGGACAATAAACTTGAACACGAAGAAAACACGGTACTTTCGCATCGACTTGTTAATCACAGCTTTATGCGTACATTGCTTACAAACATCAGTAATTTTACTACCAAGTACATGAGCGCGATAGTGAATAAGATTGTAAATCAAGAATTACAGATAGATTAATAATTAATGTTTTGTTTTATTTTTACTAAAGACATTCTGCTAATCGCCTAACGTTAATCGCCTAAAGTTATTCACTAATAGCTGATAATGAAACAATTACAAGAGATATTGTTTAAAGGTATTTATTGTTCTTTTATGTCATAAACGAATTTTGGATAATTTCACAACTTTATACAGGCTGATTCTGAGGAAGCATTAGACAAAGAGGCATGGAAATTGTCCTTTCTCCTATTTTACATTACATGTTCATCTTATAGTGAAGTTTCAGCAACTAAAAGACCTTTCAAGTATACATACAAAGGGTAACTTTAAATGCGAGTATAGTCCAATAAAAACTTTCATTTTTAATCAAGGCGCCATTACACAATTACTCGCAATAAAAAATATATTATTGACGTGGCACTCGTAGTTAATGAATCATTAAAATACACGGTGACATTAATTTCACGCTGAACCAAGTCACTCTGACAATTTAAGGTTCTTATATTACAAAATAGGTACCAGTAAAGGAAGAAAGGAAGCTTTTTTCATTAACATCGAGGAAGGAGCCCATACGCAAATTAGGTAAGACTTTTGGGAGGGAGAAGGAGTAGAATATCTTATCTAAGAAATATTTTTATTAAGAAGTAAAAAATAAATCTGTCAAAATGTTGATGCTTGCGACTTGCGACTTTACTATCCAATTTTTCGGGTTTATTTAATTAACAGAATTTATATTTATGTTTGCTACCTGCATTTATAAACAAAAGAATTAAATCTTATTAAGATTTTAGGGAGCGAGGGAGCTAGGGTCAAAAATAAAATTTAAAAAAACGCCTTACGTAATTTGTGCGCGTACGTCCAACTAGTTACTTCTAACCATACATATTATATAAATACTTAGCAATTACTTTAGTTACCTAGTAAACTGTAATATCACTATCTGTCGTTCGGTGTAACTTACAATCGTATTTAGTTTTTGCTGCCACAAGAAACTTTGTCTCTTCGACTGTACAATTGTATATACTGAGTGTTCAGGACAACTAAAACTAGGGTTAATGAGAGGTAATTACGTTTCTAAAAAAAGATTTTGATCTTTTTGAGTAATGGAATGTTATTTTAACGTGTCAAAATCTAAAGGTTCTATGTCGGGTGGCTAGAACCTTGTCATTTCGACACGTCGATTTTGTTCAGTATGCTTTTCTAAAATTAAAGTATCGAGCGCGTAAGACAAGTGTTCTGGGGCAACGAGCACGCTTAAGTTCTCTTTGCTCGTTTCGAATAAACTTGTACACTAAATAAGTCATGATAAAAGTAAAAAATAAACTTCTTAATAAGCATTTCGTCGAATTTAAATAAACTGTGAAACAATTAAAGTCTGCAGAACTCTTCAACTCTTTGAGCAAGAAAAAACTAAATATTTGCTTGAAGGAAGAACATTATTTAACTTTATAGTCATTGATGGTTTCTTGAGCAAGTAATATCCATGGATATTTTCTGTCGTGTATTTTTAAAAGGGTGCATTACTCGGTAATTCTCCTGGATAACATTGGAAATAGTTCGTCAGATTTATTCTATGCCGATAAAAA
>JAUMHM010000088.1:8117735-8154869 GCA_032362435.1 Melikaiella ostensackeni
CAACTATAAATTCTATCAATTTACAATATTTTATCATTTAATTTTAACTTTATATTTTACAGGTATGCTGGTTTGGACTGAATAAAATGTTGATTGACAATATGAATAATTATTTATATAAATAAATGCTTAGAAAAATTACTGTTACTTTATTGAAAAACATTTGTCAATAATTATTAGCAAAATATTTTTAAGAATTAGTAAAATATCGATATTTTAAAGTCGATATATCGTCGATATCGATATTTCATTGCTACATATATCGATATCGAACACATCGATATTGCATTACTATCGGTCAGCCTTAGCTCCCCACGCTTCCCACTTACATGGTTTGCGTGGGTGGGAGATACCGCGACTGCGCGCTAACCTAGTGCCTGATGCTGGGACCCATTGACGGATTGACTTCCCTGTAATTCTGATAGTCTTACGTGCAGGGGCCATGCTCGTACAGATTACAACCTACAAGAAGATTCACATACACTAGTAGTTTATCCCAACCACGACTACAACGCAAAGCTCTTCACGAAAGTCCATTAGTATCCAAAATCTTTCGTTTCAGGCGTCACTCTTATGAACAATTGTTTTTATATCATTTAAACAAATTGCTTCAATTACATCCACACACCTTTTGATGCAAGCTCTTGTATTTCTACGACTCTTTATATCTCTTCGCTTTAGAGTCTCATTCACAAACTCCGACCATTCTTTCTACGGTCTATTTTTGGATATGCTACCATTCACCTTACCTAAATACACTTGGTCATTAAACGTTCTTCATTCATTCTCTCAACATGACTAAACCATTTCAGCAAATTTCCTTCACTCTTGTCAATCAATGTTTCTTCTGCACCACATTCTTTGAAAATCTACTCATTACTGACTGGGTTTTGCCACACATATACCGCAGGAATTGTATGCCAACTGCGTTCACTTTACTCCTATCCTTTTCTTGATAAGTCCAGGTCTCTATTCTCATACTGCAATTTTAACTTTATTCGTTACACTTACGTCAGCCCCAACAAACTTCGGTTACTCAAAGCAAAGTACGAAAACAAAGCCAGAACCAAAGGAGTTACGATCGGTTTGTGTTATATACTGAGGAGGGCACCAGGCTCCTGTAGCTTGGTCTTTATAAGATGGGAAAAGACCATTCATTACATTATATAGAACGAAGTAGCTCAGTTCTATCCAAAGCATAAACTATTCGACATGATGACCTTACCTCTTTGGATTGGCCTTCTCTTTCTTGTGCGAAAGCATCTTGTAGCGAGCCACATTTGCTGGATAACGTGAAATGTGAAGGCCACGAGCTTTTATGCGATTTGCCATATCGTCATCTTCTCCGCCCCATCCCCAAAACACGTTGCTGAATCCATTTACGAGTCGAAAGTGTTCTCGGGTCATAGCTGAGACCCCTCCAAAGAGGTCAGCATAGGGTAATCTGATGCAGAGTAGATTTTGTAAATTTATTAACATATAGAATAACGACAGGGTGGCCGCTCGACCGGGAAACCGGGAAATGATCCGGTATTTTTCGAGACCGGAAAAAAGAAGGAAATAAAAGTGAATTTTTTTTTTTGACCGGGAATTTTACAAATTTTTAGAAAGAAAATCTATCCAATCACTTAAAATATCACAAATTTCATATCCTACGATATAATGCAATGTAAAATGAGTTCGATTTGAATTTTTTTTTAATGTAACTTTCAATTTTAAACTTTTTCAATTATGAAATCATTCAGTTTACAATGCGTAATTCTAAAATCTTTCACTTTGAAAATTTTATATTTTGGCTCGATTTTAAGTCTTCATTGTTAAGCGTACATTTCCAATTTAAAGATTTAAATCATTGAAAATTTTTGATAAAAAACGTTCTTAAGATAATCATCTGTAAATATAAATTAATTAATGATTTTACAATACGATTCTGAATCTGTTCAAAATTAATCAATTTACAGGTTTTGATGATAAAA
Source organism: Melikaiella ostensackeni (assembly GCA_032362435.1). NCBI lineage: Eukaryota > Metazoa > Arthropoda > Insecta > Hymenoptera > Cynipidae > Melikaiella > Melikaiella ostensackeni. The sequence continues at coordinate 8,119,712 of JAUMHM010000088.1, forward strand.
ATTAAACTGTTTTAATGCGAAAGCCTTAGCAGTTGAACAAATGTGAACGTCCGATTGAAACTTCTCAAACTATTTTCAATTTTAAAATAATTTCAAATTAACAGTTTCATAATTAAACGCTTTTATTCAATTTTGAATCCAATTGAAAAATTGTTTTAGTCTAAAATATTCCGATTTTAACCCACTCAATTAGAAATTTTTTTATTAAAAAAAAGAACAATTTTTGAAATATTTCGCAATATTTGGCTGTACATTTAAAATGAGCAATTATAAATCAAATTTTTGGAAAAATTTGAAACTGGATTTTTTGAAATACGAGTAGAAAGCCTTGAATCGTAAAAATTTTAGAGCACTAAATTTGAACGTTGAACTTTGAACCTTACAAATTTAATTATTCTGTTTTAAACTTTTTTAATTTGTAAGTGGAAGTGTTGAATCTCGATTTATAAATAACAAGTGAACAATTATTAATTTGAAACGGCTCAAAATTTAAATAATTTAACTTCTATTGCAAAAAGGTTAAGTCAAGTTTTAAATTATAGCGTGGATTCATATTTTTTAACCAGAAATCTTTGAACTGTTCAATTTATAAGAATTTAAAATTTTGCAATTTAACGGCATTTAATTTAAAATTGTTCAATTGGTACTCGTATATATGGAAATCTTTGACATCTTTTGGAATCATTGAAATCTGATTAATATTTAAAAACTTTGTTAGCTCTTTTGAAATCTATTCAAATCTTTCTGAAATCTTTAGAATCTTTGCAAAATCTTTGAAATCTTCTGAAATGTTTTGAAATTTTTGAAATCTTTTGGAATCAATCTTTGTGAAATATTTAAAAACTTTGTTTATTCTTTCGAAATCTTGAAAATCTTTGTAAAATTATTTGTAATCTCCTGAAATCTTTCGATATCTTTGATATCTTTGAAATCTTTGAAGTGTGCGAAATTTTTGAAATATCTGAAATCTTTGCGAAATCTCTGAAATCTTTTAAATATTACGGAAACTTTAAAACCTTTGCGAAATCTTCAAAGTCTTTCTGGAGTCTTTAAAATATCTGCAAAATCTTCTAAAATATTTTGAGATTTTTAAAATCTTTTAAATTTTTGTGAAATTTTGAAAATCTTTATGAAACCACTGAAATCTTAGTGAAATATTCAAAAACTTTGCTAATTCACTTGAAATCTCCTGAAATCTTTCGATACATTTGAAATTTTGAAATTTGCGAAATTTTTGAAATACTTACAATTTTCACGAAATCTTTGAAATCTTCTGAAATATTTCGAAATATTTTGTTAAATCTTTAGAAATTTATTGAAATCATTCTGAAGTCTTGAAAATATCCGCAAAGTTTTCTGAAACAGTTTGAAATCTTTGTGAAACTTTTGAAACATTTATGAAATCACTGAAATCTTGGTGAAATAATCAAAAACTTTGTTAACTCTTTTGAAATCTTTGAAATCTTCGTGAAATTTTTTGAAATCTCATGTAATCTTTCGAAATCTTTAAAGTCTGCGAAAGATTTTAAACATTTAAAATCTTTGCGAAATCTCTGAAATCTTCTGAAATATTTTGAAATCTTTTGGAATCTTTAAAATTTTCTGAAATATTTTAAAGCCTTTGAGATCTTTGAAATATTAATGAAACTCTAAAATCTTTGCGAAATCTTTAAAGTCTATTACCATATTTTGAAATCTTTGAAATCTTTTGGAATCAATGTTTGTGACATATTTAAAAATTTTTCTAAATTTTTAAAAATTTATTGAAATCTTTCTGAAGTCTTTAAAATACCTGCAAAATCTTCTTTAAAATTTTGAAGTCTTAGTTTTTTTTTTTTTTAAATCTTTGAAGTCTGCGAAATTTTTGAAATATTTAAAATCTTTGCGAAATCTCCGAGATCTTCTGAAGTATTTTGAAATCTTCTGGAATCTTTGAAATCTTTGAAATTTTTGAAATCTTTACGAAATCACTGAAATCTTGGTGAAATATTTAGAAACTTTGTTAACTCTTCCGAAATCTTTGTGAAATTAATTGAAATCTTCTGAAATCTTTCAAAATCTTTGAAATATTTCTGAAAATTTTTTAATCTTCATGTATTCATACAAATCTTGGTGAAATTTTTGAAATCTTTGATATGTTTCTGAAAACTTTAAAGTTTTTGCGAAATCTTTAAAATCTTCTGAAATATTTTGAAATCGTAGAATCGATACTTATTTTTGGAAAATAAAATTGGTTTCTCACGCCATTTCTAACTTTGGACTTAAAGTTTTTACTTTTGACTCAAAGTTTTTACTTTTATACTATTTGGTTATGTAAAAGCAAAAAAAAATTGGGTGTCCGAAGTGTGAGTCAATGTCCGAAGTTAGGTGATTCTACAGAATCTTTAAAATTTTTGTGAAATTTTTAAAGCCGCTGTGAAATCTTTTGAAATTTTTTATAATCTTTGAAATCTCTATGAAATCTTTGAAATCTTCTGAAATCTCTATGAAATCTTTGAAATTTCAAAATGTTCAATTGAAAAGTGTTGTTTTTTAAATTTTCAGTTCAGTTTTGATTACTTCAAATAAAAATATTTTCAATTTTGACAGTTCAAATTTTTGAACTTCAATGACCGAGAAAAAATTTTCCGAACCGGGAAAAAACCGGGAATTTTTCTCCTCGATCAAAACGGCCACCTTGAATAAGAAACATCAAAGATATCAGATTTTGAATAAAAACCAAGAAAGTATCTACCAACCTGTATTTAAATTTATCTACTGCTACAGACATGTGCCTTGGCTGCTCGGGGCAGGTGTACAGATTTCGATCATCCTCTGGAAGAAGATCTACGTCATGGAAGATGAAACAGTCGAAAGTCCTCTCCTTCAATGCTTCAACGTATCCCACGTTCATTAACATGGCTCGGTTGAATAGTCCGGTACCTGCATTAAAAAAAAAATACAATTTAATTTGAAATTGAAAAATGCAAAATTATTTGCACTTGCAAGAGGCGCGGCTGGTCTCGAGCAAGTTCAATCCAAAAGTGCTTGCACATGCAACGCGTTTTTGAGGAAAACGATTTTTTTATTTTTAACAACTAAAAATCGCATTTTTCTCGGAAATGACGCAAATTATGAATAACAGTTCATAGTTAAAAATTGTTCTCCTTCCTGAAATCGATAAAAGTATACCTTGACCTGATTCTCTTGTGCATTTTAACAAATTTTTCCAAAAAAATAGAAAACATTCATAAAAATCGACTAAATACAGCATTTAGTTTAACGAACTTCAACATTTTATTTTTTAAAACGTTTGTTTTTAGTTCAGTAACAATATGCAGAACATGTTCCATGAGATTATTAAGATTACTGAGATTCAAAGTAAAGAAAGAGATGTTTCTTCGAAAAAGATTTACAATACGAACAATAGAATAGGTTTTTTGAATTCATAAATACCAAAAACAGTAGGAAATACAAAACTTTCCAAAAAACTTGCAAAAGAGCAAATCATATAAAAAAGACAAAGTTAGCTTTTCTAGAAAATTAATTTAAAGTTCTGAGCTAAGATTCTAATTAATTTGAAAAAATAAAAAATGAGACTAAAATATATTACCGTAGTTTCCTATAAAGTTTCTCTGAAGAGGAAGTCTAAATGATCTCAAATGATTTTGGTTCCCAGTAGTATAAAAAAGACGAAGGAAAAATAAGGCAAAAATCTCTTTTCTTTTTTCCCTCTTTTTTATTTTGTTACATTTTTGTCTCTGATGAGTCTTTCACACTGATTTATGAAAACGTACTCGTTTTGGAGACTTTTTGTGCAATTTTCTGTTACACAAGATAATTTCATTAGAGTTCATGTTTTTTAAAAGTTATTCCTAGAAATTTTTCAAAAGAAAAAAGAAAATAGAAAAGACCGACTAAAAATGCATTTAGTTTAACGAATTTCAACATTTTATTTTTAAAAACGATTGTTTCTATTCAGTAACAATGGTAAACTAAATGCATTTTTAGACGGTTTTTTCTATTTTTTGGGAAAAATTTGTTAAAATACAGAAGATAAACATCCGGTCAGGGTATGATTTTATAGATTCCAGGAAGTGGAACAATTTTGAACTATGAATTACTACTCATATTTTGCGCCGTTTTCGAGAAAAATGAGATTTTTAATAGTTGAAAATGATGCTTCTTCAATTTCAGAGATAGAAACGAATTTTTCTTTACTCTGAAGGTCAAGAACCTTAATAATCTCATGGAACATGTTCTTGAACTTGTTACTGATCCAAAACAAACGTTTTTAAAAATAAAATGTTGGAATTCGTTGAACTAAATGCTGTCTTAGTCGATTTTTATCGATTTTATATATTTTTTTGGAAAATGTTAAAATACGAAAAATGAACATCTAGTAAGGGTATAATTTTATACATTCCAGGAAGGGGAACAATTTTGAACTATAAACTGCTATTCATATTTTGAGTCGTTTTCGAGAGAAATCAGATTTTTAATCGTTGAAAATGAAAAAATCGTTCTTCTCAAAAAACGCGTAGTACGATTTTTTCTTTCTTGGCTTCAAATAATTGAAGGGCATCTTCGGAACACGTACACGCTTAGGGGTTCCTTTTGCATCCCAGTTGAAAGTCCCAAAAGGTTTTTTCACGCAGATTAATATAAACTGAGTTTTTAACGTTTTTTACTTTTTTTTAAACTAGTTTTTTTAAAAGTCTTGAAAAATGTTGTAAAAAAATTCTATAAATGATTTTTTTTTGTTTTTCTCGATGAGATCTACAACTTTTATGTACAGCATTTTTATCTTAGATCAATACTTTTCGAGATTTTTCAACAAAAAAATATTTTTCTTCTAACAAAAATTGTTAATAACTTAATTTACATTGATCTGTGCCAAAAATCCTTTTGGAACTTTCAAATGCGATGCAAAAGAAACCCTTAGGCAAAGTATCAAGTGAATATTCTTGAGGGTGACATTTCCGGAAGTATACCCCAAAACGATGTATCAGATGGGGCAGATTTTCAAATATGATTCTCCATATTGAAAAATTTCAAAGTATTTTTCTTTGTCACAAGTTTACTATGCACAGTGTCTGAATGAAATATGGGTTAAGCAAAAATGTCAAAGAAAACGGATTACGGGGTATTGTTTGTCACAGTTCTAGTAACTAAAAACTATGAAAATTAAAATCGTCTCTGATCATTTTTTGAAAATATTTAATGAAAAAAAACCTCTTATATATGCGGGTCACTAATTTTTCTGAAAATGCATGGTAATCTGTGAATAAATCAATAGAAAGATATTGTCTTTAAAGTATATTTGGCATTAAAGCAGAAAAAAATATTGTTTTGGGCAAAAAAGATATAAAAGTAAACCTTGATTCAATTCTTACAAGTGCATGGATGAAAATTTTACAACTGCTTTAAAAAAATGAATTTGGTACTGTCTGTAGTTCACCGAAAAATTGATTTTATACTTTTACCAAAACTTAAGAAATTCTCGATGAAGGCCTCATCCTGCTGTTCCGTCCACAACCCTAAACCTTCATCACCTCCAAAATTTCTAAGACATTCTTCTAAATGTTCAATAACTACATGTGCTTTAAGTATCATAGAAAGGGTTGTTGCCTCAAATAGTTTCTTAAGATTTTGGAAATTTTTGGAAATTTCATCAAAAGAGCAATTTCTTTTCATCAAAAAACACATTTCAACAATTTAGCTTATTTCCTTTGAGGCTGACGCAAATGGCATAACTTCCAAAGGAGAGTAATTTTGAAGAACATCTTCGTCCAATAAGCCATCAGGATTTCTTAAAAGTTTTCGGCAGGCATTTCCCCCAAACAGTTCCCCTTTATAATTCTTTGATAGTTGCACCTTTTACAAAGGTTTGTAAACCATGTTTTTTGGGATGGTTTAGTTCCTCTTCTAGGGACAACTCAAGCACTTAGGTGGCCGCAAAAACTTAAACAAATCTTCCAAACTCAACCCATACCACTGGAAAACGACCCTTAATACAGATTATGCAAACGTTGTAAATCTGACTATACCATATTCAATATCTAGCAATCTAAAACTACTTCGAAAATCCTTTAGAATGAGCATCACTTGCAACTAGAGCCATTTGATTCATGACGAATATTACGAGTATTTTATAGTTTATTACAGTTTTCTTGCAACAGTCACTTAAGTGGGTGTATCCGATGGGACAAGAAAGACCCCCATCATATGACACTTTACTACACTTCTTCAAAAATCTGTTAATTGTATGAGGCCAGATAGTTGGAAATTTTTACGAGATTCTATAGATACGATGTTTAGACCTCATACTATATATGTTTATTTTGCTTAAAAGTTGTTCCATTTGCTCACTAAGTAATACCCTATTTGTATCAAATGGGACACAATTGTGCTAGTCTATATTTGAAGAATCAAAACTGTTAAGAAAATCAATTTTCTTATTTATATTTCTCAATAAAGCTTTTCTGTTATCCAAATATAAGTTACAAGTATTCTAAAATATTTATGGCTCTCTAAAACCACAAAAACAAATTTTTTGACACCAACCCCTATCACTTGAAACTACCTCAAAACAGAAATGACAAATTTAGTATCGGAAAAATAGGTAAAAAATTTGGCTGTTGGTTAGCTCTACGAAACACGCAAAAACCATTTTCTACAAAACAACACTAATAATGGAAAGCTATCCCTAACATAAAAAGACAAAGTTTACGGGCATCAAGATTCGCGGTAGGGAATCGCCGCCAAGGACTAAAGAAAAAAAAGGTGGAAAAAGATTCTGAATACCCATACGAAAAAAACAATCTGCCGTGAAGGAAGAAATACGAAAAGAAAAAAATTGCTACCGGGAATTATTACCTGTAACATAAATAATTTTCAACACTAAAAGTGGTCTCACAAGGGATGATTTCCAGGGGACCGCCTCCAATTTGCTCGGTTGTCAGATATGTCTTCGAGGATCAAAAAATAAGATATAAGGTTTTTTTTTATTTTAGCCCGTTATCATATTCAGAGGGGGAAACCACCCCTTAAAGTATTTTGCTGAAAACGCGAAAATTCGTAATTTAAATAATATTCTTCAACTGTACTGTACAAGAGCTTCATATACATTTAATTTACGCGATAAATTGTTAAATGAATGATTCTCTTACCACAGGCCACCCTTATTAGAGGGTAAACTACCCCATAATACGCATATGAAAAATAAAAAAACATGTAACATAAATCCATTTAATTCTGAAAAAACTTGATCGAAACTTATTTTATGATGATAGAACAGTAACTTGATAATCCACCAAGACCCCATTGAGGGGTGAACTGCTCCTAATTAATCAGTTACGCCTGTCTTGTAATACAAAATTCAAAATTCACGCAGTCATTGAACGAATGCATAGAAAATTTATGCAAACACTATTTTATAAAGACTTAACCCGAAATTACGATAAAAATTACAACCTACCCCAAAAGAAGAACCATCCTTGTAGTGCCAGTTGTGTCTCTTCTCTTTTGTAATAAAAAAGTGAAAAGATGTACCAGCGCGGAAATCATTTTGTTTTACTTATAGTTTGTTGAATGTATGACGCTCTTACCACTCGTCATCCTTAGGGGCTAAAATACCCCTAAATTGGAAAATACACACATGCTAAAGAAAAAACTTGTGTTTAATTCTATAAAAAAATATGAGCAAAAATTACCTCATGATAATAGAATAGTGATTTAGTAACCTACCTCCAGCAACGAGGGTTGAACCCCCCTTTGAAATGAGAAATAAAAAAGGCGCGTAATCTTTCAACAAATGCAAAGAAAAATCAGGCAATCGTCAATTTCTGAAGACTGAGTCTGAGTTTACCACACGAATTACATACCCTAAAAAGAATAAACAAACCTTATATATTATATGTATTTTAACGTAATTTTTTGTATGAAAGAGAAAAACCATGGGCCTTTCAATGGTAGTTGATACGTTTATGAATTGTGTAACCAAAGATTACGCGTCTTTTTTATTTCTGCTTTTAAAGGTTGATTTACACCTTGATACTGAAGGTAAGTTATTAAATCACAATTCTCTTATAATAGTAGGCGTATTTTACCTCCTAATAAGGGTGTCGAGTAGTACTATAAGAGCGTGATACATTCGACAAATCATAAATAAAATAAAATAAATTAATTTGAAAGCTGGGGCATATCTTCTCTCTTTTTTATTACAAAATAGACACTACCGGCACTAAAGGGGTGGCTTTTCCTGATTATACCTACCATAATTTATAAAAAAATTTACTACTTTTAGCATGCAGATATACCGACAGCCAAAATCAATCAATCCATTTCGATCTATAGCTGATATTTTTATTCACCCCACGAGGCGAAAATTTATTCCCCCACATGCTCATTTGTTTTTCAATTTGTCAAGAATCCGCCGTTTTCGCACCGCTCAAGAAGCAGCGAAAGCCAAAATTTCATTGCGCGTGTCATGAAAAAGAATTTTCAACAAAATAATTAAATTTTCCACCAAAAAGATAAATTAATAACCAAATAATTGAATTATCAATCAAGAAGATTAGTTTTCTACCAAAAAGACGAACTTTTAATTTAAAAAACATGAATTTTCAACTAAAATGATGAATCTTCAAATAAAAAAATTAATTTCATACCAAAAAGATAAACTTTCAAACAAAATAATTAATTTTCAACAACGTACATGAATTTTCAACTAAACACGGCAAGAAAACAACGTATTTTCAACAAAATAATCAAATTTTTCACCAAAAAGATGAATTATTAACCAAGTAGTTGAATTTTCAATCAAGAAGATTAATTTTCTACCAAAAAGACGAACTTTTAATAGAAAAACATGAATTTTCAACTAAAAAAGGTAAATTCTTAACCAAAAATAGAATAGTTGAATTTACAGTTATAGAAACTAATTTTCAACCTAAAAAATACATTATTAACCAAATAGTTGAATTCTCAACCAAGAAGATTACATATCTTTCAAAAAAGACAAAATTTCAATAAAATACATGAATTTTCTACTAAAATTATGAATTTTTAACCAAAAAAGATAAATTCTGAAAAAAGTAATTTCCAACAGAATAGTTGAATGTTCAACCAAAATAAATTAATTTTCAACCAAACAGTTTCATTATTAATAAAAAAAGATGAAGTTTCTACCAAAAGAGACGAACTATCAACAAAAGAATTGGATTTCCATCAAAAAAAATTTTTCATTCAAGAGAGAAAAAAAAATTTCAACCAAGTTGTTGAATTTTCAAGTCAGAAAGGCGAATTTTTTACAAAATCGTCGAATTTCCCACAAAAAACTGGAGTAGTTGAATTTTCAGTTGAAAAAATTAATTTTAAACCGAAAAAAAACGAATATTCAACTCTGTAAATTAATTTTGTTTCCTTTCTAAAAGTGTTTCATTAGATTCAAGTGGTCGAAAAATTATGCTTCTTCGTTAAAAAAAATGTAGGAAATTTTTTGAACGCTCAGGTTTGAATGTGCATGTAGACGGTCATTAACGGCATAACAACTGACACTCGAAAACTCATGTAAATTCATGACATGCAAATGATCTTGAGAATCGGATCATACTGATGTGTAATTTGTTGATCAAATAAAAAATCTTAAAATTGTATAAAAGCGTTGCATATGATTTTGATCCAATTTCGGGATAAAATTGATCAACTGGCATTTACTGTGTGAACATGCACTATCCCAGATTTGCGGCAATCCAATCGTTTTACCGATCTAAACCCACGGGAATGCGTTTTGAGTGCAAGTTTTGCTTGTTAATTGTACAATGTTAAAATTTTTTGAAATTTTACAACACTTTCACAAAAGAGTCTAAGGAAAAATTACAATACCGGTATTCGAAGGTGAAATTGCAATACGTGTATTGTAATGTCGTAGAAGACGTGCCGTCTACCATACAAGTATTGCAATTTCACGCTACAATATCAGCAATGTAATTTCGCCTTACATTCACTTTAGCCGGCCTGGCAGATGAGTGACCTTGCTCGTCTAGTGCGTAATGCACTCGACTTAGAGCTTTGCGGTTAGAGTTCGATTCTTCGTGTCTGCGAATTTTCAACAGTGTACATGTATCTAGTTGCTAGACAATGATGCCTTATATACTTGACACTGTCATACTGGCTAACGTAATTTCCTATACCGACATTACTTGCAGAGGAAAGAAAAGAAGAAGGTATCTCGGGAAACGAAAAATCTCGCTTTATAGAAGGAACAGACATCTGAAACCTCGTTAACTTTTTCTATACAGATACACTAGTATTTTTCGTACGTGTGTTGAAGAAAATTATCACGAGAGTGGCATGAAAGATAGTGAAATAGAATACAGAAAGTCACGAGCAGTCATAAAGTAGCTTTTTGAACTAAAACAAATTGGAAGCATAAAACCAGATCGATTCGTCAAAGCGTCGAAATTCAATCCAAGTATTTGAAACGCTTTCAGTGGTTCAAAGTCCTTTGAAATTTGAAGCACTAAAGTTTCACTTGATTTGTAACAATTGAACACTTTTAAAGTTGAATTGTTGAAATTTCAGCCTCTTCCAGCTTTAGTTTTTTAATAGAAAATGTTGAATCTGATAGCCAACAAATAACTAAATTATTCATCTCTATACATATATTTTGATGATGATATTATTATTATTTATTATTACCATACCATTAAGCCAAATTCTTTTCAGGGCAAGCGTAACTCGTTCAGTTCTAGCCCCGTTATACTGTCGGGGATCAATGAATTTATATGGTGAGGTTAAGCAAGGGATATGAAGGAGAAGAGATAGGCGTTAGATCAATTGAGAAGTCATTGTGTGTTGCTCATACAAACGATACACTCGTCCCATAACACCGCTCCTATACGGGTCGCTGATCAACCTCTCTAGTAATCATCCAGGTGAAGAGCTTCAACATCTACTAAGCAAAGCTCTTTATGAGGGCCCATGAATATCCAAAATATTTCGTTTCAAGCATCACTCTTCTTCTTATAAAGAATTATCCTTCATAAATCCCTATTCTTGCATACATCCTTTGCTTCCTTTACAATCATAAATCGTTTCATGCAAGCTCTTTTGTTTCTACGAATCTTTATATCTCTTCGCTTTAGAGTCCCATTCACACATTCTAACCGTTCTTCCTTCGGTCTACCTCTGAGTACGCTAACATTCACCTTAACTAAATGCGCTTGCTTCACTCATTCTCTCAACATGACCAAATTCTCTCAGCAAATTTATTTCACTCTTGTCAATCAATGTTTCTTCTACACCACATTCTTTGCGAACTCACTCATTACTGACTTTGTCCATTAGCGTTTTGCCGCACATATTCCGCAGGAATTGCATGCCAACCGCTTTCAATTTACTCCTATTCTTATGTTGATACGTTCAGATTTCCTACCATACAGCACGGTAGGTGCAAGCACGGAATTATATATTGCAATTTTAGCTTTATTCCTTACATTTTTACTTCTAAAAATGGACCTACACTGCCAATAATCTTTCTAACCTCGTTTATACTTCTGGAAATCTTTGCATCTGTCTTCCCGTCACTAATAAGTAAACTTTTAAGATACGCGAAATCATCAACTTGTTCTATCGGCTCTTGGTTTAAGGCAATGTTGCATACTGCTTTATCATCCCTACTTTCAAACACAATAATTTCTGCTTTATTCACGTTAATCTTAAGACCTATACTCTTCATGCTGGTATCCAGTCTGCTCAACATTCCCTGGAAATCATCGACTGATTCTACTGTAACAATGTTATCATCTGCAAATGCATCTAAGAGAGCCATTCTTAGGCATTTGTCCATGTACATATTGAACATCCAGAAGGACATAACGCAGCCTTGCCTAACGCCCTGTTTATTATCAAACCAATCGCACAGTTGTCCATCTACTGTTACACTCGCTTTACTACCATTATATATTGCTTTTATTGTTTTTAGAAGCCAACCATTTATTCCATACTATTTCAGGACTTCCCAAAGTTTAGCTCTATCCACCATATCGAAAGCTTTTTTCAGATTCATAAATGCACAGAAAACTTTTTCGTTTACTCTCAAACTTTTTTATATGATCTGTATCAAACTGAGTATCTGATCCGCACATGATCTCCCTAGCATAAATCCACATTGGACCTTCCAGATCCTTTCTTTGGTTATTCCCATGACCTTACCAATAAGTATTTTGGTAAATATTTTGCCCACGGTACTTGGTAGGCTAATCGCTCTAAAATTAGTACAGTCACTTTTATCGCCCTTTCCTTTGTAGAGTGGAACAATAATTGCCTTCATTCAATACGCGCGAGAAATATCTACTTTCACGGCCCTGTTCAGAGTGGGAAAGATAATCAATTACCTCATTGTTAACGATTAGCATAATTAATCGACATGTTTTCCCACAAGTACAATAATGAAATTTCATTACTTCACTATTAATATTATTTTCCCCCCTCTGAATTGGCCCGCAAAAGCACATATTTCTCGCGATTGTTAAATAAAATATTGTGTGCGACTAGTGGTGGAAGGAAAAGATTCCTCGAGCGTGTTTTGCCACGCTCACGGAATCTTCTCCTTCTTCCATTAGACGCACAATAAACTACCGCACACTTCAGATGCACTAATATATTTTTATTTTTGAATATTTTTTTTATTAATATTTTTTTTAGCTTTCCACAATATACCACTTGTGCTTCTAGTTTCCGCAAATTCTCTATTTTAACTCGAGCCTGCTTCGACTTATTATTATTAATTCTTCTTCTCCTAAATCTTTGACCTAGGTTTATTTTTCAATTTAGCGTTAACATTCAGCGCCTCTCTTAGCAAATAATATAAATTATGATATTTCGGAGTAATATAAAGGGCCTAGAGAGGTAAGCCTGCAAAAGTTGCCCCTGCACGTATCAAGTTCATATTACCACCATAGATGGGCACTCATGTGGCATAACATTCCTCCAAAGGATGACCTAAAAATTTCGTTATTGGGGCAGCTATGAAGGGAGAAAGTAAAATCGAAAAAGGCATTTTTCTCGCAAACGAACGAACCGATTTGGATGATCGAAAATATCATAGTCACTCATAAGGCTACTTAGAAAAAAATATTTGAAATTTTTAAAATAAAAAATGGGGGTAAAAAAGTTTTTAAATTTTCTAAACTTTTTTTGAGGTACGTTTGAGAGATACAGTTCAAATTTTTTTTAGAAACAAATGCTCATTTTGCCTACTTCAACATATATTTTACCCAAATTTTTCATGGGGGAACTGCATGGCTTAAAAGAACAAAGTCAGGCGCGGGGCGCCGCACGTATATGTAGCGCAGCCTAGCGACCCCAACGCGGCTTGTGTGATACTATCATTCTGATTCCGCCATTCACTTGTTTCGAACAGATTTTCAAACATTCTCATGGCATCTTAAAGCCTGCCACGATACTAACTTTCTGGATCCGTTATTCACTTGTCTCAAACTGATTGTCAAATGTTTTCATGGCATCTTATTGCTAGCTTCGACACTAATTTTCTGATCCCGCCATTCACTTTTCGAACAGATTGTCAAACATTATCATGGAATGTCTGCCACAATACTAACTTTGTTAGTTTTCACGGCATCATATTGCTAGCCGCGACACTAACTTTCTGAGCCCGTTATTCACTTGTTTCGAGCTGATTGTCAAATGTTTTCGCCCGATCTTACTGCCTGCCACGACACTAACTTCCTGATTCTGCCATTCACTTTTCGAACAGATTGTTAAACATTCTCAAGGCATGCCTGCCACGATACAAACATTGTTAATTTTCATGGCAATTTATTGCTAGCCGCGACACTAACTTTATGAGTCCATTATTCACTTGTTTCGAGCTAATTGTCAAATGTTTTCGCCACATCTTACTGTCTGCCACGACACTAACTTTCTGATTCCGCCATTCACTTTTCGAGCAGATTGTCAAACATTCTCATGGCATGCCTGCCATGATACTAACTTTGTTAGTTTTCATGGCATTTTATTGCTAGCCACGACACTAACTTTCTGAGTCCGTTATTCACTTGATTCGATCTGATTGTCAAATGTTTTCGCAAAATCTTACTGCTTGCCACGACACTAATTTTCTGATTCCGCCATTTACTTTTCGAACAGATTGTCAAACTTTTTCATGGAATACCTGCCACGATACTAACTTTGTTGATTATCATGGCATCTTATTTCTAGCTGCGACACTAACTTTCTGAGCTCGTTATTCACTTGTTTCGATCTGATTGTCAAATGTTTTCGACCCATCTTACTGCCTGCCACGACACTAACTTTCTGATTCAGCCATTGACTTTTCGAATAGATTGTTAAACATTCTCATGGCATGCCTGCCACGATACTAACTTTGTTGGTTTTCATGGCATCTTACGAGTATTGCTAGCCGCGACACTAACTTTCTGAGTCCCTTATTCACTAGTTTCGAGCTGATTGTCAAATGTTTTCGCTACATCTTACTGCCTGCCACGAAACTAATTTTCCGATTCCGCCATTCACTTTTGGAACAAACTGTCAAACATTTTCATGGCATGCCTGCCATGATACTAACTTTGTTAGTTTTCTTGGCATTTTATTGCTAGCTGCGACACTAACTTTCCGAGTCCGTTATTCACCTGTTTCGAGCTGATTGTCAAATGTTGTCGCAAAATCTTACTGTCTGCCACGACACTAATTTTCTGATTCCGTCATTCACTTTTTGAACAGATTGTCAAACTTTCTCATGGAATGCCTGCCACGATACTAACTTTGTTGGTTTTTCATGGCATCTTATTGCTAGCCGCGACACTGACTTTCTGAGTCCGTTATTCACTTGTTTCGAGCTGATTGTCAAATGTTTTCGCCCCATCTTATTGCCTGCCACGACACTAACTTTCTGATTCTGCCATTCACTTTTCGAACAGATTGTTAAACATTCTCATGGCATGCCTGCCACGATACTAACTTTGTTAGTTTTCATGGCAACTTATTGCTAGCCGCGACACTAACTTTATGAGTCCATTATTCACTTGTTTCGAGCTGATTGTCAAATGTTTTCGCCACATCTTACAGCCTGCCTAGACACTAACTTTCTGATTCCGCCTCTCACTTTTCGAACAGTTTGTCAAACATTCTCATGGCATGCCTGCCACGATACTAACTTTGTTAGTTTTCATGGCATCTTATTGCTTGCCGCGACACTAACTCTATGAGTCCGTTATTCACTTGTTTCGAGCTGATTGTCAAATGTTTCCGCCCCATCTTACTGCCTGCCACGACACTAACTTTCTGATTCCGTTATTTATTCACTTGCTTCGAACAAAACTTGATTATCATCTGTCAGTAGTATTAATTGTATTACATACTTGTGCTTGAAAAAACCTCATTCTTTGATTTAAATATGTTTCAGACAAAAATAAATGTAAAATGTGCTGGTTGCGACGCTTTTGTGAATAAAAGGAAAGGCAAACAAGATAATAAAAAATGAAACTGAAGCAAATGATTTTTCTCTTTCTTTAAACCAATCAATAGTTGTCGATGACATTCTATGCCACACTTGTTGACTCTCTATTTATGAAAAAGATCTCAAAAATGTCTTTAATTCTGACAAGGAGAACGCCTCTCCTTCCGACAAAGAATCAATTAATAATGATTCAACGTTTGAAATTAAACTCAAATCAAATTTTTATCAAAAATCGTATATTTGATGAAGATCTTGGTCTCCAGAAGGTGCATTCTAACACATCAAATGTCACTGCATTCGAGTTGTCTAAAGTAATGGAAACCCTTTCCATAAGGTGTGATTCAAGTTTATTCGATGAAGTCGATGAATATAGTCTTTCCGAAAAACAATTAAAAGTATTTACAGGATTAAATTAGAAGCAACTCAACGTTTCTAAAGAGATGTTGATCTCACTTCGAAACAGCCTATCCTGTTCGGTGATCCGATTATTCTGCCAGTGTAATGAAATCTTTTGAAAATGACGTTTTGCAACATCGTTTCGGTTTAGGTTCTCTTAACAGAGATAATCTTATTCAAGATCATACAACTAATATGGCAAAAAAATTGTTCGACATCGACGATCAATTATTTTTAATTTACGATGGAACGTACCTAGACATCAAAAGAGCACTAATAATGAATATCAGAAGAAATCTTACTCTGGTTAGAAAAAAGTTCCTCTTTGCAAACCTTTTACTATTTGTACGACTGTCGGCTACATTGTTGAAATGCTTCGACCATACTTTGCCAATCAAAATGATGCCGGAATTGTTAAAAGTCTTATTGAAGATCCAAATGGTTTGCGTACATTCTTGAAAGAAGGTGATATTTTTGTTCTTGATCGCGGTTATCGAGATATGACAGAAATGTCAGAGGAAGAAAATTTTAAAGTTTTAATGCCCGCTTTGAAAGGAAAAAGGAAACAACTGGCCGCGGAAGAATCCAACGAATCTCTTTGTGTTACAAAAATTCGGTGAACAGTTCAATCTGTGCACGACGTACTCAAACAAAAATATCACCTTTTGGATCACAAAAGTGACAACAAACTGATACCCAAAATTGGATCATACTTCAGAATCGCGTCGTTTCTCAATAACACTTTTGGAAAAAGACTTCAATCTAATGTAGACACTTTTGATGATATTTTGCGAAGAATGCATAGTCAAAGAAATGTGCAGAATACCTTGACTACTGAGCTAGAAGAAAAAGGATGGCTTCGTCGGAAATTTCCTTTCAGGAGCGTCACATCAGACGAAAATTTAAATTTTCCAGAAATGAATGAAAGAGACTTAAAAATCTTGATTACTGGAACATCACAACTTCTTCAAGCTATTCAGTCGTTTTCGAGAAAAATGACTTTTTATTTCACTTTCCCCCTCCATAACGTCCCCAAAAATGAAATTTTGAGGTAATCCTTCGGAGGAATGTTATGTCACATGGGTGCTCATCTATGATGGTAATATAAACTTGTTACGTGTGGGGGCAACTGCTGCATGCTTACCTCCCTAGGCCCTTTGTTTCATTTTATCGTCCATGTGCTGACAGCATTAGGGCAGCGAACCAAGTAGATAAAAGAAATAGTGGTGAATAGTGATACCAGTGATTACTAGCAAGAGTAATTGATCCCTTGTGTTCCTCCCTTTAATTATCAATCAGGGTTTTTCTTCTATTGTTCTAATTCTGGGTTATCAACGAAAGAAGAGTATTCACGTCGGAGTCATAATTACACTCAAGAAAAACAACCCTCGCACCAGGTTTTTTGATTGAAGATAAAAAGTTCCGTCATTCAAGTCAATAAAATTGTTAAAAAGAAAAAACTGTCTCTTTCAATTCAGGTAAAAAAAAATAAATGACAAAAATTCCTTCCTTCCAACTCTATAAAAATATTAGAAATAAACAAATGTCTTTCATCCAATTAACAAAGATATTTTTTTTAAATTTCTTCTTATCCAACTCGATAAAAATCTTTAAAAAAATTATCCTTCTTACAATTCATAAAACAATGAAGACCAAAATTTCCTCTTTTCCGATTTGACAAAAATCTTACAAATTTAAAATGTGCCTCTAACAATTCAACAAAAATAAAAAAACAAAATTTCTACCCTTTCAACTCGATAAAATCTTAAGAACAAGAATTGTTCCTCTTCCAATTCAGGAAAAAGATTGGAAATGAAAAGTTTCCTTCTTCAACTCAACACAAATTTTGAAAAGAAAAAATGGCCTCTTTCAATTTAGAAAAAAAATAACAAAAATTTCGTCCCTTCCAACTTTATAAATATCATAAAAATAACAAAATTTCCCTCTTCCAATTGATAAAAATCGAAAACCAAAATTTCCTTCCTTCGAACTCAATAAAAATTTTAAAAAGAAAAAACATCTTTCTTCCAATTCAGAAAAACAGAAATGAAAAAACTGCGTCCCTTCCAACTTTATAAAAATCTTGAAAATGAAAAAATGCCTCTCATTAGTTAAAAAAGGAATTGAAAACCAAAATTTCCTCCCTTCCACCTCGATGATGAAAATATTAAAAATACAAAATTTGCCTGCCTGCAATCTAATAAAAATTTGAAAAACAGAAAGTTGCTCTTCTATTTCCGAAAAAAATCAAACACCAAAATTTCTTCCCTTTCTTTTGAATTAGAATTGTGAAATTCAAATGTTTATTATACATAAATCCTTCAAAGTCGAATTACTTCAATTTTAAGTCGTTTGAAATTAATAGTTGTTCATTTGTTATTTATACACTAAATTTTCAACGTTAAAATCTGTAAATTCTTCAATTTTGAGCAGATTCAGAATCGTCTTGTAAAATCAATTTTTGTTCAATTTTTAATACTCGAAATACAGTTTTAAAATGAGAGTAAAACTCTATTTCAACAATGTGAAATTTAATTCAATCGAGTCAACTTTGATTGCTTTTTGTGGAATTCGAACCCTTTTCCTATGCTTGGAAGCCCAAATATAAAAATTTTCAATTTCAAACTTGACACTTTCAAGAGCTTTCACATTTTCGCGGATGTATATCTCTCAGGGGGAAAAAAATAAAAAATGTGGGATTTACACGGTATTGAAATCAGTTCTAGAATAAACTACCCCGTAAATTTCGTGTTGGTCTCGAGCTTTTTCCTCCCAAAATAACTATTTTGGAAATTGTCCAAAATATCGTTATTTTGAAGATAACATTTAAGGACTTGTCAATACGTCTGATTCAATTAAATTAAATTTTACATAAATGTACAATTTTTCTACACTTTTGCACTTCGAAAATGAAACTTTAAATTAAAATTCAAAAAAATGAATAAATTCGTGTCATAAATAAGTCCTCGAATTTTGTCAAATTCCTATACCTAAGTATTAAAATTTAAAAAAAGGCCTCAACCGACTTGGACGAAGTAAAATAGAATAATCCTATCATTGAATTAAATGGAGATTAAATTAAAGAAGATGGAGCAATCTTTTTGTATTCAGACTTGGAAAAGTAATTCAAGTTCCTGTAAACAAATTACAAATTACTTTCACTTCACTAGAGTCTTCTAGTCGAAAATTAAATTCCATCAGCTTCCATGAAATTTCGCCTTTCTTAAACGAATCAAAAGACTCCTTTGTGAAATATTAAGGCTGTATATTCACACCTCGCTGAATCCTCGACATGGCCCGGAATGAGTTCCGGGCACATTAATCTCAGGTAATCGGGGGTTGGTTCTACTTCGCTGAGTACAGTCTCACACCTTATTGAGATAAATCTATTTCGTATCAAATTAATCCTGACTCATATCTACACATATCTAAGAGAATTAGTCAAGAATTCTTTTCCAGAAATATTCCACTATCCAGGGAACTTCCAATTGACATTTATAACTCCGTATTATCTCGGAGGAAATACGGATATCAGAAAATTCTCTAGATTGATATTAATACTCGGTGTAATTACAAAACGGCACGAGAAACATTTTTTTGCCATAGATTTTCTAATAATTTCGAAAAAATCCGATCCCATCTGGCGCGCGTCAAATGTCGGTTTTCCGACATTTGTCGCACGGCCGTTCGAATCCGATTTTTTTCGATTCGATCAGCGTTTTTTTTTCCAAAGCGTGGTTTCTCCGAAGCACGATTTGTTCAACGACAGCTATCTTCAGAGAGCAAAAACTTGGGCGCATGTTATGCTTGTGATGAGAGGCGTGCGTTTGTCAAAACGGGGCGAATGTCAGTAAAGTTAGAATATTTAATTAAATTTAAGCAATAGATGGAGCTGCAAAACAGTAAAATTAAAAATTAAAAATGTTAGTACCAGAGATGAGTATAATATATTGATCTGAGATAAACCGCGACTGCTATCACATATTTCAGCAATAGAATTCAATAATTAACTAATGAATTAATAAATTCGCAAATTATAGAATTGTAGGCAATGTCTCTCCTTTACGGTCGAAAATGAATATTTATTGACTAAGCACGAGTAAGTAACAACCAAAATACCCAAATTATGTTAAAAAAAACTTACAAATTTAAACATTTGAGGGTTATGTTAGTGATTTTTTACCGGAAATAGGCATTTTTAAGAACAAATCTTTAAGTATTGGAAAAAACATACAAGTTTCAATATTTGAAGGTTATATTAGAGTTCTTTCACCGAAAATGGGTATTTTTAAAAACAAATTTTGAATATTACAGAAAACTTACAAGTTTGAATATTTCTAGGTTATGTTAGATTTTTTTCACCGGAAATGGGCATTTTTAAGAACGAGTCTTTAAGTATTGTAGAAAAATAACAAATTTGAACATTTTGAGGTTATGTTAAGGTAATTTCACTGGGAATTGGTATTTTCCAGCAAAAGTTATGTTAAGCCTTGGAGAAAAATAAAATTTTTAGTATTTTGAGGTTATATCAGGGGTTTTCACCAAAACTTACAAGTTTGAATATTTCTAGGTTATGTTACATTTTTTTCACCGGAAATGGGCATTTTTAAGAACAAGTCTTTAAGTATTGTAGAAAAATGACAAATTTGAACATTTTGAGGTTATGTTAAGGTAATTTCACTGGGAATTTGTATTTTCCAGCAAAAGTTGTGTTAAGCCTTGGAGAAAAATAAAATTTTTAGTATTTTGAGGTTATATCAGGGTTTTTCACCATAACTGAATAGTTTTAAGAACAATTTTTCAAGTCACTCACAAAACTAACAAGTTTGAACTTTTGAAGGTTATGTTACAGTTTTTCAAGGGAAATGGACATTTTTAAGAACAAATGTTTAAGCATTGCAGGAAACTTACAGGTTCGATTACAAATTATCAAGCCTCTCACAAAACTAACAAGTTTGAACCTTTGAAGGTTATTTTACAGTTTTTCAAGAGAAATGGACATTTTTAAGAATAAATGTTTAAGTATTACAGGAAACTTACAGGTCCGATCATTTTAAGGTTATGTGATGGGTTTTTCCACCGGAAATAGGTATTCTTTAGACGAAATTTTTGAGTGTCTTACAAAACTCACAAGTTTGAACATTTTAAGGTTATGTAAGAGTTTTCCACTGTTATTGGGTATTTTTAAGAGTAAATCTTTAAGTATTGCAAAAAACTTACAGGTTCGATCATTTTAATGTTATGTGATGGTTTTTTCACCGGTAATAGGTGTTTTTTAGATCAAATCTTTGAGTGTCTTACAAAACTAACAAGTTAGAACATTTTAAGGTTATGTTAAGGTAGATTCATTGGAAATTGGTATTTTCCCGCAGAAATCCCGCAGAAAATATGTGATAGCAGTTGCGTGTTATCTCTAATCAATATGTACTCATCTTTGGTACTGTGGTACTAGTGGTACTAGTGGTATAGTACTAGAGGAATTGGATATTTTAAAGTAAAAATCATCAAGTATTGATAAAGACTAACTAGTTAGAGTATTTAGAGGTTACAGTTAATTTTTCTTCTCGGAAATGAATATTTTCGAGTAAAAATCATTAAGTATTGATGAAATCAATCAGCTAGAGCTATTTGAGGTTATGGTTGATTTTTCTCATCGGAAATGGATTTTTTCGAGTAAAAATCATCTAGTTTAGATGAAGACTAACTAGTTACAGTATTTTGAGGTTGTGGTTGTTTTTTCTCAACGGAAATGGATATTTTTGAGTAAAAATCATCAAGTAATGATGAAGACTAACTAGTTAGAGTTATTTGAGGTTATGGTTGATTTTTCTCAACAGAAAACGGATAGTTTTGAGTAAAAATCATCAAGTATTGATGACGACTAACTACTTACAGTATTTTGAGGTTATGGTTGTTTTTTCTTAACGCAAACGGATAATTTTAATTTAAAATCATCAAGTATTGATGAAGACTAACTAGTTACAGTATTTTGAGGTTATGGTACTTTTTCTCAACCGAAATGGATATTTTTGAGAAAAAACCAAGTATTAACGAAGACTAACTAGTTAGAGTTATTTGAGGATATGGTTAAATTTTCTCAATGGAAATAGATTTTTAGAAGTAAAAATCACCAAGGATTGAAGAAGACTAACTAGTTGAAGTATTTTGAGGTTATAGTTCATTTTTCTCATCGGAAATGAATATTTTCAAGTAAAAATCATTAAGTATTGATGAAGAATTATTAGTTGAAGTTATTTGAGGTTATGGTTGATTTTTCTCATCAAAAGTGGATTTTTTCGAGTAAAATTCATCTAGTATTGATGAAGACTAACTATTTACAAGATTTTGAGGTTATGGTTGTTTTTTTCTCAAAAGAAATGGATGTTTTTGAGTAAAAATCATCAAGTATTGATGAAGACTACCTAGTTACAGTATTTTGAGGTTATGGTTCTTTTTCTCAACGGAAATGTATATTTTTGAGTAAAAACCAAGTATTGATCAGGACTAACTAGTTAGAGTTATTTGGGGTTATGGTGAAATTTTCTCAATGGAAATAGAATTTTTAAAGTAAGAATCACCAAGTATTGATGAAGACTAACTAGTTGAAGTATTTTGAGGTTATAGTTCATTTTTCTCATCGGGAATGGATATTTTCAAGTAAAAATCATTAAGTATTGATGAAGAATTATTAGTTGGAGTTATTTGAGGTTATGGTTGATTTTTCTCATCGAAAATGGATTTTTCCCAGTAAAAAACATCTAGTATTGCTGAAGACTAACTAGTTAGAGTATTTTGAGTTTAGAATTCATTTTTCTCATCGGAAAAGGATAGTTTCAAGTGAAAATCATTAAGTATTGATGAATATTAACTAGTTGGAGTTATGTGAGGTTATGGTTGTTTTTTCTCAACGGAAATGGATATTTCTAAGCAAAAGTAATTAAGTACAAAGACTTTGTTTTGATATTTAAGGTTATGTTTAGATTTTCTTAACGGAAATGGATATTTTTATACAAAAATCATCAAGTATTGATGAAGTAACTAGTTCGCTATTTTTGATGTTACGTTTGGCTTTTCTCAACGGAAATGGATACTTTTGAGTAAAGATCTTCGATTATGGATAACGACTAACTAATTAGAGTTATTTGAGGTTATTGTCCACTTTTCTCAACGGAAATGAATATTTTTGAGTAAAAATCATCGAGTATTGACAGGGCCGGCTCTACCATATAGGCGAACTAGGCAACCGCCTAGGGCGGCAAAATTTAGGGGGCAGCAAAATCAAAATGGAATTTTATTTTCAGCGGGATATGAAAAAAATGTATACATTTATAGACGTGCATTTTTGTGTATATGATTGATAATTCATAACAAGAATTATCAATCATATAAACCAATAGTATCACCGAATTCAAAACCTCTAGATATATTGAATTATATATTTGAGTGTAATCTTTTTGAAATTATGCCAAATGTAGTAATAGCTCTTCGAATTTTGTTGACTCTCCCTGTTTCTGTAGCCACTGGTGAGCGAAGTTTCTCAAAATTGAAACTCATAAAAACCTATTTACGTTCTACCATGTCGCAAGATCGACTTGTTGGGCTGGCTACTTTGTCCATAGAACATGAAATTGCTCGGTCTTTGGATATAGATCAAATCGTAACATCTTTTGCAAAACTTAAGGCGCGAAAAATAGGGACATATTTGTGATTTGGTATGTTTAAGCTTACAGTTACATGATTAGGTGAAGTATAAATACCGAAATTAGCCATGATCTAGTTTGTAATATTTTTACAAAACAGCTTGTGATTATCTCGTAATAATCCTGTGATGTCGTTGATTTAAAAAATGTGTAATGATTCTAATTTTTTAAATGTATAGTGACTTAATTTTATGTTACATTCTTGAGTGAAAAATTCTAATTAAAATTGTGTGGATTTAACAAAAAGGTTTAGTGTCCATTATTTCTGTTGTAAATATATATGACTCTGAATTGTTCAATATTAACCAGAGGAAAATTCATGGCCAGATTTTGATTGAAATTTGTGCAAAAATCATGAATTTCACTACTAGGAGGGATAACTATTCAGTATTATCATTAAAAATATGAATGTGAGTACTTTTACTATTCATATTAATTAACGAACAAATTAAATATTATATTCATGGGGCGGCAAAATTCATTTTGTCTAGGACGGCAAATTCTCTTGAGCCGGCCCTGCCTTTTAAAATATAAGTACCTGATTGTGAAATCCTAGAGTCCATGCCTTTTTTAGAGTTACAAAATATGTCAGTTGTGTATAAATAGCAATATATCCGTGTTCAATAGGTATATATGTCTCCTTTTGAAGCAAAAAGATGACTTCTCTGCATCTTCCATTTGAGGTTGTACTTTTGGTACTTGAATCACAAGTATCTTGTTGATAAATAATATCATTAGGCTGGTTTCTCTTGCAGACTTTTGAAGTGTTTAAATTTTTACATTCCTTTAGTTGTTCTATTTCTATAAGCACATAGTGATATCTTCCATTAAAAATGTATTCATGATCTACTATTTTGTTATAATAGACATTATCCTTCTTCTTATGTGGAATAGGAATTATGTGTTCGATGGTTAATTCTTCTTGATTTAGCAAAGGTACTTTTAGAATGTATACTAAAATGTCTTTCTTAGTAAATATGCTAATTTCACTAGAATCAATTATTCGTTGATAATTTGTTTCAGTTCCTTCGTAATGATATCTGGTGTTATGTTCCCTTTCAAATTCCATTATGGTTTCTTTCATTATTTTTGGTGTCACTAGAGTTGACTCTATAAATCCATGCTTTCCTAGGTTTATCGAATTTATATATATATATAATATTTATATAAATATTTTATTTATTATTTATTTATATAATATTTTATTGTTATTATCATAAAGGTGATTCAATTCATTGTTTATTCCTTCTGAATCGTTCTGAGAAAGAGTTCAAAAAGCATTTTAGAGACATCTCCTATTATATTTAATAATCCTCTTCTAAAACGTTGTTTAGCAATAATATTGTGTGGCATGATTTCCTTGGTCTTTAGTCTATTCACTTGTGCAATTACACTAAGAATGGTTGGTTTTAAAATAAATTCATTGCAATTGAAAGCTAGAAATTCTTTGATTCTACTTATTGTGTTTATTCATTCATGGGTACAAGCTAAATTTAGTCCAGTTATAATTGTCTTCATTGTCATATATAATTGCTTTTCCTAATTCTTCTCTGTATAAGTTTCATTTAAGTTCTGTTATCGTGACTTATGCTTGGTTGAGGTTCATCACTGTCATTATGAGAATCATCCATGTCATTAGTAGGGTCTTCATCTGTAAAAAAGATTTTTAGATCATCTTTGTGTATTTTGCTGTTATTTAATAAAGTACAGTGAGTTTCTCATACTTCTTTGATTTCATGAGGACCTAACCATTCTTCACTTCCTTTTGCATCCTTATAATTTTTCTGTTATACTTTGTCGCCTGTTTTGAAATGTTTCTCTTTTAGAGGTCTCAATTATACTTCTTGAGCTTCCTTTATTTTTCTTCGGGCTTCTTATAACTTGTTTCCATTTAATAATTTCTGTCTTTCCAGTTTTTCATAATACCGTTTTTCTTCTTCTTCTTCATATATTTCTCTTACTTTTCGTCCGAAATGTAATTCATGAGGGGTATATCCAACTATTCGATTGAAAGTCATTTTATAAGTTATAATTGCTTTGTCTAAAGTTTCATCTTAATCTTCTAAATCTTGTGTATGCATTGAAATGTATTCTACAATTTTTGATGTAATCTTTCGTTTTTTCCATTACTTTGTGGATGATAGCTGGTTGTAAAAGTGCGCCTGGTTCTCAAATACTTTGTCAGATGTTTAAATTCTTCTGAGGTAAATTCGGTTCCATTGTCTGTTAATATTTCTTTAGGCTTTCCATTTTGTTTCATCCATCCATTCCATATGGCTTTTATTACATTTTTGGTTTCCTTTGTCTTAATAGCTTCTAGTGAAATGTACCTTGTTAGATAGTCTTGAATTACAACAATATATTCGTTTCCTTGATTACTAGTTTCATAAGAACCCATGAGATCTATGCTTATCTTATCACTGGGTCTGAGGAGTCTATCTTTCCCCATTTGTATTTTTGACAGATAATACAACTTTCTACAAAATGTTCTACATCTTTTGTGACATTTGGCCAATTTTTAACATTCTTATTTGTCGTACAGTAATGCCTTTTTCGTAGTGACCACCTAATATTCCTTTGTGAGCTTCTCTCATAAATTTACTTTTGTTTGTTTCTTTATCATTCTTGAATAAAAAATCGTTTGGTTTTCACCATTTATTGATTTTACTAGAAGTCTTTCGATTTCTTTTTCCTGTAATATACAGTTGTTTTGTAAGAGTTCCCTCTGTGACAGGTAACTCTTTGATCCATATTACTTTAGTGTTGGTTCGTATTTTTCGTATTTTCGTATAATTCTTTCTATGCGATCTTCCTTTACTTTGGTTCTTTAACCATATACTTTTATTGTGCAATTAAATCTTTTATCTTTGATTGATTCTAAGATTTCGGTTAGTTCTCCTGCAGGTGTTGCATTAGCCACATTAAAATATCCATCTTATATAGGTTTTTCTGCAGTGATGAATTTGATGATTTCATCCAATTTCGCACTACCTTTTCAATCTATGTTTTCCAATTCTTCCTCAATTTCTTCTTCTATTTCTACTTCAGCTATTCCTATGGGCCTTTCTAGCTTTTTTATGTTTGCTTGTTCTGTTATCTATTTGATTTATGCATGAGGATTAATTTCTCTAAATTTTCTGATAATTCCTAGTGCCGATGATAATATGGGATTTCCATGTACACATAATAAGTTTCCAGTCATAACTTGTATTTCTAATTTCTTCTATTTTTTCATTAATTCTTTTCTTTCATTCTTGATCGTAGGCATTTTATTTCATTTGTTTCATATCGAGAACATGTTGTGAAACGAATTTCTCTTTTTTCTTTGAATTCCTCTTCTAATTACTTAGTCAATATTTGTAATTTTTCCGAATCTGGTTCATCTTTCTTATTTATTAGGTCCTTAATTATTTTATTAATTTCTTTATGTGTTATCATAACTTTGTCCTGAAGTATTCTTAATAAAGCTTCGGCATTCGTGTTCATCATTCCTTTCTTATAAGCAACTTCGTAGTTATACTCTTCGAGTTTAATGCTCCATCTTAATAAACGACTTGTAGGATCTTTGACATTAAATAACCAGACTAATGGTTTGTGATCGGTTACTATTTTGAATTTTCTACCATTTCCAGTCCAATCTGGATATTTTAATATTGGCCAAGTAATTAATGCTTTCTTCATTGATTCAAAGGAGTCATATTCTTTTTATGTCCAAATGAAATCCTTTTCATTCTTTAGTAATTTTGTTGATGGTTTTGCTGTTTTTGAAAAATTCTTAATAAATTTTCTGTAATATCCTATCAATCCTAAAAATTGTTTTACTTCATTCGGATTCTTTGGTTTTGGATAGCTAACTTCTTCAATTCTCTTTGGATTCGGTTTTATTCCTTCCGTTGTAATTATATGACCTAAATATGAATATTCTGGCCTCAGAAATTCACATTTGTCTGGATTCAGTTTTAATCCAACCTGTCTTAATCTTCCGAATAGATTTCGTAAATTTTCATTGTGTTCCTTTAGAGTCTTTCCATATATTATGTCATCTATGTATGCAAACGTTCCTTTTTCCATTAATTCTCTCAATCCATTGTTTATCATTCGCTGGAAAGTGGAAGGGGCGTTTTCTAACACGATTGCTGTGTACTTATACTGACCATCTCTTGTGCTGAATGCGATTTTCTCTATACTATTTTTATGCATAGGGATTTGGTGGAATTCTGCTGCTAAATCTAGACAAGAGAAATACTTAGCATTGCCAAGTTGATCAACAATTTCATCAATCTTTGGTGATTCATAAACATTTTTTATTTGATTATGCAAAACATAACAGATTTTACAATTAGATTAAACGCTTTCTAATAAAAAACACAAAGATTCTGAAGGTAATAAATGTGAAAGTAATAAATGCTTTGAATTTTCGAGCGTACAAATGTGTAATTTTAAACATAAATTAGGTGCAGTTATAATATGTAAAACATTTTTTTTTGCAAATTTATCGTTATATTACGTCATGGCACAACGCGAAAATGAATTCCTTGATTAATCCTACACCAAGTAGTCGATTTCTACCACTGTTCACTAGGTCAATTGTTCTTCAGAACAATTTTTTTTTGCTCAAACATTTTGGCGTGATATACTTTTATTACGCTTCAAATTTTTAAAGTGCTTGA
The DNA here is from genome assembly GCA_032362435.1 of Melikaiella ostensackeni. Classification (NCBI taxonomy): domain Eukaryota; kingdom Metazoa; phylum Arthropoda; class Insecta; order Hymenoptera; family Cynipidae; genus Melikaiella; species Melikaiella ostensackeni. Next base: position 8,147,962 of record JAUMHM010000088.1, read on the forward strand.
CTTTATATTTTCCAAATTTTCAATCAATTTTATATACATATTCAATGGAAAAACAAATAATTTGATCTAATTACAAAATTTGAGGTCAAGTTCTATCTGCATTAAATAACATTAAAAATTATATTTTAAACCAAAAAAAAATTTGCCCGCCGCGCAGACACATTCTCATCGCGCACTTCGCGTTCGGTCTATGTATTTCACCCATATTTGTGCCCAGACCTATTAAAATCAAAAGCTAAACCATTGACAACTATAATTTGGTGATTGTGAATTTTTTTTTATTAAAGCTATTAGACTTTAACGAAAACATACTCAGCACGCGTCTCGTGCTTCGCACTCGATTAAAGTACATATGTCCAAAACGAAAAATTTTCTATATTATGTTGAACTCTATTATCATTTTATGTTATATTAATTTCTGCACCTTAATTTGTTTTGTTAATTATAAGTATGTTTATCACCTAACAAATTAGATCAGTGTATTTATTTTATATTTTTGAGTTTTCAATTCGATGAAATTAAAGTTTAATTAATTAACTGCACTTCGGTTTGAGTTCAAAAATTTTGCCGTTAAACATTTTATTGTATTTATTCGGTTAAAATTTTGTTATTGAACAATTTGTTGTATCTTGTGTCATTTTTTTTCAAAAATTTAAATCTTCTATTTTCAACGTTATTGTTCACGATTAAAACAAAAATGATGCGTTTTCTTAAATAATGGTCTTCGGAAAATTTGTAGATCGTTCTGATATAAACAATTTGACTTGGTAGCATTCTTTCGAATCTTTCATAGTTTGACCTGAAAATGGAATTTTTTATTTTTAATAACATTTTTCATGATTAAAACAAAAACTATATGTCTCATCAAAAAATCGTCTAAACTAAATTTGTGGATTCTTTTGAGAAGAACAATTTTGTTCTCCAACTTTTTTTTCGTACCTCGTATAGTTTTGCCTGGAAGCGGAATTTTGTATTTTTAATAACATTTTTCACGATTAAAAGAAAAACTATACGTCTCATAAAAAAATAGTGTTGAGCAAATATTTAGACATTTTTGAGATGAACCATTTAGATTCTCACCATTTTTTTCGTATCTCGTATCGCTTTGCTAGAAAATGGATTTTTTCTTTTAATAACATTTTTCACGATTAAAACAAAAAATATGTGTCTTACCGAAAAAATAGTCTTGGGCAAATTTGTGGCAGTTTTGAAGATGAACAATTTTGCTACTAAAATTTTTTTCGTAGTTCGTATAGTTTTGCTGTAAAATGGCATTTTTGATTTTTTAAAAAGCATTTTCATTGGATAAAAACAGAACCGTTGGTCAAAAATGGCTAGTTAGCAAACTCGTCCTTTCTTTTTGGTCCCTAAAAAAGTATTCCAAAGCACATTCCAATCCGATTAGTTTTTCAAGAGTTATCTGATATACAGGCGACAACAACAATGAAAAAAACGACAACGACAACGACAGCAGCCAGACAGACACCAACGTAAAACCTATCTTTTCGGACTCAGGGGTTCTCGAAACATGCAGATTTAATGAAATCCGCGAAATTCAATTTTCACGTAAAACCAATACCTTCTCATTGAGATGAGAATGTAACAGCCACGATTAAATAAACAGTGTAACTGAACTTTTAATTGAACTAAAACGTGCGACTGAAGAATTTTAAATTGAACATGACAGTTGGCTATCCTGAGATTTCAACTAGGCCAACCAATCACGTGATATCCTTTCTTCCGTGAGAATAACCAGTGAGAAATCATCACGGTTCCAAATAAAACTTAACCTCGCAGATACTCGTTTTCATTTTTCAATCAGCTGACGAGTACAAAGGAATTTGGCAGCTGATTGAAATCGTCGTATTTTGGAGTGAAGTTATTTTACAAAAAATGGTTAATACCTAAAGATGGCAAGAAGTGTCCTGGGATTTTTTGTCTATCAATCAGGTAACAATAGTATATTATGTTGACACGATAAAAGCTCAAAGTCATGCTATATTGATCAAAACACGAATTTAATAAATAAAGTTTGAATTGTTTCGATACTGCCACTTGAGAATAAATTAAGTTCGAAAAAGTAATGCAAACTGCGTTGTTAAATTAGAGGAATTAAGGAATGTTTTTATTCGAATCGATTGTGGCGCGAGCGAGCTCATGCACTCGAATTTGTGAAATTTGGCCGACAGATGGAAGCACCGCACCGTCCAGACTTCAAACTCTAGAGTAGAGCCCTGCCTTAGAGCCTAAAAGAGTGCAAAATTACGTGTTTGGTAGTGTTTAGAAAAACGCCCGTCCGAAAAATAAAAACAATTTTTTCCTTCCGCAGTGGGAATAAAGAAGTTTTTCTGGAGAAATTGGTCTAGAGCTTACAATTTTGATCCGATCTGAGCATTTTCTTAAAAATAAAAGTTAACTAAATTTTAAAGAGATTTGTGCGAGACAATTTTTGAATTTTTGTTTAATTCTAATTTAACAAAGTTGACATTTTTTTATAAAGGATCTCATTTTTTGCAACTACTCATATTTATGTAAAACATCATGAAATCAGTAAAGACACTCCTTTCAAATAATATCCAGCAGGTCACAACATTTGGAAAAATATTTTTATCTTTTTGTAGAGTCAGCCAAGAACCAAACCTCAATGGAATGGAAGCGAGGTCTATGACTTTATGTCTTTGTTTCGAAAATGTGAAAAAAAAATTGAAAACAAATTCAAGAAAATTCATCTTATGCAACTGAAATTTCACAAAAAGCCTTCAATCGAGAAAAGTATGTTTCCAAAAATTAGTGTGATAGGCACATAAGAGACAGTTAAATACCACTAATACTACTAGGATCCAACATGATAATGTTTCATGAGGGAAGGATTTTGCCAAGTAATTTAAAATTGATTCCGTTGGAAAAAAGAAACCTGTTGGTTGACAATTGACGAAAATCTGTATTTGTTTCTGAAATTTATTTGAATAAGAAACAAATGTTTTCGCCTGACAAAGTCTCATAATAAATAAAGTCCTTTCTGAGTCATTGGTAGTCGATTTCTTTAAAAAAAAACGACAAACATTTGTTGAGAAGTAGTCACGTTGTGAAATTGTTTATAACATAAACAACTACTGTTTGCTGATAAAGTATAATAATGGAAGGATTTTGTAAAGTCATTTAAAATTGATTCTGTTGAAAAAAATAAAATCTGCCGGTTGAAAATGGACGAAAATCTGCATTTCTTTATCAAACTTACTTGAACAGTGAACAAATATTGTCGTCTGACAAAGTCCCCTAATAAATAAAGTCCATTCTAAGTCATTGGTAGTTGATTTCTTTCAAAAAACGACATACATTTTTTGATAAGTAGTCAAGTTGTGAAATTGTTCATAAAATAAACAATTATTGTTTACTGATGAATTATCATGAGGAAAGGATTTTCTCAAGTGATTTAAATTTGATTCCGTTGAAAAAATGTAATGTGTCTGTTGAAAATTGACAACAATCTGTATTTGCTTATAAAATGAATTTAAACAATTAACAATTGTTACCAGGAGATAAAAAAGATCATACATATTATATATTTTCGACAATTTTCGATAAATTTTTTCAAAGGAACGAAGTCTTTAGAGCGTGAAATGACTAGGATATGCATTTGTTTATTAAATTGATTCATAACATTGAGTTACTTTGAATTTGAAAAAAATGGTAACTAAGTTTTGTTTTTAGTTATATTCTGAACAAAAAGTTGAAAGAAAGTCTCCAAGTATTTTTAATTTTGAAGTAGCACTTTCACTCAATTATTTTTAATAAAAAAAAATTCAGACGCTGTAGCCTACTGTACATTATTTGTAAGGAGTGCTTTTACTAATTTCTTGATGTTTCACATAAATATGAGTTAGTTGTAAAAAATTGGATCGTTTAAAAAAAATGGCAACTTTGTTATTGAATAAAGAATAAATTTTAAAAAGTTCGAAAACCAGCTCTCACATATCTCTTTAAAATTTATATAGTTAACTTTCATTTAAAAAACGCTTAAATAGGATCAAAATTGCATCCGCCTGTTCCGTAGTCTGAAAATGTCAACACAATTTACATAATTCACTTCTTTATTCTGAACGTATAGGCTAATTATGGTGTACATTTGTTTCAAAAGATAAGTAGAAAAAGCAAAACGGTGCCCAGCAAGGCGCGGTAGAACCGATTTTAACTGAAAGGTTGAATTGAAAGGAAAATGAGATTTTATTATTGATTACAGTTCTTTGGTATTCTACGAGCAATTCAAGACCGAATCGACAAACTTTAAAACAATCGATCAGGCTCTTTTTGGAAAAAAATGTTTTTTGTTTCATCAATTTTTGAGGAAAGAAAATCGTCTTTTACCAATCAATCGCTTAGGGATCATCCATAAATTACGTAAAAAACAAAAGAATAAATATGATTAAATATGAAGATAAGATATAATAAGGATATAAGAATATAAAATAAATATAAGAATAAATATGATCAATGCAAATCTGAAAAAATGTCAATATGACATTTATTCTTTTTTTGTTTTCTTACGTAATTTATAGATGGCCCCTGATAAAGTCGAACTTGTCAGTATTGGTCTATCCTTATTGATCTCATTGTAGGTTTGTAATTAAGTTCTATAAATTTCTCAAATTCTCTTGAATAAGAAATTATAAATTCAATAATATTTAGTATATTTAATATTAAATCATGAAAATTTATTAGTTAATACAAACTTTAGTAATAAATTATAAATTTAATATTTTCTTGAAGACCATAATATATAAAATACTATAAAATTTATAATTTCTTAACACAATTTGAGAAATTCATTGAACTTAATCACAAACCGATACTAAGGATATGAATTGAATGACCCAATGTTGACAAGTTCGACTTTATAAGCGACTGATTGGCAAATAATAATCTCAATTTAAACTTTCCAATTTCTGAAATTTAAATTATTCTAAGAAATTTAGAAATACTATTATGATGATATTTTCGGCAAATTTTTTCGTTAAAAATTAATTAAACAAAAAAATTGATTTTTTTCAAAAAATGTCCCGATCAATTCTTCTAAATTTGGCCTTACATTGTTCGTCGAGTGCCCAAGAACTGTAATCAAAACCAAAATCCTATTTGCAAACAACTTTTAGTTAAAATCTTCAAAATCTTTGTAAAATCTTTGAAATCTTTGTGACATCTTTAAAGTCTTTGTGAAATCTTTTGAAATCTTAAAATCTGGCGTACACTCGATAGTCGAGTGGTTCAGAGCTTAGTTTAAAATAATTCGATTATATAATATTCAATTTTATAAATAAGCGTGATCTTATTGTTACTCTTTGCATTATATTCAGCATAAAGTTATAAAAGTTGCTCCAACCAAGATCAAACTTCAACTTGAGTTTAAAAAAAATAAAGAAAAATTCAAAATTATTTTTAAATAAGTTTACGAAACTTCAATTTAAAAATCCCTTTATATAAAATACTTACATTCTATAGTTGTATACATAACACTGGTCAACAAAATATGACCTATGAATTCATGAAATGGGATATATCATTTCACAGAAAATCCTAGATATTTTTTACCTAAAGTTGGTTAAAAACGTTGCAAGCAATTGAAAACTACGTATAAAGTTGTGAATCCTCCTCCTGATAAAAATTATCCGACCTCAGATAATAATTGTAGTTGTCAATTGTTTGCAACGTTTTTGTCAAACTTCACATTAAATATATCTGGTATTTACTGTGTTCCGAAGTAGTTTTTAGTGCTAAATGCAAATTTGACCTCCATTCTCTTGAATTCGCTTCCATCCTCTTGAATTCGCTTCAATCCTCTTGAATTGTGTCGAATTCCCTTCAATTACATTGAATTCTCTTGAATTGATATAAGTTCTCTTGAATCCCCGTATGTTGGCTTAAATTTTCTTGAATTCACGTGAATTATCTCATGTTTACTAGGATTCACTTTGAATTCCCCTTCAAAGAAATTTCAATGTATTCAGCAGAATTTGCGTACAATGATTCGTCTTCAATAAGCTTAAACGATCGAGTGGTCTAGTTTATAGAAGGTGATGACGTCTCTGTATCTTGCGAATGGATAGTGCTGGAATTACTGCAGAATTTTTAAGTTTTTTTTTGCATTAAAAAACGAAGAAGTTGACCCCTATTTGATTCAATACAAGTAAATATTTAGCTGAGTTTAACGCTTTCTATAAAACTTTATTTTTTCGCATTTTTTCAAAGTTTTTTTGCAATTATCTCGAGAACCATTGGAGCTATAGCAAAAATAGGTGGTCGTTGGATTCAGCATTAAAAACGTGTCGAAATCATGTAATTGCTTTTTTTTTAAAGTGCCTACACTCACTTAGAGCGCGAATTGTATTTAAAAAAAAATGTTGACCCAAAAAGTCTCAAAAACCTGACGTGCAGACACGCAGACAACAAATAGATGTCATATTTGCATTCAGCGTGAAAAAATAATTTAGATAATTTAGATTTAATTTGAAATATTAGGTATTTAAATTCATCGTATAAATCGTATTGCATTTAAGGGTTTCGTAGGCTACGCCGGAAACCCTTATAACGACGGTCGGTTGTCCGTCCGTCCATCCGTCCATCCATCGATTACCATATCTAGCTCCTACAATATTTGTTCTAGAGGGTTGAAATTTGGCAAGGATGTTAACCAACCGAAGTATACTCGAGGAAAAATATTTCCATCCGCTTATCTATTATGTTTTTTATCAGTGATTAAAAACTAAGAAAAAATATATAAATTTGGAAATTTGGCTTTGTAGACCCCTATGCAGGAAGCTTTTTTTTTAGTCCGATTTTCCTCTGGGACAGCTCAAATTGAGGCGCTTGGCATGTAGAATTTCGATCAAGAATAAAATTTTCTATGTTATAGT
>JAUMHM010000088.1:8154969-8172038 GCA_032362435.1 Melikaiella ostensackeni
GCAATAAAAAATTTGACTTATAAACGCGAACTTCCTTCATAACTTAACTCAGCCTTAAGTTAGAAAAAATTGTTCATCCGGTCTTTTACATGTTTTCTTTGTCATTTCCTAAAACTTTTATTGTATTTCCTTTTTTTATCGATGTATAGAATAAATTACAGCGGCACTTCCGCGGCGGCGAAGCCCCCGCCACAGGGCACAGCTAGTAGTACTGTAAATTTTAGCACATATTTTAATTTGATAATAATTAAGTTGCTTTATGAAACCAAATGCGACCCTTATTCCAAATAAAACAAATTCTAAGAGCAATAACCTAGAAACTGAATTTGAATTCGCATTTATAAATTAAATTCTGGGCGTTAAATTGCAGTAGATTGCCATGTTCATCTCCGTTTGAGATTCGCCTAAATGATCGTTAACCAAGCGAATGAGGCACGTCAAATTTGACTCAAGGTTTCAGTGCCAGAGTTTCTGTGCTTCAAATCTAGTTGAATAAGTTCCAAAGTGTAATATTCACTTGATAATAATGTCTCCCCTTTCTTCGTTTCAACAAAATATGCATCGAACAATCGAGCGAGTGAAGAATATCAAAACACGAGATTATCTTCAAAGGGACAATTCGCACTTTAGGTCCCCAAAACGGCAACCAGGATTCAAAGTGATCAATGGAACTAAAAAAAGTATTAAAAAAGTATCTTTCTGAAGAAAAAAGTATCCTCAAAAATGAAGCCTTAAAAAAGTAGCATTTTTAAATCAGTCAAAAATTAGATTTTTAGATAAAAAAGTAGTGTAAAAAGAAGACTGCTTTTTTTTAATCTCATAAATTTTCTACTGAGAAGTCATTGGATGAATATTAATTTGCCGAAATATTATTTTGCAATGGCAACCCGTTTTCGAAAAAATCTACTTTTTCCAAATTTTTTTTATGGACTGAAATGTTTATTTACTTAATTTTCATGTAAAATTAATTAAATATAACATTGTTCCACCAGAAAAGACGAATTTTCTAGAATACATGAATTTCTAACCAAATAGTTGAGTTTTAAACAAACAAAAAAATACATTTTTCATCAAAGAGATGAGTTTTTAACCAAATTGATAAATCTTGTAACAAAAAATTAATTTTTTACAAAGGAGTTTACCTTTCAACCGAGTAGTTCAATTTTCAGCCACGAACATTAATTTTTTTCTAGAAAAGACGAATTTTCAACAAAATCTATGAATTTCCAACCAAATACTATAATTTTCAACAAAAAACGATCAATCTTCGACCAAAAAAATGAATTTTTATTAAAGTAGTTCAACTTTCAACCAAGTAGTAAAATTTTCGACGAAAAAATATTTTTATTTTAAGCAAAAAATGGTTGAATTAAACCAAAAAAGACGAATTTTCAACAAAATAGTTGAAACCTCTACCAAAAAGATCAATTTCCAACCAAACAAATTTAGCAAAAGAGTTGAATTTTCAACCCAGAAAGATTTTTTAGTCAAGTAAGAAAAACATTTTTAACTAAATTGTTGAAGTTTTAAGCCAATAAGACGATTTTTTTTACAGAGCAGTTAAACTTTCAGCCCGAAAATATGAATTTTCAACAAGAAAGTTAATGTCCAAAAGAAAAGTTATATTTTCTACCAAAATAGTTGAAATTCCACCCCAAAAAGGCAGATTTTCAACAAAACAGTTGAACTTGCAACCAAGAAGACGAGTTTTCAACCAACAAGGATGACTTTTTAAGAAAATTGTCAAACTTTTAGCAAAATAATTAAGTTCCCAATCAAAGAAAAAGATCTTTAACCAAAAGACATAAATTTTCAAACCAAATAGTTTAATTTGCAACCCAAAAGGACGAATTTTCAACAAAATAGTTGAATTCTTAACCAAAACAGATTAATTTCAAACCAAACACTTGTATTTGTAATCAAAAAAATATAATTAGGAGAATTTTCTACCAAAAGAGATAAAGTTTTAAACCAAAAAGACGAAATTCAACAAAAGAGTTGAATTTTCAACCCAGAAAGATTTTTCAGCCAAGGAAGAAAAACATTTTCAACCAAATTGTTGAAGTTTTAAGCCAATAAGACGATTTTTTACAAAGCAGTTGAATTTTCAACCCGAAGATATAAATTTTTAACAAGGAAGTTAATGTATAAAAAAGTTCAATTTTCTACCAAAACAGTTAAATTTGCATCCAAAAAAAGCGGATTTTTAACAAAACAGTTCAACTTGCAACCAAGAAGACGAGTTTCCAACCAACAAGGACGACCCTTTAACAAAATTGTCAAATTTTTAGCAAAATAATTAAATTCTCAACGAATGAATAAGATTTTTAATCAAAAGAGATGAATTTTCAAACAAAGTAGTTGGATTTTTCACCCAAAAAGACGAATTTTCAACAAAATAGTTGAATCCTCCATCAAAAGAGATTGATTCTCAACCAAACAGTTGAATTTTCAACCAAAAAAGATGATTAAAAGAAATTTCTATTTAAAAAGATGAAGTTTAAAACCAAAGAGACGAAATTTAACAAAAGTGTCGAATTTTCAACCAGGAAAGATTTTTCAGTCAGGAAAGAAAAACAATTTCAACTAAATTGTTGAAGTTTCATGTAATAAAAACGAATTTTCTACAAAGCCATTGAATTTTCAACCAATAAATATGAATTTTCCAGCATGAAGTTAATTCCCAATCAAATAGTTAAATTTTCTACCAAAATAGTTGACTTTTCAAACCAAAAGGAAGAATTTTCAACAAAACAGTTAAACTGGTAACCAAAAATTGAATTTTCAGACAAAAAAGACGAAATTCAACTAAAATTAAGAATCTTTCGCCAAAAAAATGAATTGTTTACTGTTGACAATTCAAGGAAAAAATGGCAACCCATTTTTAAAAAATCGACTTCTTTCAACAAAAAAAAAAAATTTCTATGGATTGAAATGTTTATCCATTGCATTCTCATGTGAAATTATCTGAATATAACATTTTTAACACTTGCGTTTAATATAAAATTCGCTTTTTCTTTTTTAGAAAATTGTATTTTCAACTGCCGAAAATTCAATCATTAAAAATGAAAAAAAAAATGAATTTTAAACAGTTGAGTTTTTAATTGTTAAAAATCGAAGAAAATAAAAAATTGAATGTATATAATTTGAAATTTTTTAGAAACCCATCGACTTCGCGTCGATTTTTAAAACCTTTAGCTACTTATTTCTTTGGTAGAGAAAATGTAGACTGACAAAGACTTCCCTCGAAACAAAAATTGTTTGAAAGTTATTGCACTTTTTCTATTTTTGACACTTTTTCAGTCTCTAAAACACGAATTGCACCAGTTCACAGTCAGCTGAGAGACATCAAAAACTGGCCAAGAGACAACTTCAAAGTTTTTGGTGAAAGACTTATTTTTCATAATGTAGATAAGTTGAAGCAACTTTTTTTCGAATTTCATGATTATTTGCCACCTTTGACATTTGACGAAGATATTTGCAAATTAAGTTGAGCGCGAAATATTTGAAATGTTTGCAATTTCATCTCCCATATTAGATCTACAATTTTGAAATAACAACTTTTAACGTCAAATGATTAAATCAGGGGTCTCCAAAACCCCCTTTTATTAAGTTTCAGGAAAATCTAAAAAAATTATAAAACTTTGGCCACTATGTTGGATCTGCCATTTATAAATTGTAAGTTTTCACAACAAAATCAGAATGAGCCACTTCAAAAACCCCCTTATACCAAGTTTTAGGCAAATCTGTAAAAAATTAAAAAAATTTTACCGCAATATTGGATCCGTTGTTTTGAATTTGCAACTTTTGACGTCAAAGTCGAATTCGCTCAGCTCGGTTTTAATTAAATTGACCAAACCTCTTTTTCTTGGTGTAAAAACCCCAGGGAATCTAAATTTTAAGGTCCCAATTGATTTCAATAGCTCCTTCTTACTTATCTTTTATATTTTAAAAAAAATTGATTTTTTCAAAAATACTATTCCCAAAAAATGCCTACCCTGATCTTCTTTATACTTCTTTACTTTATACTTCCAAATGCTCTTTTAGAAAAAAAATTTAAAAACCCTTGTGCTTTACAATTAAAAGGGCATTTATTTGACTCCGGTTTTACGGAGGAAAATTTCACGGCCAAGCGGTTGAATATTTTCGTCTAACTTTTGCATACGCATTCTGAATATTATTCTCTTTTTTCACTCGTAAATATTTTTTATAAGAACTGTTTCTATTTCGTTTAAAAATTAAAAAAGTGCAATTTTAGTGCGCCTCCCATAAGGCAACCGATCAGGATGCGTCATGTTCTTTCTCTGACCAAAAACGCTCCAAGGACGGCCGAGCGTTATTGATCACAGAAAGCTGACATGACCCACCCTGATCGGTTGCCTTATGCGAGGCGCACTACACTACACCAAAATATTCGTCCGTTTGGCCGTGAAATTTTCCCCCGTAAAAACGGTGTCAAATAAATGCCATTAAGGAGCATTCAAATGAGTCTAGACTCCACTTTTTTGATAAGAATGATTTTTTCTGTACTCTATCACGTTATTTAGTAAACCTTTATATGAACATAATTAGAAATAATCATTTATAATACACTTGAAGGAAAAAATAATTTTATAATACCTCCTTATAATTACAACTATAAAAAGAATTTTGTTTGAATTTTCGCGCCTAAAATATCAGCTGATCTGAGAAGTAGATTTTCTAACCATAGTAAAACTCTGTCAAATGGTTCGGGGAACTGTATGTTGCTCAGGGTGATTTATTTTGTAAGACAAGAGAAAATATTTTCGAAACTGAATACGCACGCCAGCCCAAGATGTATAACTTTAGCTAGCCTTAGTAAACAAATTTTCCAAGAAAAAACTCAAAATCGGTGATGATTTAGGGGTTTCCTATTTGAGTTTTGTATTTTATTGATTTTTTGTTGTTTTTACTTTCTCAATGCTTTGAAAATGCATGTATTAAATTTTTATACATATAGAATTATCCCTTTTTACATTATCATCATTGTACAGAATTTAATTACAATGTCTAAACTCATTTTCAAGGAAAAGAATAATTTTGTCTCACATGCTTCACACCTTTCTATAATAAGTAACTTTTTTTAGTTGACTTATTGTATTTAGTAATTGGCATATCGCATGTCAAATTCTTATAGAAAAATGTAAAACAAGTAAGATAAAATCATTATTTTCCTAAAAATGAGTTTAAAAATCATTAAATTATGTGAGAAAATAAAACAACAAACAATCAATAAAAAGACCAATTTCAAATAAGGGACCTCTAAATCATACCTGATTTTTAATTTTTTTTCTGCACAAATTTTTTGACTAAAAAGGTACTAAAAGTGACTAAAAATGAGTTTAAAAATCATTAAATTATGTGAGATAATAAAACAACAAACAATGAATAAAAAGACCAAATTCGAATAAGGGACCTCTAAATCATACCTGATTAAATATTTTTTTTTCTGCACAAATTTTTTGACTAAAAAGGTACAACTTAGGCTAGTGTACGTATTCAGTTTCGAAAATAATTTTCTTGAGCTTATAAAATTAGTCACCATGAGTGAAAATTGAAAAGTATTCCGATCCTCTTATAGTTGTATTAATAAGATATTATAAAATTATTTTTTCTTTGAAAGTGTGTCAGAAAATTATTATTTCTCTTTATTTCCACATAAAGGTTTACTGAATAACGTGACAGAGTACAGAAAAAAATCATTCTTATCAAAATAATAGAGCCTAGACTCACTTAAATGCCCGTTCATTGGTGATATTATCGAAAAATCAAAAATCCATTGCAAAGCTGATACAATCGATTAATTTATTTTGTTTGAAATAGGAAGATTTTAAAAACTTATTTTCGATACTTAAAGAAAAAAAAATGGACTTAAATAGTAAACAGTGACATTTTAAGCAAAAATTAAACAAAAAAATTTCAATTATTTTTCCAAAACAAATTTGTTTGACAGAATTTATGCAAAGCACAAAGGTTTTTCATTTTTTTCTCTGAAAGGACATTTTGAGGTATAAAATAAAAAGATATAAAGAAAATCATGGTAGAAATTTTTGGGAAACGTGTTGTCGAAAAAATCAAAATTTTTGTTTGAAAAATATGAAAAATGAGCATGAAGGAGCTACTCGAATCAAATGGGTCCTCAAAATTTGGATTCCCCGGGATTTTATACACTTAAAAAAAGAGGTTCAGTCAATTTAATTAAAACCGAGCTGAGCGGTGCAGCCTTTACTGAACTGGTACAATTCGTGTTTCAGAGACTCAAAAAGTATCCAAAATAGAAAAAGTGCAATAATATAAAAAAAAATTCGAGTGAAATCTTTGGGTAATCTATATTTCCTCTACCAAACAAATAAGTAGTCAATGTTGAAAAAAATCGATGATGTGGAGATCAGGTTTCTGTAAGTCCGGCGTGGAATCCACCGCGGAGCTATTATGTAAAATAAAGATTTGGACTGACTTCGCGAGTAGCGGTATTTGCATTTTAAAACTGCGTCGCAGTGTAAAATGTGACTAAAATTCAACGAGATCGGGAAAACCAGAAATTGCTTGAAAATTGTTCATGTTCACTCCCTTAAAAAAATAAAAACAGTTCTAATAAAGGCTCTGAAAAATATAATACAACTAGCAATCATAATTCGCGCGCTATGCGCGCGTGAAGTTTCTGATTAGAAATCAAATTCTCAATATAAATCGAAAACTTAGCAGAGTTGCCTCTAAAAACAAAAACAAATTTCTGGTCATTCCCGATCAGCAAACATTCTTCCAGGTCATTAAAATTAAAAAATTAAAACTTTCAAACCTGAAAAACTTCTCAATTCAAATCTTGAATACCTAACTACAAAAACAAAACATACAAGGCATCAGAACTCTTTTGAATTTAAAGTGTTTGAAATTAAAATTAGGACCCTTTTAATTCATCAATTTATCAAACTTTTGATAATGTAAAATTTAAAATTAGAAGCCTTCATTTTTCAACTACCATCAATTTTTGTGAATTATAACTCTGTTAGTACTAATTAACCTTTTTTTTATAACTTTTCCATTAATCATAAGCACTTTTTGAAGAAATAAAAAATTGACCTTTTAAAATCCGGGTTAACAATAAATTAGGACATTTTCCATACATAGGATTCTTTTTCCTTTTTTTTTTGTCTGGAAAGAAACCATAGGTTTTTTCCTTTCAACTCCTTCATATTAAACAAGTTTTTAAATATTAAGAGTTTAACCAATTTTTTAAACAATTAATAAAATCGAATTGAAAGCATTTTAAATTAAAAATATTATATATTTTGAACGATTTTGAATTGAAAACGTTCCAAATCAAACAATTTTAGATGAGGTAATATTTGGAAAAAATGACAATATTTCGAATGGAATGAAAAGGAATTGATTTTGTAACATTTCTGAATAAGAGCGTTTGAAATTGAATCATTTGAAATTAAAAGTGTTTAAGAGTGAAAAATTTTAATCAGAAAATTGGACAATTTTATTAGAAAGGAGTTGAAATTGTATCATGTCTAATATTAGATTTATTTCAATGTTTTAAAGGATTTTTTTTCATTAATTTCCTTTTTTTTTAATTCTCGAATTTGACAAATTATTTTCTTAATTTTTCATTGTCTTCCACTCATTCTAGAGGCATTTAATCCAAAATTGTTTAATTACTAATCCTTGAAATCGAAAATTGTACAACTATCAAGTCCTTCAATTTGATATTCGACGATTTCGAAGAATTTAAAAAACCAGACACTTTTGTACGTTTAAAATTGAAACCAAACAATTTATAATATTTAATTCCAAAATTATTAATTTTAAAACTGACTATCAAGGCTTTCAATATGAAATTTTGCAATTTTGAAAAATTTAATAGTGGAATTGTCCTCACATTTTTAATATTCGAGTTTGAAAATATAATCCATTCGGGAGGATTTGAATTTAAAATTGTTGAATCTTTAAGGCTATTAATTAAAAATTATTGTAGAGTATTAAATAATGTAATTCCGAATGTTTTTTTGGAATAGTTCAATTTTGAAGATTTGCCATTGAAGACTCTTCAATATTTAATGTGTATAATAGAAAATGATGCAATTTTGAATGATCTTTTTGAAGAGATCAATTGTGAAGATTTAAAATCGAAAATTATTCAATTTCATACATTTTCAATTGCAAATTCTTCAATTGTGAACAGTATGAATGACAGCGTTGATCCTACAGTCGGATAAAAATGATTGTTGATGATGATTTAAGATGATGAGAATTTGATATTTCAATTCAAACTGAAGAATCTCCATTTAATCGAAACAACTTCCAGTGGAAACAGAATTTTATAACATGTCAAACTGACGTAAACTAATGAAACAATTTGTCACACTGACATGATAGAATGAGGCGCGAGACAAAAAACACGCGAAAAGCGAGCGGAAACATAGGAGTTTCAATGTCGACAAACTCAATGAATGAATCAGGCTGGACACCCAAAATTCATAGCAGATGTCGCTACTCCTTTTGGCTCCTTACGGCGTGTGTTATCTAGCATTTTCTAATATTCATGACGAACATCTATTTGCTAAAATTTCAGGCATGCGTATTGGAGTTATCTTTCCACGCATGCGCCAAGTCAACCAATAGCTAATCATTCGATACGCATACCTAAAATTTCAGCAAATAGCTGTTCGCCATGAATAACAGAAAATTCTAGAAAACGTGCGCCTTAAGGAGCCAAAAGAAGTGGCGACATCTGTTGAGTTTTTGGTGTCCAGCCTAATTTGAAGATTATTATAATTAATGCTGGAGCGTTTCAGGAAACTTTCAATCAAAAGGCACATTTTTCTATTTGTCTCACAATCAGTGTATTTGCCTTACAATCAGTGTTTATTTAATAATTTGTTTCCTTTCGCTCTGTTACAACATATATATTTATTTTTACAGCATAGATGTTTTGTACCTAGAAGGTACTACTAGTACAGCATTAGCTCATCTTATGTAAACGCATCATGGTCTTTGGTCTCTTCTCATAAAGTTGATAAAGTAGCTGATCATCCAATGTGCATGCTCGAAATTTCGGCAAATAACTGTTCACCATGAATAAGAAAAAATGGTAGGAAACGTGCGCCCTAAGTAGCCAAAAGGAGTGGTAACATCTGCTGAGTATTCGGTCTCCAGCCTAATTTGAAGATTATTATAGTTAATGCTGAGCGTTTTATGATACTTTTAATCAAAAGGCACATTCCCCTATTGGTCTCGCAATCAGTGTTTATTAGATAATTTGCTTGCTTTTGCATATTTATTTATTTTTTCGGTGTAGATGTTATGAATTTAGAAGGTTCTACTAGTACAACATTAGCTCATCTTACGTGAGCGCGTCATGGTCTTTGGTCTCTTCTCCTAAAGCTGATAAAGTAGCTGATCATCCAATGCGCATCCTCGATATTTGAGCAAATAACTGTTCACTATGAATAATAGAAAATGCTAGAAAACTTGTGCCCTATGGAGCCAAAAGGAGTGGCGATATTTGCTGAGTTTTTGGTGTCCAGACTAATTTGAAGATTATTATAGATAATGCTGGAGCGTTTTACGAAAATTTCAATCAAAAGGCACATTTCCCTCTTTTTCTCACAATCAGTGTTTTTTAAATAATTTTTTTGCTTTTACCACCTTACTACATATTTATTCATTTTTACGGCGTAGATGTTATGTACCTAGAAGGTACTGTTAGCACAGAATTAGCTCATCTCATGTAAACGTGTCATGGTCTTTGGTCTCTTCTCATAAAGTTTAATCTTTCTTGGAAACAAAATCTCTACAAGGATTATAGGCTATATGATGCGGTCTTTACGGCATGAAAGACTTCGAATGAGACGATAAAAGCGTCGAAGGAGAGCAAGCAGAAGTAGCTTGCTGAATTCGTGTTGTTTAAGTAGAGAGAAATTGAGATTCTGCTTGAGACGACTTTACCTTCTTAAGTTCTGCGTTTTAGATTCGGACATCGACAAACTCGAGAGATGTTAACTTCGAAATGGCAAACCTATTTGGATGGAAGGCTGTCTTGAATTATTCATAGAATTTCGCTAAATGGATAATATTATTCGATCGCTATGCAAAACAGACCTCATCTATATGCCTTATAAATAGCTCCAGCTTATTGGAAACTATTCTCAGGCTAATCTCGTGGAAAGAATACTGACTTGAAAATTAATTCTGCAGACTATTATTATGTTATTACGAGAGGAGAAAATGTGCTTGGCCGTAGAGGGAATCGCGACAAACCGACTCAGCGGTTTTGACCAATAAAAGTCGAATCGATGAAAGTCCAATTGCTCTTGGAATCATCTTTGAAGGGACGACTTGCGGAGGCGCCATCCATTAATGCGATTAGTCGAAATTGCAATCCAGATCAAGTCGAGGGATTCGAGGCGATTGCGAGGGTGCATGTAGTAGTGTGCTAATTGAATAGAGCATGGCGAGTGGAAAGCGTTCTTGATCAAGAAACTCTGTTCAACTTTGCCGTAATGGCGACGAAAAATCCACTTCCAAAGTGATTAGCGAGAACAACGACATACATTACTGATTATAATCAGACTAGATGCGTTGGTTAGCTAGAACGAAGAGAGCGAATGATCAAATTAGATTCGAGAATAAGAAAGATCGTGCTTCAAAGTGTGACACTAAAAAAAGTATAGGGTAATTCGAAACCTGAAAAATATTCATCATCAATTATTAAAATATTTTCAATTTTAATCATTTAGCTGAATATTTTACTGGAAAACATGGGAAGTAGAAAAGGATGGGGAAAGAATAAAAAGTGTATTGCCGAAGGGTTTCAGGTGGGAGTTACAAGGGACCAAAAAGGAAAAAGGAGGAGGTAGAGCTAGTGGAGGAATAATCACAGGAGTGAAAGAGACGCTTCAAAAAAAGGTAATAGCAAAAAGGAGTGAGGGGGCACAAGAAAGAAATGTAAAGATAAAAGGAAACTGGTATAGGATTGTGACAATTTATGACCGGAAAGGAATGAAAAATTAAAGGAAAGAAATATGGAATTACATAAAAGAAGAAGAGGAAGAGATACTGACAATGGGGGGAGAATAGAATGCAAGAATAGAAAAAGAGGGGAGTTTATACATGGACGGGGAATATAATTTAAGAAATTCAAAAGATCAGTTCCTTAACAAAGAGGGAAAATAACTATTGGAGATGATGGGAGAAAGGTGTTGGTATGTACTTAATGGTAACAAAACTAGAGTTAAAGAGGGGGAATACACGTTTGTAAGAAGTAATTCGGTAATAGTAATTGATTATGTGATTACAAACATTGAAGGGCGGGAAAAGATAAGGAAAATGAGTGTCAAAACGAGAGTAGAGTCAGATCATCAACCACTAGGAATATGGCTAAAAATTAAAATTTAAAAGGAGAGGAGGAAAGCAGAAATTGAAATAATACAGAGAGAAAGAAGTGTGGATAGAGGAAACAAAGAAAGAATATGTAGAAAAGACAGAAAAACTCAAATTCGAGAAAGTAAATTTAAATGAAGTTTGGGAGGATCTGAGAGGAAAAGTAAAGGGAGCGAGGAGAATGGAAAAAGATTAAGGTTAGGAGGGAAAGGGATAAAAATTGGGCAAACATTTGGTGGCATGCTGAATGCAAGAAGAAGGAAGTTAGAAAAGAATATGAAAACCGGAAAAAAAGAAAAAAGAATAGGTTTAAATATGTGGGATCAAGGAAAGAATATAGGAAATTATGCAGGGAAAAAGAAGAAAGGAAAAAAAGAAATAGAAGAGGAAATTAACAGTATTAAAACGAAGGGGTAAGTCTGGAAATTTATGAATAAAATGAGGAAGAAAAAAGAAGGCATAAGTCACAATATAAAAAATGAAGAATGAAAGGAATGTTTCAAAGAAATGTTTCAAGGGTCAGATGAAAGGAAAACGAATAATTAGGAGAGGGGGATAATAGAGGGGTATGAGGAGGAGATAGAGCTAGAGGACGAGGAGATAGAAGCACAAATCAAAACATTAAAAAAAAGGAAAGCAGGAGTAAGAATGAGAGAGAAATGACGGAATGGATGAATGGAGGAATGTAATAACATGTAACCTATGATGTAGCGGACAGTGCTCGCATTTTCTAGGTCCTAGTGGCCGAAAATAAGAATCTTATTTATATATTTAGATTTAGAATTAGAAGGTCGTAATCCACTTTCTTCACAAATGTACATATTTCAAGAAAATAAAAAGTCCTCTAGGTAAAAATGTATATGAAAAAGCTTCATGGTTATTATTCTTTTGATTTTAAAAGCCCAAATTGGAAACCCAAAAATAATGCGTAATTTTTGGTAAAATTGGAAAATTTAAGGCACGAATTCTAGGGCTTTTGAATTTCAACGTTTTCAAACATAACTGCTTCCAAACCAAAATATATTTTTCAGTAAAATAGAACTAACTAAGCGTAGCGCAGTGAATTCTGGTCTTTTGTGGAGACGTCTCACAGTGGGTAAAAAGCAGCTTTTTTGGACAAAAATCGACCGACAGTACAATTCTGAACGGATTTTGATATTTGTTTTTAGAAATGATCGTAAGTCTTCCAAGTACAATGAATGACTGCGGATATTTCACTCAAACTAAACCAAAATTTTTTTTATTCAACAACAAAGTCTAAACTTTTTTTTGTCTAACTTTTCAATGCTAGAATTTTTTTTAAGACGTTCAAATTTATTAAAACAGGCCGTAAATCAACGTAATAAATAATTCAAAATAATGTTCAGTGAGCAAGTGTAAAAACAAAATTGTTTATAATTTCATACACAAACTAATGAACAAAAGTAACTTTTTCGTGATTCGCAATGATTAGCTATTTTGAATCCATAATTTTCGTGTAAAATATGACATATATTAATGCGCACTTAGAATTAGTTGAAAGAATTTGCTATTTAAGAATTATTTAAACAATTTTGATAAACAAACGCACATTTTGATCATTTCGTCATGAATAGGCTTGATTTTTTTGCGGAACCAACTCGAAATGTCTTGCCAAATACTTCTTACTGTCATCTTTTTGATAATGACCAAAAATGTTTATTATTTAAACAATTTTTATAAACAAATGCACATTTTGACAATTTTTTCATAAATAGGCTTGATTTTTTTGCGGAATCGACTTGAAATGTCTTTCCAAAGACTCCTTGCTATTATATTTTTCATAATGTCAAAAACTGATAATTACTTAAACAATTTTTACAATAAAATGCAGAACTGAACTACATTTTGATGATTAGGCCTCATTTTTTCTTCAGAGTCAACTCGAAATGTCTTGCCGAAGACTCCCTGTTGTCATATTTTTCATAATGACAAAAATTGTTGTTATTCAACCAGTTTTTATGAACAAATACACATTTTTAATGAATAGGCTTATTTTTTTTACGGAATCAATTCGAAACGTCTTTCTAAAGACTCCTTGCTATCATATTTTTTATTGTGACGAAAATTGTTAGTTATATAAACAATTATTATAAACAAATGCAACTTTTGAACATTTTTTCAAGAAAACGCCTAACTTTTTTGCGGAATATAGTCGAAATGTCTTGCCAAAGTCCTCTTGATGTTATATTTCTCATAATGACAAAAACTGTTATTTCTTCAAACAATTTTTATAAACAAATGCCTAATTTGACTATTATTTTATATACAGGCTTAATTTTTTACGCAATCAACTAGAAATGTCTTGCCAAAGATTCCTTGCAGTCATATTTTTCACAGTGATTAAAACTATTAATTAACTTAACAATTCTGATAAACAAACGTACATTTTGACAATTTTATCATGAATAGGCTTGATTTTTTGCGGAACCAACTTGAAACGTCTTGCCAAAAACTTCTTGCTTTCATATTTTTCACAATCACAAAAACTGTTGATTCTTTAAACAATTTTTGTAAACAACTGCACATTTGGACTACTTTTTGATGAATAAGCCTCAGTTTTTTGCGGAACCAACTCGAAATGTCTTGCTAATGACTCCTTGCTGTCATATTTTTCACAGTGACAGAAACTGTTCATTTTATAGAAAATTTTTTTGAACAAATGCACATTTTTACAATTTTTCATAAATAGGCTTGATTTTTTTGCAGAATCAACTGGAAATGTCTTGACAAAGACTCCTTACTGCCACATTTTTTATAATGACAAAAACTGTTAATTATATAAACAATTTGTATAAAAAATCGCACATTTCAACTACTTCTTGATGAATAAGTTTATTTTTTTGCGAAATCAACTCGAAATGTCTTTTCAAAGACTCCTTGCTGTCATATTTTTCCTAATGACAAGAACTGTTAATTATATAAACAATTTTTATAAACAAATGCACAACTTGAATATTTTTTCATGAATAGGCAGGCTTAATTGCTGTTTAAGGAATTAATAGCATCTACCAATTTGAAATATATGAAAGCTAGGAGTCTTTGGCAAAACATTTCGAATTGATTTCGTGAAAAAATGAAGCCTACTCAGAAAAAAGTCCAAATGTGCATTTGCTTGTAAAAATTGTTTATATAATCAACAGTTTCTGTCATTATGAAAATTATGATAGAAAGGAGTCTTTGGCAAGACATTTCGAGTTGATTTCGTGAAAAAATCAAGTCTATTCATGAAAAAATGGTAAAATGTGCATTTGTTAATGAACATTGTTTAAATACTCAACAGTTTTCGTCACTATGACAAATATGACGGAAAGGAGTCTCAAGCAAGACATTTATATTATTTCACACAAAATCTATGAATTTAAAATAGCTAATCATTGCAAATCGTTTGATCACCGATGTTAAGCAGCGCTTGACTCGGTTATTCTCGGATGAGAGCCGCCCTACTAGATGTAACCTGTTAGCTTAAAAGTATTAACATCGTCTGTCTCTTAAAAAAATTTTTTTTAACTTTTTAGCTTTGTCAGATTTAAATACACACTGGAACCTCCGTTTAACGGCGGTCTCGGGTATGGCCTGCGATGACCTTGAGACTCTTCCAAGAATTTTTACGATGTAAACAGTCAGGGTCGTATGAACCATTTCCGGTAGAAATACATAATATTGATTAACTTCATTTTGTACAAATGTAGTTTTTTGTTATCATAAAGGATGGACCTTTGTTTATAATGAAGCCTAATTAATGAAAATAAAACGTTCCGCGTGTACTTGAAAATGAATGCGAAATATGCACGCAAATGTTCGAACTGCCCGCTTTGTGGTAACGTCGCTGCTGAACTTCGCTGAGCTCACAGCACCTCTCTTTCGGCTCCTTGGACCCCCTCATCAACGAATGCGAGCCGGCGGAAATTCTAGGCAGACGGTATATGGGGGGCCGTTAAATGGAGGTTTCAGTGTCTTAGCAGCCACTTATTATACCTGGAAGACTCACAGTAATTTTTCAAAAAACATTGAAATCTGTGAAAAATTGTAGTGTCGGTCGATTTCACAGCTCCACAAAAAAAGTAGGAGTTCCAATGGACTAGACTAGTCAATTCCTATGGATTACGAGCCGCTGAATCCGAATCCGTGGTCGGAATTCCACCAATATCTCTTGTTCTTTCTTCTAACCTCAAAAAACATTTTGTCGACATTTTTCATAATTAAAAACATGTTTGAAAAAAACGCGAGTTAGTTTTGCAATTATGACCGTGAATTAAGATTCAGCCGCGAAAAATGCATAGAAATTGTCTAGTTTGGTCCGCTGGGCCAACTATTTTGCGGGGCGGGAGGGGGCTGTACGAAGTTTTCAGTCCAGTGCACCAAAAAGACGATTCCCATGTATTTTGAACTGCTGAATCTGCATACCCGGTCAGAATGGCAAGACAAGGTCGTATTTTTTTATGACATGTTTGATATCACGAAAAATCAACAAAAAAAGATGTTTTTTGAGGTTAGAAAAAAAATAAAAGCTAATTTTAAAATTCCGACTTTGGATTCGGATTCAGCGACACAAAATCCATTAGAATTGACTAGTCTGGTCAGCCGGAACATCCACTTTTTTCGACGAGGGATTAGGGTCTTAAACTCTGTACACCCCCCTCCCTCCCCGCAAGGTGGTTGGCCCAGCGAACCAAACTAAACAATTTTTATGTATTTCTTGCCGCTGAATCCGAATTCACGGTCATAATTGCAAAAGTAACTCGCGTTCTTTTATAACATGTTTTGAATGATGAAAAATGTAGAAAAAACATGTTTTTTAAGGTTAGAAAAAAAGACCTGACGGTGGAATTCCGACCACCGATTCGGATTCAGCGGCTCGAAATCCATAGAAATTGACTAATCTAGTCCGTCGGAACTCCTACTTTTTTTGTGAGGTTGTGATTTTTATCCAAAAAGGTGCTTTTTCTATAATTCGCAAAGAACTACCAGTTTCTCCACCTGTTTTCTGTGTGAAAAGTGACCGATTTGTTGTCGATGACGTGGCTCATGCGCAGGGTCGACCTTTCCCAGCAACAGTAAAAAAAAATAGACGGACGCAGCGAAAAAAGTGACGCACAGTGAAAAAAGAAAATAAAGTGCGAACTACTGAACGAACCCTGTGGCCTGCTGCAGTAAGTGAAGGTGAACTCATAACTATTGCGTTGTAACTAATTCCACTACTCCTAACCTTCCTGACCAAACATTGCTACCAACTTACTCTTATGGCCATATTATTGCCATGGTTTTGACAACTGCCAGTGTTATTGTTGCGTCAATCGACAACAAATCGCCTCCTTTTTAAAGAAAAAACAGGTAAATAAAAACTACCACTTTTTAAACCAATTATAGAAAAAGTATCGTGTCCCACATGTTGAAACAGTGACGATTTGAAACTCGTGTACCCGAGCGGAGCAAGGGTGGCTAACTTCACACTCGTCTTAAATCTCTCGCTTTTTCAACTTGTAGCACAATGTACTATTTTCCTATTGTACGTCATACCACCTTGATCAAAAAGTTTTAGGACTTTATTTTTAAAATCAAAAGTACAAGTTTATTCATCATAATCAATATTGTCCCCTTCAAAGTACTCCCCATCGACTGCAACGCACTTATGCCAGCGC
>JAUMHM010000088.1:8190251-8222327 GCA_032362435.1 Melikaiella ostensackeni
GACTTGGGAGTGATGTTGCAATAAACTATGTTGCAATTTCATGACAATTTTGTGATTGTTATAAACAAATTTTATAAGCAAATGCACAGTTTGAGCAATTTTTAAGAGTTTCATTTAATTTTTTTTAACGTACTTTGTTAGTCTTTCTAGTGATACTTTTGTAAACTATATTGTCATTTCATGACATTTGTCATTGTTATAAACAAATGCACAGTTTGAGAAATTTTTGAGTGTTTGAGGTACTTTTTTTTTAAAGTGCTTTGTTTGACATGGCAGTGATGTTTCAATAAACTATGTTGTCATTTCATGACAATTTTGTGATTGTCATAAACAAATTTTATGAACAAATGCACAGTTTGAGCGATTTTCAAGAGTGAAAATGACAATATAATTGAGAAAAGTATCACTAGAGAGACTAACAAAGTACGTTTAAAAAAAAGTAACTGAAACTCTTGAAAATTGCTCAAACTGTACGTTTGTTTATAAAATTTGTTTATAACAATCACAAACTTGTTATGAAATGACAAAAAAGTTTATTGCAACATCACTGCCACTTCAAACAAAGCACATTTTAAAAATATAGTACCTCAAACACTCAAAAATTGCTCAAACTGCGCATTTGTTCATAAAATTTGTTTATAACAATGACATTTGTCATGAAATGACAATATAGTTTACAAAAAAATCACTAGAAAGACTAACGAAGTACGTTAAAAAGTAAGTAACTGAAACTCTTAAAAATTGCTCAAACTGTGCATTTGATTATAAAATTTGTTTATAATAATGAAAAATATATTCCGTTTTGTCTTCATATGTTTTTATGTTACTTTAAGTTGGATTAAAAACGAAAATCGCTTATTGAAAATCCAAAACCACTCAAAAATCGCCCACCATTGTTCATAGCAATATAATTGTTAATAACAATTTATTAATATATAATAAACTATTAGGTTATGTTTCACGAATGTTTATTTATTGATTGAATACTAATTTCAATCATTTTGAATAAATTGCGTGTTATTATAGTAACAATATCTTAAATTTTAAGATTTTTGCCAACTTTGTGTATAAATAAAGTAAAAAACAATTTTTTTCTAATCGTCCTTGAAGGATCTCTTAAGAATTTAGTTATCTTCAATTTTCAAGAAAAAAATTGAAAATCGGTTAAAAATTGTAGCAAGAATCGTATTTTGAACATTTTTTCGTCATTTTGCCTCATTGTGTGCAGGAGGGTAGAATCAAGAGTGCCTAAAAGTTTCGATTTAATAAAATAAACAGAAAACAAAGTTATTTGACAAATTATGATGAATGAAATTTTCATTTTATTACAGCTAAATTAAGGGGTTAGGCCACTGTAGAGCACGAAAAAATAGGCATACTTCGGGAATTTTTTTTGGCGCAATAAAGAGATCCATTGAAATTCTGTGAAATGAGATTCATAGTACTAGTAATAAAGTATAGAAAATATTTTTTTTCAAGTTCGTTTATGACAAAATTGCGGCTGCGTAGCATTTCTCTGTCGGCGCCTTTTTCTAAGGTGTCCACGGCCGGAACCCTAACTCCCGCAATTTTTTAGCTGGAACAAAAAACCAAAGTTTTTTTTTTAATTCTACAGAACAACAGCAAAAGACGTACGTAGGATTTTCCCGATATATTGATTTTTCGCGACATGGTGCACTTTTGAAAAAAAGTTTGAAATTTCATGAAAAAAACGTCACAAAATTGTTATGAAAACTATGCAATATAAAAAAATCCTACGTACGTCGCTGGAGAAATTTTTTTTGAATATACCTTTGAAATTTCAGGACGATCGATGTAAATTTGTTCGAGTTATGTTTCTAGCCAGTCCAAAAAAAGTGGTTTCGAGAAAAACGCGTTTGAAGTTAAGCACTCTAGAGCTAGCAAACTCGTCCACTACCGTACTAACAAAGCGAACCGTTCGGAATCGCGGTTCATACGGCTCTGCCTGTTTACGTTGGAGTCGCTCCGCCATAAGTCCAATGCCATTTCAGACAAGAACCAAAGTCGAACCTATATTGGGCTTCCTGTGTATTACTAAACTTATACAACTTATTCCTGAGATTTCATCAGTCTGTAGACAGAGGAATAAAATTTCGACTTGCCTTTAGGAATTCAATTTTCAAGAATTTGTTAACGGGTATAGGAAATAGGTTATGAAAAATATTACTATAATTAAATTTAATCGAAAAGAGAGTTTTATTCAAGAACACTCAGAAGGCACGACTTTCTTCGGATATACTTCCGAAAAGCGCATACCGCCGTTACAACCATACATCGTTTCATGCACGCTCTTGCGTTTCTACGACTCCTTATATCCCTTTGCTTCCGAGTCTCATTCACACATTCCAACCATTCTTTCTTCGGTCTACCTCTGGGTACGCTACCTTCTCTCTTTACCCAAAGACACTTGATTTGTTAAACGGTCTTCATTCATTCTCTCAATATGACCAAACCATCTCAACAAATTTCTTTCACTCTTGTCAAATAATGTTTCTTCTACACTACATTCTTTGGAAACCCACTCATTACTGACTTTGTCCATTAGCGTTTTACCGCACATATTCCGCAGGAACTGCATGCCAACCGCGTTCACTTTACTTGACTGTGAGAAAACCGGAAAATGACTGAGAATTGAAAATCATCCGCCGGGTAGACACCCTGTACACGTCGCTCAGTGTTCCAAAAAGCACTTTTTTTAGACAAAAATCGCTCGAGAGTTAAAATTTTTAATGGATTTGAACGTATTTTTTTAGGCACTGACTAGTATTACGGAATTTTCTGTAAAACTAACCCGGTCAAGTATAGCGCTAGGGCTAGAGTTACGGAAAATTCCGTAACGGCAGACAGTTCGTTTTTTTTTAAAGACATTTTTAGTTCATAGTACATACACTGCAAGTCCCTAAAAGTTAGTGCGCAATATGTGTAACACTATCTGTTTCATTTCCAAAAAAAAAAGTTTTTTTACGTCATGTTAATATTTGAATAGGACTTCTTGATCTTTAGAAGCGTTTCAGGTAAATTTATTTTTCATACAAGAATTTTTTGGTACAAATTAATAAAGCAATTTATTATCGTTTCAAATTAAAAGAACGAGATTTTTCATCTAGCTTATAACATTGCTGTAAGCGATTTTTAGAAATTGCTTTGCCCTTTTGATACAAAGCGTAATTTAATTTTGGTTTCCTCTTGGTTCTAATGGAGGTAGAAAGCGCATATTCGACATACGAGTCAGAAACAAATATTGAAATTTACATAACGTTTCGAGTTCATTACGCGCGAAGTACATTTATGCGAAATTAAATTTTTATTCCATCGGCGAATGTTTCATAAGTTTATGATGTACCTAATTATGGAATTTAAATTTAAAAGTGTATTTCAAGATAAACCGTTGAATGGCTTCAATGGTTATTCGAAATGAAAGAAAGAAATCAGCATTCGTTTGGATAAATATATATTTAATCTAGCGACGTTTGGGTCATAAATAGACCCTTTTCAAGCCTTTGATAAAAAACCTAAAACAGCAATCTTATAATCAAGATAAAAACAATATAAATTCAGAATGTGTAAGAAAAATTGTGAAAAGAATGAGTAAAATCTCCAATACAGCAATTATGTAAAAAATACTTAGAAACGAGATAATAGTTGTGTGCCAAAAACGGAAAAAGAAAATTTAATGAGATCTCTAAAAAAAGGACTCTACGACTAGTCTAAAAAGAAGTTTTATGGATAAAACTGTAATTAAATATTGAAAAAATCAAAGTATGTGAAGTTAAAAAGCATGTGGACGAGTTAACATCACGTACTTTGATTTTTCTCAATATTAAATTACAGTTTTATTTATAAAACTTTTTTTCAGACTAGTCGGGGAGTCTTTTTTTTAGGGATCTCATTACATTTTCTTTTCCCGTTTTTTTGGCATTGACTAATGTTAAGGTTTGGAAAATTATGGCAATGGATATTAATGTTTTTTATTTATACACAACTATTATCTCGTTTGTAAGTATTTTTTACACAATTGCTGTATTGGAGATTTTACTCATTCTTTTCACAATTTTTCTTACACATTCTGATTTTTATATTGTTTTTGTCATGATTATAGGATTATTATTTTAGCCTTTTTTATCAAAGGCTTGAAGAGGGTCTATTCATGACCGAAACGTCGCTGAATTAAATGTATATTTATCCAAACGAATGTTGATTTCTTTCTTTCATTCTGAATGACCACTGAAGCCATTTAATGGTTTATCTTGAACTGGTAGGAGGTCGAAACTGAAGAAAGTACAATTAAAATTGTATTTAAATTAAATTATTATTGATACTTTAATGCATACAAAATTGTTGCTACATTTTCAACATTTGGAATAATATAGTAATTGTGAAACTGAACCAACTGATAATCAGAAATTATACAAGCACTTTATCAATTAAATGTTCATTAATTATTTGAACGCAATTCAAATACACATTTTTTAGAACTAAATATCCAATATAGATTTTCGACCATCTACAGGCTTGTAATTTACTTCGAAATGTTGAGCGTCCCATTTTCTAGAGCAATGAAATATTTTGAATTTTGTAAATAATGCTGGCATATTTTAGTAATTTTTAACATTTTTAAAATTGTGAAGTACATCCCGATTTAGAATTTCATTCAGCTTTATAAATTGCTTCAGCATTCTCTAGTTTCTTTTTAGGATTTTTTTAACCACTCCGAAAAGTTCTTAAACCCATTTTAAAATATCACAAAATTCCGTGCAATGTTGATCTGACACTCAAAACCTCACCTTTGACCCTC
Source organism: Melikaiella ostensackeni (assembly GCA_032362435.1). Classification (NCBI taxonomy): domain Eukaryota; kingdom Metazoa; phylum Arthropoda; class Insecta; order Hymenoptera; family Cynipidae; genus Melikaiella; species Melikaiella ostensackeni. Next base: position 8,195,068 of record JAUMHM010000088.1, read on the forward strand.
GGCTTATGACTTCTCAACTATAGCCTTGACCTCTGATCTTCACCCGTGACTTTTAACCTTTGACACTTGCCCTGACGTTAGGGATTGACCTCTGGCCCTTGACCAACGACCTTTCATTTTCAATCTTTGACCCTTGGCATATTGCCTCTCACATGTACCTTTGACTTTTGACCTGACTACTGACCCGTCACCTATGACCTCAGACCGTAGTATCGGACCTCTGGCCTTTGACCAAAGATCTTTTACTTTTAATCTTTGACCCTTGGCATATTACCTGCCAAATATTCCTTTGATCTCTGACCATGACCATCTATGACTCGTCATCTTTACCTTTGCACCTGACCTCTGGGTTTTGGCCTATGATCTTTCATTTTTAAATTTTTGACCCTTCAACTTTTACCTCTGACCTGTGATCCCTCCGTAGCCAAAAAAACCATTCCTTGTTTTAACGAACAAATTTTATTTAAAAAATCTGTCTCAAAATCACTGTCGGTTTCAAAACGTATGAGAACGTTATACTAAAAATTTGAATCCATCATCGTATAAACTCGCATTTAGATGGATAGATGAAATTGCAGTTATTTTTGGTGCATTTCGATCGAATTGGCTGCCGTTTGCATAATCAGCTGTGACATCACGTATGTCGTAGAAAAGTTTCCTTCCTTCTTTTTTTTTCATAACTTATTCTGCCTTTGACCCATTCCTTCTTTCTACTTTCCTGTCGCCGACAGAAAAATATTGAGACCTGATCTATTTAGTATTCCTTTTTTTTCATGATCTCCATTTAAAGTTCTTAAATATAACTTTTCTCTAATTTCTTGATTCTTGATATTACTTTGTGTTACCAAGTTGTTACTTTTTGTTACTTTAGATTTGTTTACTTTGTTTTTGTATATTATTTACATCCATTTGTTTCATTTTACATTTTTTGGTATTTTTCAAATTGTGATTACAGTATCTTCTACTTTGTTTACTCATTGTTATTTTGTTAAATTTTTACATTTTATAATTTGATTATTCGATTACCAGTAACACTGTTTTGTTGACATCTTACCATTTATTTGCAACTGGTAATAAGGTTTGGCTAACCGAATGTTATGATGAAAATGATACAAAAAACCTTCTTCTTTGTCGACAGATGTTCACAGAAAAGAACTGAAGGATTATTTTAAATGATGAATTTTGATCTCTTTAAATAATTGAAAAGTTTATCATCAGATGCGCTTTCCCTTTACACTCGAACCCTCATAAAAGCCCGTCCGGTTTACGCTTTCCCAGAACTGCTGGCCGACTGCTGGCCCACGCAGTTTCTCAGCGGTCGGGGCGAGAGACGGTGTTCAACCAACCGTGAAATGCCAGTAGCGTATAGATAAAGGCGCAGTGCGCGTGTTCTCAGGCTCGAGCTCAGGTTCGGAGATGGCGTAATATTAGGAAATGGTTCACACGTCCCTGACTGTTTACGTTTCGAGGGATCTGGTTTAGGCCCAAGGCCAGTGCGAAGCAACTCCCGAAACTGGACTTATATCGGGGTTTCAGTGTACTTACAATAACGCGGTGAGTAAGAAACTGAACTGACTCAATAAAAAGCCTTCAAATTAAAGTTTAAAATTAAAAAATTAAAAATTGATAAATTTAAAGTTTAGAATTGAAGACATTTTTTAGTCAACATTTTTAAATATTCTATAGTGAATATTTGTCTCCATTTTCAACACTAAATTTTACAATTTTAAGAAAAATTGTTGTTGAATATTTTTACATTTTCATCTCAATGAAGAGGTATTGTTTTATGTGAAAATTGACTTTCGCGGATTTCATGAATTCTCCATGTTTCGACAACCCCTGAATCCGAAAAAATAGGTTTTACGATTAATTCTTCTCTGTCGTCGATGTCGTTTTCGTTGTCGTCTGTATACTGGATAACTTTTAAAAGACTAATCGGATTGGATTTTGCTTTGGCATATATGTTTTTACCAACCAAAAAGAAAGGTCGAGTTCGTTAAACAGTTTTTGGCTATTTTTTTATAGGACGCGTAGTTTTTGTTTTCATTTTAAAAATAACATTAACAATAAAAAAAATTTATTTTTGGAAAAGCGACACAAGATACAATAAAATATTAAATAACAAGATTATTCGCTTCAATTATACCTACAAATTTGCTCTGAACAATTTTTTTATACAAGCGTAGTTTTTGTTTTAATGCTGAAAAATAACATAAAAAATAAACAAATTAATTTTTTGGAAAAACGACACAAGATAAAATTAAGCGAACAGCAAAATTTTTCGCTTACAACAGATCTCAGGGTGGCCACTCGAGAGCCACCTTGAAACTGAAAGATGATGAAGTTCCATATTTTGATTGTTATTAATGTTAACGTCTTCAAAGTTTTATAGTATGAATTCATACAATCTCCAAATCAAGAGCATTTAGAACTGCGCCATTTCAAAGCAAAGGCCGTCAAATCGAAATCATTTTTATTTCGAAGTCTTCTAACAAAAAAATTTCAAATTGAACATTTTCGAAATAAATGTATGCAAAACATAAAAATTTCAAAATTGAATAATGCTACGTTTCGGGTAATCAGAATCCGACAAATTCAAACAGAAACACTGAAAATTATTAACCTATTAACTTTACTTTTCATTTTTACATGTAGCGTTTGAAATTTATAAATTTCCAATACAGAATTACTCAACTTGAAACGAATTCAGATGAATTACTTTACTATTAAGACTTTCCATTAAAAATTATAGAAATTTTAATTTAAACAAGAAAAAACTTATTAATAATTTTATGCATACAAAAAAGATATTCTCGCACTGGTGTATGTCTGTAATTTGTGAACAACCGAAGGAATAGATTGGCTTTTAGTACACTTTTTCAATCTTTAATTTTCTCATTCAACCTACTAGAAGCGGTTCGCTTTACCGTCATATGTCATGCGTTAGAATAAAACGTGCCTTTTTTCCTTCCATGTTAAGACCTTCAAGCGAAAAACAGCAAAACGTCAACTAGTGATTATAAGGTGCAAATTATGCGAGTAAACATGCGATCATGAAACAAGATGACCAAGTGTTATATGGTGTGCTTCACGAAAAAAAAATTAACATTGAATTAGGAAAATATTGCAACGAATACGGACGATCTGATACTTTCTTGAGACAAAAAAACTGTTCCTGGATCAATAACACGGAAAATCCTGAAATACCAAAAGTGCTGCAGCTCAATTCAGTCTTACATTTGATATCAAAATGATCCAATCTAGTGAATCAGAAAATCTACTATCCCAACTTCACGATCTTAGCAACCGAAAGACGCGTTTTTTTTTGCAAATAAACAAAATGAAGAAATTTTCAACTTGAATTAACTTAAAACGCTTTAAATCCTTAAAATTTCAAGTAAAAATATTGCCTTTTCAACAATATAAATGGATTTTCAACCAAGTAGTTGAATTTTCAACGAAAGAGTTGAATTTTCAACCAAGAAAGAATTTCCAGTCGATAAAGGAAAAAATGCATCTAAAATGTTGAATTCTCAAGCCAAGAAGACGAATGTTAGATAAAATACATCAATTTTCAACCAAGAAGATTAATTACCTACCTAAGAAAGATAAAATTTTCAAATTGAATGATAAACCTTCAACCAAAAAAAAATCAATTTTTAACCAAGACCTGTATTAATTTTATACTGAAAAAGACGAATTTTTAACAGAACATATGAATTTTCAACCGAAAAGACGAATTTTCAATAAAATACATGAATTTTAAACCAAATACTTAAATTTTTGATCAAAAAAGATACATTTTCAAGGAAAAAAAACGAATTTACAACAAAATATTTAAATTTTCAACTAAAATAATGTATCTTCAACAAAAAATTAATTTATAATAAAGTAGTTCTAGTTTCAACCAAGTAATTGAATTATTAATCAAAAGAGATGAATTCTCAACGAAAAATGTAGTAGTTAATATTTCAACCAAAAAAATAAATTTTCAACCAAATTTTTAATTTTCAACTAAAATGATAAATCTTCAACAACAAAAAATGAATGTATAATAAAACAGTTCCACTTTCAACTAAGTATTCGATTTTTCAATCAAAAGAGATGAATTCTCAACAAAAGATGTAATAGTTGAAATTTCAACCGAAAAATATTTCAGTTTTAAATCATAGAAAGTTGAATTCAGTCAAAAGATACGAATTTTTAACAAAATATTTGAATCCTTAACTAAGATTAAATAATTTCCAACCAAACATTTGCATTTTTGATCAAAAAGATTAATTTTCTACCAAGAAGACGAATGTTCAACAATATACATAAATTTTCAATCAAAAAAAATTTAACTTTCAACCAAAAATGAAATAGTTAAATTTTCAGTTAAAAACATTTATTCTTGAAAAAGGGTGAAGAGAATTTTCTGTAAAATAAGTAAATTTTTAACCAAAAACATGAATTTTCAAATTAAATGATGAATCTGAACCGAATTTTTTTTTTAAACAAAGTAGTTCCACTTTCAATCAAAGAGATGAATTTTGAAAAAATTCATACATTTTCAACCAAATAGTTGAGTTTTCAGGTAAAAAAACCTAAATTTGAAAAAAAAATGAATTTGTACAAAATAGTTGAATTTTCAACCAAAAAGATGAATTTTCAACTTAGATGATAAATCTTCAACAAAAAAATTAATGTATAATAAAATAGTTCCACTTTCAACTAAGTATTTGATTTTTCACTCAAAAGAGATAAATTCTCAACAAAAAATGTAATAGTTGAGATTTCAACCGAAAGAGATTTCAGTTTCAAATCATAGAAAGTTGAATTCAGTCAAAAGATACGAATTTTCAACAAAATAGTTGAATCCTTGACAAAGATTAAATAATTTTCAAGCAAACATTTGCATTTTTGATCAAAAAGATTAATTTTCTACCAAAAAGACGAATGTTCAACAATATACATAAATTTTCAATCAAAAAAGATTTAATTGTCAACCAAAAATTAAATAGTTAAATTTTCAGTTAAAAACATTAACTCTTGACCGAAAAACAAGCGAATTTTCTGTGAAATAAGTAAATTTTTAACCAAAAAGATGAATTTTCAAATTAAATGATGAATCTGAAACGAAAAAATTTTTTTAATAAAGTAGTTCCATTTTAAATCAAAAGAGATGAATTTTGAAAAAATTCATACATTTTCAACCAAATAGTTGAATTTTTAGCTAAAAAAACATACATTCAAAAAAACGAATTTGTACAAAATAGTTAAATTTTCAACCAACATGATGAATTTTCAACTTAGATGATAAATCGTCAACCAAAAAAATGATTTTTCAACAAAGTAGTTCCACTTTCAACTAAGCCATTATTTGATCCAAAAAATATTTTGATTTTAAATCTTAAACACTTAAATTCAACCACAAAAACACAAATTTTAAATTACATGAATAAATATATAATAAATGAATATATTATATGAATAAAATAATTTTCAACAAAAAAAAGCGAATTTTCAAAAAAAAATTTAAATTCTCAATCAAAGAAATGAACTTTCAAATAAAATGATGAATCTTGGACCGAAAAATGAATATTTTTAAATATTAGTTCAACTTTCAACCAAGTAGTAGAATTTTCAAGCGGAAAAGATGAATTCTTAACGAAAAATATAATAGTTGATTTTTCAACTAAAAAAAAATTATAATTTTAAATCAAAAAAAGTTGATTTCAACCGAAAAAGACGAATTTTCAGCAAAATAGTTGAATCCATAACAAAAACAGATTAATTTTCAATCAAACAGTCGCATTTTCAACTGAAAGAAATTAATTTTCTGGCAAAAAAGATGAATTTTCAACCAAATAGCTGAATTTTCAATCACACTAATTTTATTAATGTGTTAATATTCATTTTGCTATATTATTTGAAAGGAACTCTAGTTTATGCAAAGCGCATAATTGCATGATGTCTCAAAATTAAGTATAACTCAGAACTTTTATATTATACAAAGTTTGCATGCTAAATATTATTCAATGTATTTCATAAAATGTACATATTATAATCCGTTAGTACTATACATATCAAATATAATATTTTCAACTCATATTGGTTAATTTTTTAAAAATCAATTTATAACAAAGTTGTATTCTGAACTTTCGGCAGTTTTTACATTCAGGTATTACATAGGTTTTTAAAGAGATACTTGAAAAAAAGATGGGGTTTGGCATTCGAAAGAAGTACAACTAAAGTTGTTGAAATCGGTGAATGTCTTCTGCTCGGTTTTTAAATTTGAAAATTTAAAATGATTTTTCTATGGGCAAAAATATTGTGACGAATTTTTTGTAAGTAAATTTTTAGTGGCGAGCAACTTTAAAAAATTAGAAACAAATTTTTTGAGCAAGTTATAATGTTTTCAAAATGTGCTAAATACAAGCTCTTTGAAATTTAGTTGAATTGATTCGAAGAAACACGTAATTATTTTGTTGTTATGGGGAAAAAACTTAACGTCATTTTTGAGCTTTTGAAATCTTTAAAAAAGGCAAAGTTCACGATTTGGGAACGCTTTAATTAGAATAAATTTTTTTTATACTAACAAAATACGTGTTTCTTCGATTCAAACTAAAGAAATTTCAAATTCGACATGTACTCGACATGTAAAACTTCTATTTAGAAATGTGCAAAAACTTCTATTCAGAAACGCGCAATAACTACATTTAAAAAACGTGTTTTTTTACGTTTGCAAAAAATAATATCGTGCACAAAATTTTTTTTAATTTTGTATTTTTTACTGTAGTTCAATACTCAATTTTCAATTCAAAAACAGAACAAAAAGAATCAAATATTTTCTTCTTCTTTCGGATGCCAAACCACAATTTGTTTTTTTGCTCGGCTTAAATGATTCGAATAATTTCTGAATTTTTACTTCACTAACGTGTACTTATATTCTTCTCGTTTTGAATATTATTTTATTTTCTGAAGATGAAACGTGCATCCTATGCTTTACATTTTTTTTATTTTTACAACGCATTTTTCGTCGCATAATTTCACATGATAATCAGTTTTTCAATGCATAATCCAGCAATTTTCAACATCAGAAAATACTGTCCTTACTTATGTATAACTCTTTTTTTATGCTTCAACAAAACAACGGAAAACCCTTGGGTGCCTATGAAGAAGAACCGTAAGTCGGACATAAATTTTGGTATGCTGGTGCAGAAGCTTGTTAGAGGATACCCGTTTTACTGAAATTACCATGAAGAGTAATAGTTTCATTATTATATTGAAGATTCTTTACAACCTCACAATGAGGTGTGTAAGAAAAAGATCTAAACTAGATTACTTTTACACTCACTTTTAGGAATTTGATATTAAAAACGTCAATTTTCTGTCTGTAGTCTGTACACTTTACTGCTTCTCGGTTCAAGTTTATTATTATCATTGTTAATATACCATGAAGCCAAATCCCATTCGGGGTAAGCGTAACCCTCCTGATTCTAGCCTCGTTATACTATCAGGGATCAAGGAATTTATATGGTAAAGGTAAGTAAGGGATGTGTAGGAAAAAAAATAGATTTTAGATCAATCTAGAAGTCATGTGTTGTTCATTTGAACGACACACTCGTCCCACAACACTACTCCCACACGGGTCGCTAGTCAAACTCTCTAGTCACAAAGCCATTATACTAATCCACTAAAGAAAATTTCTTCAGGCGGGCCTATAAGTATCCAAAATCTTTCGTTTCAGGCATCACTATTCTTTTTCTAAACAATTATCCTCCACGCAGCCATTCATACCTCCAAGTTAAATTATTCTTTCGCCAGGATCGCAAGTACCTAAAATATCATTTAACGAGTCCCATAAGGCATCTTTTCTGTCACCATCAACAAGAGCGTAGCACACTATAATAAACAGCCTTCTGATTTCCACTTTCATTCTAATCCATAGTAATCTAGTAGATACACACTCATACTTTTTGACATGTTGTTTTTCTCTCTCGTTCATGAGCAGACCGACCCCTTGGCTACCATATGTTTCATTATCTACCCTTGACCAAAGTTCGAGTCCGTTCTCTATCTTTCTTACCTCACATCCCTTCTTCTTTGTTTCCGGTACACATAAAATATCCAGCTTCCTTACGCGCATTGTATCCCGCAATTCCTTTTTGTTAAGATCATTTATACCTCTAGCATTCCAAACACCCAATCTTCATTCATCGCCTGAAACTTTTTCGGAGGCATGCCTTTCGTCAACAGAAGTGTCAATCCTATCCGAGGCTACATTATCATTATTATTATTCATTGTTTGAAGTATGCACCTAACTACAACTTGATTCAAGAAATTTATTCCATAAATATGAAATCATTTCCAGATTAAGCAGCTAAATCGTCATGAGGTGGAGTGACCATTCATAACGTCAGTCCCTACAAACTTCGGTCATGCAAGAGAAAGTATAAAAACTTAGTCAGAACCAAAGATGTTATGATCGGTTTATGCTGTACTCTGAAGAAGGCACTAGTCTCCTGCAGTTTGGTCTCTAAAATGGGAAAAACCATCCATTGCTCCAAAAATGTGATAAGAATTTTCAACCGTGCATAAATACAAGAATTTTCAATCGTGTATAAAAACTTAAGGAGCTCAGAAACTTTCCTCGATTCTCAATTGGTTGAATTTTGATACGTAAACAGCATATCAATTACTCTGCTTTCAAAGAGCCACAGAAAGAAATAATGGATTTTGGAGGATGCGTACCCGTTAAATCAAATTCTTAGTAACATTTTGTAAATTTGAAAATACACAGTAAAAAAATGATCATTTTTTCTGCAGAGCATTTCGCTCCAGCGATCATTTGACTTTCGAGATCATAATGATCTGTCCATTCAGATTATTTTGATCTGCTTTCAGGGTCATCTATCAGGCTAAACAAAATGGCCGCCAAAATGGGCGCAGATGCCATAAATTTAAATTTTTCTTAGACCAGGCGTGACAACTACACTTAACAGGAGATGTATTTTATTATCAAATTTCGTAATTTTTTAGCTTTGCAAGTACAGTGTACGATTAGTAGTCATAAAAAGTTCTAATATGAGCTAAGGTGCTTCAAAAACGTCGGCCATCTTGGCTTGACTTGATACATGACCCCGAATCAGATCATTATGGTCTCAACAATCGATCGTTCATTACGGCTAATCAAAATGCTCTTGATTTTGGTATAATTTTTGTTGCATATCAAAACTATATTGATTTCAGTATCATTTTGAACAATATTTTTTACTGTGTAGGGATTGCATGTTAAGAAAACTGTTTTTCTAGACTGAACATATCGAGTTTCTAACACAGAGATCACAGCGGTTCAGTAATTTAATTTCAAGTAAAAAATGGGATTTTTTCCAAAAAAGGGAATTAAAAAGGGATTTCATTTATTATTAAAAACTTTTTACATCATATGGGTATCTCGTGAATATTTCACGAAAATATTGCACAAAAATGAGACACCGGAGAATGAGAATGCAGCTATGTTCATGTGACAATTTTACACTTGAAGTCATGGAGTAATTGTAAGGAGACCAAACTGTGTGTCAGTTTGGTCCGAGTTTTCCGGACATAGTTAAAGGGATGACGCACGCTAAATTGTAAAGTTTTGCCTCCATTCCACGCAAAACGAAGCGAAACTTTACAATTCAGCGTACGTCCTCCCCCGAACTAGGTCCGAAAATTTAGGGTCCATTTTTTATTCGCGCACACATCGTCGTTTGGTCTCCTTACTATTACTCTATGCTTGAAGTATTCTCATTTTGAGAAAAAAGTCTTATTTCGATAACATAACCAAATGAGCTGCAACGAAAATAATCCCGCTGTTTCTATGTGAGTAGCGCCTTTACTTTAGCAACTTTTCTAGTCATTTTTGTGTTTTCAAAACTTAATTAGCTAGTTGTTAAATGACATCTTTGCTGGTTTTTTGAAAGACATCGTTTTTTATTGACCGAAAGGATATAAAATTGTAAAGAAGATGTTTTTTGAATTGGCATTAGGGTCTAAAATTTTTTCATATATTCTATTTTATATATATATAGCTAGCTTTGAAAAATCTGTTGAACACTTCAGCACTTTCTACCGACAAAAATATAACAAAAAATTTGAAACAATAAAAGATTGAAAAATAGACAAATAACAGAATTGAAAAATGCTCATGTTTGAATTTGTTCAAATGTATTTTTCCAAATATGTAAACCAGAAAGAAATATTTTGAAAAATACAAAAATGACTATTTGAAAAACTCACTTCTTCTGTTTTTGTTTCCTTGGAATTAAAAATTTTTTTTCTGATGCATTTTTATCAGTTGAAAGCTCTGAGATGTTCAAAACATTGTTAAATCTTAGCCAAAAAAAAAACTACAGTGTGAATAAAGCCAAAGAGCGGGCAGTTCGAACACTAGCGTGAATATTTTGCATTTATTTTTGAATACACGCGGAAAATTCTCTTTTTATTATTAAGTCTTCATTATTTGGAAAATTCCACCCTTCATGATAACAAAAATCTACTACATTTGTAGAAAATACAGTTAATTAATATTATATATTCCTGCTGGAAATGGTTCATACGGACCTGAATGTTTACATCCTAGAAATTCTTGGAAGAGCTCACGGTCATCGCAGGCAATACCCGAGACTGCCGTTAAATGGACGTTCGAGTGTACTTCATTAGAGGGACCCTAATACGCTACTTTTTCGCATATTATTTTCGATTTCCCTATTCTCCTCTTTTCCCCTTTTTCTCGTTTTTCCACTTAAATTCAAACTGATTTTATGGACGCCAATAAAAAAATTCAACTATGTTTAATTGAAATGTCGACTATTATATTTTTAATTAGGAATTCATCTTCTATGATCAAAAATTTTATTATTTGGTTGAAAATTAACTTTTTTGTTGCAAACTCACATTTTCAGGTTGGAAATTCGAATGTTTTGTAGAAAAATCGTCTTTTTGGCTTGAAGACTCAACAATTTGATAGACAATGTGTTACCTTTTTTGGCTAAAAAATCTTCCTTAATTGAAAATCCGTCTTTTTGGTTCGAAAATTCATCTCTTTTGGTAGGAATTTCATCTTTTTTGGTTAAAAGTTCATCTGTTTGGTTGAAAATTAATCTGTTTTGGTTGAGGATTCTACCGTTTTGTTGAAAATTCTTCTTGTTTGATTGAATTCAACTATTTTTTTATTTAGAATAAAATATTATTTGGTTGAAATACCAATTGTTAAATTTTTCATTGAGAAATATACTTTTTTTATTAAAAATTCAATTACTTGTCTGAAAATTCATCTATTTTATTTAACATTCTATTGTTATGTTGAAAATTGAAATCTTCTTTGGTTGAAATATCAGCTATTACATTTTTCATTCAAAATTCGTCATTTTTGGTTAAAAATTCAACAACTTGGTTGAAAATTTTTTTTTCACTTGACTAAAAAATATCTCTTGGTAGAAAATTCAACTCTTTTGTTGAAAATTCGTCTTTTCGGTTGGAAAATTCATCTTTATTGGTTGAAAATGCAATTGTTTGATTGAGAATTCATGTTTTTTTTATTACAAATTTTATTATTTCGTTGAAAATTTTATTATTTTGTTGAGAATTTAACAATATTATATTTGATGAAATTGATGATTGAATTTGAACAATTGAAAATCGAATAATGAATCTTCGATAAAAAAAATGAATTTTTAACAAATTATTTCAACTTTCAACCAAGTAGTTGAATTTTCAAGTGCGATGGATCAATTCTCAACAAAAAATGTAATAGTTGATATTTCAACCAAAAAATATTTTAATTTTAAATCAAAAATACTTGAATTTAACCCATGAAGACAAATTTTCAATAAAACAATTGAATCCATGAGTGAAAGAGAATAATTTTCAACTTAACAGTTGCTTTTTTCAACTAAAAAAATTAATTTTCTACCAAAGAAGACGAACTTTCAACTAAATACTTTAATTTTCATCCAAAATCGATGATTTTTTAACAGTGATGTGCAATACCCGAACCGATACTTTTCGTTATATTTCGTTAATAAATCGTTTAGGAGCTACTTGAAACTGACATTATCCGAAAGAATCTTTTTTAAAGCAACTTCTTTTTTTTAAGATCTTGAATTTGTTTTTATGATTCATGAAAAATGTATCGAAAATTTGTAAAAAAAAGAAGAAAATTGGGTCAAAATTCTCAATTTTGAGGTGTTTTAGGGAATTTTTCAAATTTAAAGGAAAAAGGGGGGATTTGCTAAAAAAAGGGAACGGACTGTGATCCCTGCGAACTGTATATTTTTATCATTCCAGTTTTCAGCAATATGCAGGCTTCCTACTGAACTTGTTCTTGGTTCATAGGGTTTTGAATGAAAAATGCGAATACGCACCGGTTCAGTTTTGAAGACCACTCATTTGACTAATCATTAGTCTAATTTAAACAATTGTCAGTCAAATTTCAGTAGCTAAGATTTAGAGACATCACTTTGAAATTATTAGTGACGTACTTTTGTGCTTCCGTGACCTGCTGCATAGAACAATTTGACACGCTTATTACCTTACAAGCCCATGAGTCATGAGAATATTCTATTACGAACTTACGAGTGATAACCAAAGGAATTTCATGTTGTTGAACGTTCCTCAAAACAAGATGAGAGAGTTACGATGTAATTTACTACTTTACAAGAGATTAGAGAAACTCAGGAACGTGAGGTCTCTCCATAAAGCAGGATCACAAATCTCCTTCAAATATCAGATTACCCATAGCATTACGACGTTCGTTTGATAAGTTTGGTAAAAAGGCAAGTAGAAACCTTTTTTTAAGTTTGCTTTTATTTCTCAACATAGTCTCCTTCAAGGGCTGCACACTAGTTCAGCGAGATTCCAATTTTTTCACCCCTTCAGAAAAGTAAGATTTCTCGAAGACTGCAAAATACGCATTTACAGCATCGATTACTTCTTCATTGGACAAAAATCTCTTCACACCGAGACAGGTCTTCAAATTGGGTAACAGACAGAAGTCGCACAGAGCCAAGTCTGGAGAATATGTTGGATGAGGAAGCAATTCGAGGCACAGTTTGTGTATTTTTGCCATTGCGATTGCAGAGGAGTGAGCCGGTGCGTTGTCGTGATGAAACAGCACTCTTTTGTGAGCCAATCATGGCCGTTTTTTTGTAGCTCGGCTTTCGAACGATCCCATAATGGTGCATAGTACGTCCGTGTTATAGTTTTACCCTTTTCCAAGTAATCAATGAGGATAATTCCTTGGGAATCCCGAAATACTGTGGCCATCACCTTCCCAGCTGACAAAACGGTCTTCGCCTTCTCTGGCGCACTTCAGCCAGGCAGTATCCACTGCTTTGACTGCTGCTTCGTCTCGTGTGCATAGTGGTGGATCCATATTTCGTCCACAATCGCGAATCGACGTAAAAAGTCCTGCGGATTCCGATTAAACTTCGCAAAACTCTGCGCTAAAACGTCTTTTCGGTTGCGCTTTTGATCGAGAGTCAGCAATCGTGGCACCCATCTTGCACACACCTCCTAAACCTCCAGTTTTTCGTGTAAGATTTTATAGCCTCGTTCAGTGGAGATGCCTACAGTCTTAGAGATCGCACGCACCTTGATTCGGCGATCTTCCATAAACATATGATGAATTTTTTCCACCATATCCAATGTGGTGATCTCAATTGGACGTCCGGAACGGTTTTCAACGAAGGAGCGGACTCCCCGTGAACTTCATCCAACTCAGATTTGATCTGCGCGGCCTTCCAATATTTTTAATAAAAGTATTTTATCACTACACTGAACTCTGCTTTCTCCATTTTTTCGAATATTCTGACACGCTCACTTCAAACGTATGCCAAACGCAGACTAAGCGTCGGTTTTGGCTGAAGCTTGGTAGAGGTTAGTTTAAAGAGTGCTATTTCTTAGCCATATCCTACAAAGTTCATTTTGGCGCCATCTAGCTGGAAATTTGCCTTACTTATCAAACGACAATCGTACAATATTGTATGCTGCTATAATACATAGAAAAATTTATTTTCCTGATATTATTTTGAAACTTTGATGACAAATATTCTCTTTTTGATATTCTTTTTTGAAACTGAATTGTAGTTCGAGTACTAAAATTTTTCAAATAATTGATTTTACAAGACGATTCTGAATCTGTTCGAAATTAAACAATTTACTGATTTGAACGCTGTAAGTTGAACTCTTTTGATTCGAAAGCCTTGATAGTTGAACAAATATAAACGTCCGATTGAAACTTCATGAACTATTTTCAATTCTCAAATAATTTCAAATTAATAGATTCATAATTAAACGCGTTTATTCAATTTAAAATACTATTTAAATATTGCATCAGTCTAAAATATTCCATTTTTAATCTACTGAATTAAAAAAATTTTAATTATAAAGAAGAACAATTTTTTAATATTAAGCAATATTTGACTGTTCATTTAAAATGAGCAGTTATGAATTAAATAGTAATAACTGAATTGTTTGAAATAGAAAACCTTGCATATTGAATTGCATAATTCTTATTTTACAAGAGAGGTGAAAAATTTCGGTATTTAATTTTTTTCCGAATCGGAAGGGGAACTCCTTTGTTTGTTACATTTTTTTGCGTTGAAGGCGGGCAAATTTCGTATTTTTAACATTTCGATTAAGTCTGAAACCAGGAAATTTAATTTATAATTTTGTCTTAAATTGGCAGAAGAATATTTTATATTTTTAGAATTTTTACCGAATAGGCAAAGTAGAAATCGCTGTTTTCAACTTTTTATGAACTGGAAGGATAATTTTTTATTTTCAAGATTTTTATCGAGTTTTAAGGGAGGAAATTTGGTTTCTTATTTTTCTGATGGAAGAGAGACATTAGTTTATTTTTAAGATTTTTATAGAGTTGGGAGGGACGAAATTTTTGTCAATGCTATTTTTTCTAAATTGGAAGAGGGAAATTTTTTATTTTAAAATCTTTAACTGAGTTGTAAGGAATTAAATTTTTGTTACTTTTTTTCTGAATTGGAAAAGACCTTTTTTTCTATTTAACATTTTTGAGTTCGAGGGAAGAATTTTTTTTAAAATGGAAGATGAAAACTTTATATTTTTGAAATTTTTATAGAGTTGGAAGGGAGGAAGTTTTGGTTTTCAATTCTTTCTGAATTGGAACAAGGAATTTTTTTTTAATTTCAAGATTTTTATGGAGTTGGAAAGAACGAAATTTTGATCGTTTAGTTTTTTTTTCTAAATTGAAAGAGCCTATTTTTCTTTTCAACATTTTTATTGAGTTCAAGGGGGAAAATTTTTATTTTTAATCTTTCTTCTGAATCGGAAGAGGGTAATTTTTTATTTTCAACACTTTTATTGAGTTGTAAGAGAGTACATTTTTGTTTTCAATTTCTTCTGAATTGAAAGAGGTACAGTTTTTCGTTTTCAAAATTTTGATCGAGACAGAAGGGAGTAAATTTTGGTTTTCAAGTTTTTTTAAACTGAAAGAGGAACATTTTCTTCACTTCTAAGATTTTTATCGAGATGGAGGGGATGAAATTTTGTTTTTAAATTTCTCTTTTAAATTGGAAGAGATATTTGTTTATTTTCAAGATTTTCATAGAGTTGGAGGGGACGAAATTTCAGTAATTTCTTTTTTTCCTGAATTGGAAGAGCGAAATTTTTCATTTTAAAATTCTTTATTGAATTAAAAAGATGGAAATTTTGGTTTTCAAGCTCTTTTAAATCACAAGAGAAACATTTTTCATTTTTAAGATTTTTATCGAGTTGGAAGGGAGAAAAGTTTGGTTATTAATTGTTTTTCTGAATTGGAAGATACCATTTTTTCTATTTAACATTTTCATTGAGTTGAAAGGGAGAAGATTTTGGTTTTCAAGTTTTTCTGAATTGGACGAGGGAAATTTTTCATTTTCAAGATTTTCATAGAATTGAAAGGGACGAAATTTTGGTTATTTATATCTTTTTCTGAATTGAAAGAGCCTCCTTTTTCTTTTCAACATTTTTATGAAATTGAAGCGGGGAAATTTTTATTTTCAATCTTTTTTTGGAATTGGAACAGGGTATTTTTTTATTTTTAACATTTTTATTGAGTTGAAAGAGAGGAAATTTTTGTTTTCAATTTTTTTCTGAATTTGAAAATGTACATTTTTTGTTTTTCAGATTTTTATAGAATCGGAAGATAGGAAATTTTGGTTTCAAGTTTTTTTAAGCTGGCAGATCAACCTTTTTTTATTTTCAAAATTCTTATCGAGTTGGAAGGGAGGTAATTTCTTTTATTTCTTTTTGAATCGGAAGAGACATTTTTTTATTTTTAAGATTTTTATAGTGTTGGAATAATCGAAATTTTCATCATTTCTTTTTTTTCAATTGGAAGAAGGAAATTTTTTATTTTTAAGATTTTTATCCAGTTGGAAGGGAAGAAAACTTGGCTTTCAAGGTTTTCTGAACTGAAATCTTTTATAATTTTTATTGATTTGGAAGGGAGGAAATTTTGGTTATTAATCGTTTTTATGAATTGCGAGAGGCCAATTTTTTCTTCTTAACAGTTTTAATAAGTGGACGGGGGGGAAATTTTTTTTTTAACATTCAGATGAAGGGGGGAATTTTTTATTTTCAATTTTGTACTGAACTAGTGAATTAGAAAAGAGACATGTTTTATTTTTAACATTTCTATCAATGTGACTTGAAAAAGAGTATTAGTTTGTATTTATAGCATTGAAAATGATTGGTATGTGTTAAAAACTTCCATTTTATACGTGTAAACTATTGAGTGGTTTAATTAAAAATTTTTGTATGATAAATTTTTTAAGCTTCAATTTTTAAAGTTTAAAATTTAAAAGAGTTCCGCTTTGACTACATTAATTTGTAGTTCAATTTAAATTATTTCAATAAAAATATTTCAGTTTTAAGGGTTCGAATTTTTTAATTTCAATGACCGTGAGAAATTTTTGTGAAACAGGAAATGACCGGGAATCTTTTTGCTCGATTAAAACGGCCACCCTGGTTTAACTATTCATTTCGGGATATATACTAATATTGAATATACTCTCGGAACTATGCATTGCATAATCCTCACTCAAAGCACTTTGTGAAATTTGAACTTAATTTATGAAACAACAATGGCTTCATTTTCAAAGAGAAGAGCATGCACTAAAATGGATTAGTCTGGCAAATAATAAGTTATTCTTGCTGTATTATTTTTTGCACTAATAATAACGGGTGGAGATTTTATGCAGCACAGTGGGCTGAGACACACCGAAAACTGGCCAAAAATTCAAGATTTCGTCAGATTTGAATGAAACTTAGTATAATAAGATTTTTGAGGTCGCTAATTTCAATTTTATCGTGAAAGGTTACAAATTCAAATTGGCGAATTCAATATGTCAGCCAAAACTTTAAAATTTTCACAGATTTGTCCAAAACTTAGTAGAAGAAGGATTTTAAGGCCGCTAATTTTGATTTTGACGTCAAAAGTTACAAATTAAAAATGGCAGCCAATACGGTGGATCCAATATGGTGGCCAAAATTAAAATTTCCTGAAATTTGGTAAAAGGGGGTTTAGAAGGTCCTTCATTTCGATTTTGACATCAAAAGTTACAAATTTGAAATGACGGATTCAATATGTTGGCCAAAATAATTTTTTTTTACAGATTTGACTGAAATTTAGTACGAAGGGGTTCATAAGGGTCGTTAATTTCGATTTTGACGTCAAAAAATACAAATTTAAAATTGCGGATTCAATATGGCGACTAAAATTTCCAAATTTTTACAGATTTGTCTAAAATTTGGTAAAAGAGGGTTCATATAGTCGTTAGTTTTGATTTTTACGTCAAAAGTCACAGATTTAAAATGGTGGACTCAATATGGTGGTGAAAATTGAATTTTTTTACAGATTTGCCAGAAATTTGGTACAAGGGGATTTATAAGATCGTTAGTTTCGATTTTGACGTTAAAAGCTACAAATTTAAAATCGCGGATCCAATATGGCGACCAAACTTTTCAAATTTTTTCATATTTACCTAAAACTTGATATAAGGGGGTTTATATGATCGTTCGTTTCGAATTTGACGTCAAAAGTTACAAATGAAAAATTTGCTGATTCAATATAGCGGTCAAAATTTCCAAATTTTTGGACATATTTGCCTAAAACTTGGTATAAGGGCGATTTTCCTGAAACTTGGTACAAGGGGATTCACAAGGCCGTTAGTTTCGATTTTGACATCAAAAGTTACAAATTCAAAATGGTGGCCAAAATTTCCATTTTTTCACAGATTTTCTCAAACCTTGATATAAGGGGGTTTATATGATCGTTAGTTTTGATTTTGACGTCAAAAGTTACAAATTAAAAATTGCGGATCTAATATATAGACCAAAATTTCCAAATTTTAACAACTTTGTCTAAAACTTGGTACAAAAGGGTTTATATGGTCGTTAATTTCGATTTTGACGTCAAAAAAAAAAAAATTTTTAATTGCGGATTCAATATGACGACTAAAATTTCCAAATTTTTACAGATTTGTCTAAAATTTGGTACAAGGGGGTTCATATAGTCGTTAGTTTTGATTTTTACGTCAAAAGTCACAGATTTAAAATGGTGAATTCAATATGGTGGTGAAAATTGAATTTTTTTACACATTTGCCAGAAATTTGGTACAAGGGGATTTATAAGATCGTTAGTTTTGATTTTGACGTTAAAAGTTACAAATTTAAAATCGCGGATCCAATATGGCGACCAAACTTTTCAAATTTTTTCAGATTTACCTAAAACTTGATACAGGGGGGTTTATATGGTCGTTAGTTTCGATTTTGACGTCAAAAGTTACAAATTAAAAATTGCGGATCCAATATAGCGGTCAAAATTTCCATTTTTTAACAGATTTTCTCAAACGTTGATACAAGGGAGTTTTTAAGATCGCTTATTTCGATTTTTACGTCAAAACAATACAGGGTGCTTTTTGGAATGAGTCCCTTTGTTTCTTATTAATAAACTGCGTGCTCGTCAAATTCTTCTTCGTCGGTCAATTAGAGTTCGGCTAAGTGCCATATATTATACGATACGATATTTATTATTTATGTTCAATGGATATATACAAAAATGAAATGAAATGAACAGACTTATTATCAATAATTTATATAATAATAAATAATAATATAATAATTGAAATGACTTCAAGCCAAAGGTGGTTTATTTTGTACCTGGGATGTCTTAAAACTATTTTGTAATAAAAATCAAAATCTTCGACAGAGCTGTTTTTCAAAAAATCCATTTTTAATTTTTAAAAAACGAAATTTCCACTTTTTTGAAAACGAAGCGAAATATGGAAAAAATTTAAAACAGAAAAATTGTTCCTTGGAAAAATTGCAACAAAACGACCCCCATAATAATTTTTGGTCTCACTTTGTTTTTTTGAAGAACTTGATTTTACAAGTTAAAGAGATAAAAATTCGTTTTTCCCTGTTTTATACCAGAGAAAAAAATTAGAGTAGAAAATATTATTATTCAAATTGTCTGGATATAATTTTTTGTATAAAAAATGCTATCGTTATATAATAAAAAGTTTTTAGTGTTGAAAAACATTTGAATATGAATATATTCCTAGCTTTTCTACTTAAAATAATTATATCGCGAACAAGCAATAAAAAAAGACAAAATTCATGATGAAATCTAAAAATCAAGTTTTTCAAAGAAAAAAAGTTAGATTAGGAATTATTAAGAGCGTCTTTTTGTTGTAATTTCTCCCAGGAACAATTTTTTATCCCCAACTTTTTTCTATATCCTGCTTCCGTTTCGAGAAAAACTGAAAATTTAAATTTTTTGAAATTAAACATGGATATTTTCGAAAACGGCTCCAACAAAGATTTGTTTTTTTTTTTAAATCCGAAAACAGTTGTAACACATCCCATATACAAAATCAAGAAAAATATTCCTATGAACAAGTTTTTTGAACTGATTTCTTAAAAAATTGAAATTAAAAAAAAATTTCTTTAAATCATACCATTCTGAAATAAAGGGGACTTGTTAAAAGACCATGAAGTTTGGTAAAAAGTTGCTTCAACTTATCTACATTATGGAAAATAAGTCTTTCACCAAAAACTTTAAAGTTGGTTTTTGGCCAATTTTCGGTTTGTCTCAGCCCACTGTGTGCAGATATAATAATTTCTTCGCGTCTCGTGCAATTAAAGACTTTGCAATGTTAATTAGTAATTCGAAATTACAGGAAGATCTCGAGATGTACGAAGGGAGTAGAAATTATCTCGCTGGAATATTATTAATGACATTTTCTTGTACGCCATTCTTAACGAGGAAACACCAATCGTGCTCTGCACAATGCTGATGTTTATTTTTCATAATAAATTAGCTCGTGGAAGAGCGCAATGTTCATTCTCATTATTCCTTTAGCATAATATACGCATCCACAATTTATGTGCTCTCATTATTTTAAATCATCAAGAGTCGCGAAAACAGAATTAGATCAAATCTTTCCAATTTTTGCAGTGAAAATCGCTTTGCATAAAAAGCGATTTTCTTGTTTTGAAAAGTCGCTTCCACTTTTCATAAATTATTATGTTAGCTACCTAATCCAGATTTACTGAACTCGACAGTTTTTATCGCCTAAAGCCGGACTAAATAGTCATTCATATAATTTAGATAGAGTAAACCAAACTTGAAGAAGCTTTAAATTTTCTAGAAGAAATTCACAAAAATTCATGGAAATTTCATAGAATTCTATCTCGGGCGATAAATTTTCACAGCTTTCGGGGTATTCATTTTTATCGGAACATAATCTAAAGTTTTTTACCCCCTCTATGACTTCTCTATAATTCCCTGTTCACTTCCGAACTTGTCGCCGGAGCAAACATTAGCATAAATTTGCATCCTCACGCTTTGTACACTAAAGTAGAGTGCAGAAATAGAAGTTTAGACCTCTATATTTATTTTTCATCCATATTAGTTTATATATGTGAAAAATTTTTTTTATAATACGTAATTGAAATCATTATTTTGTCGCGAGTAAAAATTCCGATACATCTCCGAAGCCTCGTTTTCTAGAGAACAACAAAATACTTTTAAATACTATGACAATAATACATCATAAAAAGTGTCTGTATATTGAAAGATGTTACAAGAAAATTGTTTAACTTAATCGTGTTGTTTATAATATTAGAAAATGTATGGACTTGGTTATCTCCGAAGCCTGCGGTCATCTGCGAAGCCCTTTTTCGCTGCGACTCAAGAGATTTTATTTTGTTTGCAGTTACAGTTTTATTAAACTACAATATGGATGAATATTTTGTTTTAATCTAGTAAAAGATTATTCTTATAACATAAATATGCACATTTGTATCAAATAAATTACTTAAATATAAAAAAATCAATAAAAAATGCCCTCATAAAAATTCATCTTGGCATTACTCTATAGTCATAAAATTAGAAATTTTACTAATATGATTCTATTTCTAGAAGAAAATTGCCTGGATAAAGTAGCTACTGATTATAATTAATGCTTATATACTTAAGGGACGCAAATAATTAATTCAATGTACTAGTTAATTTTTATAAACAATTTATTTAAACGAATTCTTCAGTACAGCAGTTTATTGAGGGAAAAAATTATTTTGTCTTAAAATCGTTGTAATTTATTATAAGAATGGAGTTGGTAACGGAAAATGGTCATAATTTAAAATTTTATAAACAACTTATGAAGTTATAAATAAGGACAGTATTTTCTGACGTTGAAAATGTCTGGATTATGCGTTGAAAAACTGATTATTATGCAAAATTATGCGCGGAAAAATCGAATTATGCGCTGTAAAAATACAAAATTGTTTAGCGCATAAGATGCACTTTTCAACTCCAGAAAATACCAAAATATCAATTTTTTAAACGAGAAGGAAATAAGTAAAGTTAGTGGATTTAAAATGCTAATTTTAATCGAATCATTCGAAGCGAGCAAAAAAAGTTGTAGTTTGGCATCCGAAAAAAAATGTTAATGTCTTTTTGTTGGTTTTTAAATTTTAGAATTCATAAAATTTAGCCTATGAGCTGAGAAATTATAACGAATTTTTTTTGGCTACAGTTTTGAGTATTGAACAACAATACATTTTTAAAAATTTGTTGTGCAGCCAACCATTTTTTGAAAGTGAACGTATTTTTAATTTAATTAATTACACACTTCAAAATAAACATTGTAGATGTCGAATTTGAAATTTCTTCAGTTTGAATAGAAGAAACATGTATTTTGTGGGTATCCAAAAAAAACGTTCTTTTCAAAGCGTTTCCGAATCGTGAATTTTGTTTTTTTTTTCAAACGATTTCTACGCTTTAAAAACGACAAAAACTTTTTTTCCCATAACCACAAAATAATGACATATGTCTTCGATTCCAACAGCAGAAATTTGACATGTAAACTTTTTCAAAAATTGAAATTAACTAAATTAAATAAAAACATGTCTACACATTTTTAAAACATAATAACTTGCTCAAAAAAATTCTTTTTAATGTTTTATCATTTTTCACTTTTCTTTCAATTTTCAAATTCAAAACCCGAACAAAAGACATTAAATGACTTCTCCCATTTTGGTTGTACTTCTTTCGAATGCCACAGCACAACTTTTTTTTATCGACTCAAACGATTCAATTAATCGGCGCATTAATACTCCGCCTTGATAAACGTATTTCTTTAAAAAAATACCTAAAACCTAAATGGAAAAACTGCGCGAAGTTCAAAATGCAAATCTGTTATCATTTGATTTTTAAAAATGTATTAAAAATGAGTTTAAAATGTAATGTATTATATTGTCTGACAAATTTTGACATGTAAATATTGAAAAATAGACTTTTTGCAACTTTTTACACGTATATTTCGCAAAAAATATGAAATTATGCGCTTTCATGGGAAAATTTCAAAATTATGCGACAAAAATAAAATGATGCGTTTTGATGCGATGTTAAATTGATTATACCTGTATTCGGCAAGGAAACTTGATAAAATATGAAAGTTCTGACATATACCTAATTTTGAGACATTATGCGATTCTGCGCTTCGCATAAACTAGAGTTCCTTAGTTATAAACAATTTTTTAATCTATGAAGTCCCAGGGGCAGACCATTTGATATAGTGGAAAAGTTAATGTTGAAATAAGAACATTTCATTAAAAGATGATAGTTCATGAAAAATAATTAAAAATTTCGGCTGTTTAAACAATTCTTGTGCAAACAAAAATTTTGAAATTACAAAAAAATAACAAATAGCACCATTCGATTCTACGAAATAAATTAAAGTCTATGTGTTAGACAATTCTCTTCTCGAGCCTATTTGTTATGTAATATAATTAAATGCACAAGCAGGCGTCGTACGATGTAATTGTTTATTCATACTACATAACCAACAGGGTTGAAAAAAAAAATTGTTCAACACATGGACTCTGTAATTTTTTCCGTACAATCAAATGGTGCTATTTGTTTCTTCATAACTCGCATTTTTAAACCAACTGTTTTTGAAAAATTGTTTAAACAATCCAAAGTTCAAATTATTTTGTATAGAAAATCATCTTTTAATGAAATGTTTTCAAATACCAGATTTTGAGTAAATCCAATAAATTTTTTAAAAACTTGGCAATATTTGATCCCATTTTATTTTTAAAAATTTTGCTTCTAGATTCGGAATCAGCGATCCAAGAAAACCATATATAGGCGTAATTAGAATTAATTTTTGTATATTTTGATCAGCTTGCAGACTTTTGACCACGGAACCAGGATTCTAAAAAAAATTTTGCCACAAAAGTTGAACTGAAAAGGGTCCCTTTAATAGAATCACCCATATACTCGTATTAAATTAATAGAGAAATTTTTTCAAGTTTCTTCACCACATTCCTTCTTAATTGTTTTTGACCTATTTGCTTAGGCCACGAAATACGAGGTTGGTTTGATAAGTAAGGTAAATTTCCTGCGAGATGGCGCCAAAATGAACTTTGTAGTATATGATCAAGAAATAACACTCTTGAAACTAACCTCTACCAAGCTTCAGCCAAAATGGACGCTTACTTTGCGTTTGGTATACATTTGAAGTGAGCGTGTCAGTGGCATTCGAAAAAATTGAGGAAGAAGAGTTCCGTGCAGCGATAAAACATTTTTATTTAAAAAATTGGACGGTCCACGCAGATCAAAGCCGAGTTAGACGAAGTTCACGGAGAGTCTGCTCCTTCGTCGAAAAGGTTTATTTTTGGATAAACGAATTTAAACGTGGCCGAACCACAAATAAAGATGTAGCGCGCTCCGGACGCCCAATTGGGGTCACCACATCTGATATGGTGAAAAAAATCAATCACATGTTTAAGGAAGATCGCCGAATTCAGGTGCGTGAAATTTATAAAGCTGTAGGCATCTCCACTGAACGAGTCTATAACATCTTGCACGAAAAACTGAAGGTTAAGAGGATGTGTGCAAGATGGGTGCCACGATTGCTGACACCCGACCAGAAGACCGAAAAGACGGTTCAGTGCAGTATTTGTCAAGGTTTAATCGGAACCTGCGGGACTTTTTGCGTTGATTCGTGACGGGACTAAACCTGGATCCACCACTATACACTTGAAACAAAGCAGCAGTCGAAGCGTTGGGTACTGATTAGTGAAAGTGCGCCAAAGAAGGCGAAGATTGTTTTGTCAGCTGGAAGAATTAATCGATGCCGTAAATGCGTATTTTTCAGACCTCGAGAAATCTTTTTTTTCTGAAGGGATGCAAAAATTCAAATCTCGCTGGACTGAGCGTGTAGCCCTCAAAGAAGACTCGTTGAGAAATAAAGGCAAACTTTTCAAGGAACAAAATATTTACTTGCTTTTTTACCAAACTTATGAAGCGATCCTGGTATTGTAAAAATGTGATAAGAATGCTAATTCTAGTTTAAGCGGAAGAAAATTTGCAAAACAGTTAAATTCTGCTGATTAATATTATTAACCTAATGAAGAAACTTCAATTCCATAACCCCTAAAATTTTACCTCAGAACTTTTCATAGAAAATAATACTTATGTATAATAACTTAATTTTTCAAATTCGTTAATTAACAACTAAATAGATTTTAATTGGATACACGCACTATCGCTATTGAATAAAATATCGTTGATTTCAAAATATTAAAATTTAAGCTTCTCTTTTCTGATGCTGAACAAGTTTTGTAATTAGGCGCTTCAGCATTAAATTTTAGTTCTATAGTGGATCCACTAGGGAAAAGTAATCCAGTCGCCACTAATACTTCTGCATGCACTGAGAGGTCTAGAAGGTAACTTTGGCTTAAAATGTCGAGAAAAGTCCCTTGATTATAAATATCTAAGGAAGCCTTTCGAAAAGTTGCGCATTTATAGTTTAAACGGTTTTTTGAAACAATTACATTATTTATGGAAGAAAATTCAATAAAATATTTTTCAGAAAGCTTGAACCAAGACAAGACTTTCTTCATTTTACCCTTTTTCTACACAGTTATCCGTTCACAAGTTATAGCGATATGAACAACTGACACGTAGTCTACACAGCAAAAAAAAATTTACGATCAAAATAAAACTTTTGTTTATAAACAAGTTTTAAAAATGACCTTTTTGGACAACTATGTGCGTGTAATATTCCATACATAGTGGTGAAAAAATCATTTTTTTAATTTATATATAAACAAAAGTTTTATTTCGATCGCGAAATTTCTTTTACCATTGTGGAGTGCGTGTCCTGAAAAGCAATTCCCATTTTTTCGAGATTTTTTATTGCAAAAGATGATGAGATATCTACCTGCAAATATGTCAGTTTTAGTGTAAAATAAAGGAAGTTTTGTCTTTCAAGCTTTCTGAAAAACATTTTACAGAATTTTGTCTTCCATAAATAACGTATTTGTTTGAAAAAACTTGTTTAAACAATAAATTAAATAAATAAAAATATAAATATTCCTAATCAGAGGACTTTTCTCGATATTTTAAGCAAAATTTACCCTCTAGACCTCTTAATACATACAGAAGTATTAGTGGCGACTGGATTGAAGAAGAAGCACGCGGAAGGAAATTTTTTACTCATTACTCACTCTTAGCAGCTTATATTCCACTGGCTTGTGAAACTCGCTTACCTGGAAAAGAAGAAAGAAGCCGGAAATTAAACAAAAGTCAAATATCATAACACTACAGCAAAATAATACACTTCTTCAATAAAAAATTATGATAATAATAAGAAATGACGGACGAAGGAGGGGAATTAGGAGTAGGTATGATTTATTATTATTACATACATAGATTATATACTGTAAGCCCCGGCTTACCAGGACATGCCGGGATTGTCCTTTCTCTGAATGAAAATCTGAAAGATTTTTTATTGTTTTCTGTTAAATAAATTAGAAATTTTCTTTTAGAGAAATAAGAAAATAATTTAGAAAATTCTGCTGTTTAGACTTCGAGAATGGCATTTTAAATTTCTAAACGAATTATTTAAAGAAACAGGACGATCCCACATTCGGTATATGATTTCTGACCATGTTTGACTTTCCCTACAAATTCGGAACTTTTTCTAAAAATCATTCAACAGTAAAAACCAAACATCTTATCTTGGTCAAAAATTGAAATAATTTTATTGAGATGATATACTATATGCTAGGTGACATAAATATCCAAAAACATGCAAGTAAAGTTTTCAAAGAGTTTTTTGATCGACTTTATCAAAATACAGAGAATAACGACCATACATAAATATTATTTTTATCAAAACTTCCTATCAAAACAAAACCAAACAATCTCTAAAAGAAAATTTCACATTTACTTTACAGAGAAAAAATGAAAAATCTTTCGCATTTTTATTCAGAGAAAGAGTAATCAAATTATAATATTATTATATTATTATATATATATATTATATTATTATATTATATATATTATTATAAGTATTATATTATTACTACGAATTCAACGGGGAAATTAGATTTTCAGAGAGATTGATCTTAATTGGTGTTTTTGGCAATCATATGATTTTTTTATACATTTATCAATGCATTTGAGTCTTTCTTTAGATGGAGAGTTTCTAGACGAATTCATTGACCTATAATAAAGTAACTTTTGGTCTTTTTAAACGCAAGATATTCATTTGAAAACCAAAAAGTGAGATTTTGTATCTGAAAACTAACTTTTTTTTATTTTAAATATTATTTTGTTTTTGAATTAGAACAAAAAGCTAAGTTCACAACTATCAAGTACAAATTACGAGAAATGTCAATGTATTCTGTAAAG
>JAUMHM010000088.1:8241373-8253860 GCA_032362435.1 Melikaiella ostensackeni
CACCGCCAGCCCACCACCTTATCGCACTCTTTGTTTCAAAATGAATTTCTTCTTTCCGTCTTTTTGCAAAAAAAAAAAAAAAAAAACAAAGCAACTGTCGGCTGCTAAGATTGTGAAGTTGGACTAGTAGATTTTTTGATCTACTAGACTGGATCATTTTGATGTAAAATGGAAGGCTGAATTGAGCTACAGCACTTTTGATATCTCAGGACTTACTGTGATCGTAGAAAAGAAATTAAACTGAAATATGTCTGCAGAGAATTTTCCGAGGAAACTTAAAAACTAAACTTCATTTCTAAGAACAGAATTAAGACTCAAGAAAATTTCTAACATTTTAACGTTCAAAAACAAAAAATCCCGACTTTTTCTCGGTTTCCTAGTCCGATCGAAACCCCAGAGTTTGAACAGAGGGAATTCGAAATGATTGTGTTATAGCGACAACTCTTGAACTCCCTCAAAGCTTTGTGTCCGTGGAAATAACAATTTCGCAGGAAGACTAATTACTATATGCCAGTTGAATGCAGCGATCCAGGCTGAAACTCGGTTAATTAGGCGAGAGACTCGATTAAACGGATCTGGCAACGAATTATCGACGATGCTAGGTAATAGGAAGGAGACAATGGAAATTCGGTTACTTCCGGCACCACCCCGGAACTAATAACTAATATTTAATGTTTATGCGGACTGATAATACCATAGAAATGGACAGAAAATTATATTATATGCTAGTGCGCTCTCAATCTCAAACGACCTGTCAGATTGCTCACCGTATAGTGGACAATTAAATAACCATTCTCCGGATTGGTTTAGGTTATTGTATGCTCATATCCATACTTGCAATAACAGTCATTTGAAGAGTAATGCTTCTAAGTACAATCATAAATTAGCCTTTGTTATTATTTTTACAAAGAAAATTGATGATAACGAATACAAAACTTCATTGTTCGATAATGCTATTATATTAGTCTGTCCTATAATTACAATTCTGTGTTTGTGAAAATAAAAATTCAGTGTTGAGAAGTTACTCAAATAGAAAAATTAAAGTGAACGTCCGTATTGAATTTATTAGCAATGAAAAGTTATTTCTCCAATATTTTTCGCATTAATTTCCGCAAGTCTGATTTTGATGGATGAGCTCGCGGACTGGGCATGCCACGCCCAAATACGTCGAGTTATGTGAACATATAAATTTAAAAGCCGCTCATCATCCCGCGATATCTCTGCTCGTGTAATCTGACATCTTCAAAGCAAAAAGGCTATTGCACTTTTGCATGAACGGGACTTTCATAAAACTTTCGGGACATCACGTAAAGCAATTGGCCAATCGTAGAAGATTTCGCGTGCAGGATTTGCGATTTATGCATCCACCGTGATGCACTGATGCACTCTAACGGCACTCTATCGGGATTTATTGATAGTACCCCACGAAATTCAATCTTGCTGATAAAATTGATATAAGTTACAACTACAATCTTGAGCTTCTATCTCTAATTGTCTTCTATATATAGGATTGTGTAAGGCTCTTTCTTTTTTTGTAATGTATGCAGTCACCCTCCTGCACAAGGTATAGAGATGTTTCTTGGTTCATTTGAAAGCTTATGGAGTTCAGTGTATCGGAAAAATAGAAAGAAAGTTCCATCAGATATAACTTCAGAGATCATTATTATTTTTTTTTAAATAGTTAAAAACTATAAATTTACAATTTCTAATCATAAGATTTCTTATGGCTCATGTGAAAGCACAGGAAATTCTGATGGTGAAAAATAGAGAGAAGTTTCTATCGGATATCACTTTTTAGATTTTTTTTCTAAAAAGTGATGAATTATGAAAACGTGGATTAGAAATGATTCTATAAATTGAAATTTATAGAGGTACTAGAGGCTTGTGACATTTTTTTATCATGAAAAGTGAAGGAATTGAAAAATATAGAGTTTTCTCAGTCCACTTTCCCATTTAGAAACTGAAAAGTACAGAGTTTTTTCTGTCCCAATTTTCTGTCCCATTTTCTTATGAAGAAATGGAAGATACAGATTTTAGTCAATCCCTTTTCAGTCCTTTTTTCCTATGAAGAAATTGAAAATTATAGAGTTTTCACAGTCCACTTTCCAATTTAGAAACTGAAAAGTACAGAGTTTTTTCTGTCCCACTTTTCTGTCCCATTTTCTCATGAAGAAATGGAAGATACAGATTTAAGTCAATCCCTTTTCAGTCCTTTTTTCCTATGAAGAAATTGAAAATTATAGAGTTTTCTCAGTCCACTTTCCCATTTAGATACTGAAAAGTACAGAGTTTTTTCTGTCCCACTTTTCTGTCCCATTTTCTTATGAAGAAATGGAAGATACAGATTTTAGTCAATCCCTTTTCAGTCCTTTCTTTCTATGAAGAAATTGAAAAATATAAAGTTTTCTCAGTCCACTTTCCCTTTTGGGAACTGAAAGGTACAGAGTTTTTTCTGTCCCACTTTCCAGCTCCTTTTTCGCATGAAGAAATTGCAAAATGTAGAGTTTTCTCAATCCCCTTTCCCATTTAGAAAATAAAAAATACTGAGTTTTCTCAGCCCTTTCCCAGTCCACTCTTCCCAACTTCCTATGAAGAAATTGAAAAATACAGAGCTTAGTCAATCTATTATCAGTTCCCTTTTCCCATTAAGAAATTGAAAAATGAAGAGTTTTCTCAGTCCCCTTTCCCATTTAGAAACAGAAAAAACAGAGTTTTTTTGCATTCACTTCTCAGTCCCCTTTTCCTTTGAAGAAATTTGAAAATATAGAGTTTTCTCAGTCCCCTTCCCATTTAGAAACTGAAAAATACAGAGTTTTCTCAGTCATTTCCCTGTGCTCCCTTCCATCTTCCCATGAAGAAATTGAAAAATACAGAGCTTACTCAATCCATTATCAGTCCCCTTTTCTCATAAAGAAATTGGAAAATATAGAGTTTTCTCAGTCCCCTTTCTCATCTAAAAAAAGAAAAAAAAACAGAGTTTTTTCTGCTCCCACTATTCAGTCCCCTTTTCCTTTGAAGAAATTTGAATATATAGAGTTTTCTCAGTCCCATTTTCCATTTAGAAACTGAAAAATACAGAGTTTACTCAATCCATTATAAATCCCCTTTTTCCATGAAGAAATTGCAAAATATAGTTTTCTCAGTCCCCTTTCTCATCTAGAAACAGAAAAAAAACAGAGTTTTTTCTGCTCCCACTATTCAGTCCCCTTTTCCTTTGAAGAAATTTGAAAATATAGAGTTTTCTCAGTCCCATTTTCCATTTAGAAGAGTTTACTCAATCCATTATAAATCCCCTTTTTCCATGAAGAAATTGCAAAATATAGAGTTCTCTCGGTCCCCTTTCAAATTCAGAAAGAGAAAAATTAAGTTTTTTTCTGTCCCCTTTTTCAGTCCCCCTTTTCTATGAAGAAATTTTAAAATGTAGAGTTTTCTCAATCCACTTTCCCATTCAGAAACTGAAAAGTACAGAGTTTTTTCTTCTCCTTCCTTCAGTACCCTTTTCCTATGAAGAAATTGAAAAGTACAGAGTTTTCTCAGTCCTCTTTCCCATTCAGAAACTGAAAAATGGAATTTTTTTCTGTCCCCTTTTTCAGTCCCCCTTTTCTATGAAGAAATTTGACAATGTAAATTTTTCTCAGTCCCGGGTCCCATTTAGAAACTGAAAAGTAAAGAGTTTCTTCTGCCCCTTCGTTCAGTACCCTTTTCCTATCAAGTACTTGAAAAATATAGAGTTTTTTCAGGCCTCTCTCCAATTCAGAAACTGAAAAATAGAGTTTTTTTCTATCCCTTCTTCCAGTCTCCCTTTTCCTATGAAGAGATTCAAAAATATAGAGTTTTCTCAGTCCCCTGTCTCATTTAGAAACTGAAACGTATAGAGTTCTTCCTTCTCCTTTTTTCAGTACCCTTTTCCTATGAAGAAATTGAAAAATATCGAGTTTTCGCAGTCCACAATCCCATTTAGAAACAAAAAAACACAGAGTTTTTACCGTCACAATTTTCAGTCCCCTTTTGCTATGAAGAAACGGAAGATACAGTTTTTACTCAATCCCTTCCGAGTCACCTTTTCCTATGGAGAAATTGAAAAATGCAGAGTTTTTTCAGTCCCTTTTACCATTGAGAAACTGAAACATAGAGTTTGTTCTGTCCCCTTTTCCTATAAAGAAATTTAAAAATATAGAGCTTACGCAGTCCTCTCTCCCAATAAGAAACTGAAAAATTCAGTGTTTTTTCTGTCCCACTTTTCAGTTCTCTTTTCCTAGGAAAAAATAAAAAAATATAGAGTTTTGTCAGTCGCCTTTCCCATTTAAAAACTGGAAAATACGAAGTTTTCTCAGCCATTTTCAATGCCCTTTTCCCATGAAGAAATTAAAAAATACCGAGATTACTCAATCCATTACCAGAACCCTTTTCCCAGAAAGAAATTGAAAAATATAGAGTTTTCTTTGTCATTTTCCGGTCCAGGTGGTAGGATTAACTAGCTGGCAGCAATTGCTGCCACAAGCTTCTAGTTTTCTCTATACCTTCACACTTGAAAATCTAAAATAATAAGAATCTTATTCTCTGCAAATCTTTAGGCACTACGTCCTGGCTATACAGATACGCCCGTCATACCACGTTCATCGGAAACCTCAAGACCCAAGAGGGCAAAGTTTCGGAAACTACTCGAAAGTTATCGATTTCACCGTTAGAACATCCGCAACAGTCTCAATCTGTATGCATCTGTAGTAGGTCATTTCCATGAAAACACGGACATGAGTCTGAGAAATTCAAATCAGTCCTGAATGCCAAATAAATAGTTATAAGTAAGGAGAAAACATAGTAGTAGTTTAAAAATTGCGTAAATTCGTGCTTATTCGTCTCGCAAAAATATGTATTTACTTTGATACAACGTCAGCAGTTCATCATATAAACTTGTAATTGCGTATACAAAGGTAACTTTTTGTTCTAAATATTTTTCTTGATAACCATTTTTGCATTCAAAATCATATCTGTCTAGTTTTTGACTCGTTTATTGCCGTGACGCACAAATACAGGTGATGCGTTACAAGCCGCCGAATTGTTCTACACGGCGCGCCGTGTAGAACAATGCGAAAAGTGTAAATAAAGAAAAACAAGAAAACTGCAGTATTTTTACATCTGTGGAAAGCCTATCAGCAGATATTTCACATTATCTGAAACATTGGTCAGTCGAGAATCAGGTTCAAACCTAATAAACCGTTCTAGTTTTCATTAAAAAATTGAATTTATCTGTGTATAAATACAAAATTAATTTCATAAAAGAAGTAACATAGAACCGAAAAAGTTCCTCTTTCTGCGGCACAAAGAGCAGCTTTATACAAAAAAAAATGGGAAGAAAAAAGAGTTGGGTGAAGAGGACAAAGCAAAAAGTAGGGAAAGAATGAGAGTTGCCCATGAAAATATGAAAAATAAAAACAGATCAGTTCAGAACGAACATGCACTAAAAAAGGTTCAAAGAAGACAAAAAGCTACAGATATTAATAGAAATTCACCAAAAACCGTATTTGAATTAATATCTGGACAAGGTGAGCATGTAACTTCATAATAAATACAAATAAATTAATCTGTAAAATAAATCTTTCATTATTAAAGTGTTGAAACTAAATTATATGTAACACTACTGGTACTTACTTATCACAATAATCTAATGAGTTTCTTAACGAAGTTTCTAGTGTATTTTTTAAAATTGTATCCCTGTTTAAAGACAATAAATGTTCTTACTTTATTACAAACTATTTATTAAAATTTTTGTTTCATTTATATTTGGTAAATTTTTAATTGTCTTTATCCTTCAGGTTACAGCTGCGTTCAGATTTCAGACAAAGCAGTTCAAATGGCTAAAAACAGTCTTCTCAGATGCTCTTTAATGAAAGCATCAGTAATTAAAGTACTAGCAGAAGAGAGTGGATTGATGATTATTGACCAAAATAATCTCCGTAAGAAACGAATGCACGCAAATAGTGCACCAGTTGAAGTACAAGAAGCTGTAGTGCAATTTTTCCAGTTACCATAAATTACTTGGCAGTCACCCTGTGTGAAAAACAGGAAAATAATCAGAACAAACGATCAAAGTGGTAGAATCCAGAAAACTTACGTTCCGAGAAGATACATGCTGATGCCTTATCGCGAAGCTTTTACCACTTTTGTTCAGCAGAATCCAAACTTATAGCTTGGATTCGCAAAGTTTCACCGTTTGAAACCGCTTTTTGTGGATAGTTTTAATCACATTCCTCATGAAGTGTGCAATTGTAGAATCCATGAGAATATGTCCCTCCTTATCAATGCATTGCATACCTATTGCAGAATACCACATAATCGTAAGGAATTTGTAAACAGCATAACTTGCAATTCCGATAATGAAACGTGTATGATGGGACGATGTCGCCTATGCAAAAATCTGATCGATGGATTCGATCCTTCCAATTATAATGATTATCCGTACGCGTTTGTATTAAAAGTAAAACAGTGGATAGTTAAGGCAGACACCTGCAATAACGAAGAGTTCTTATGGAGTACATCAAAGTGTTTTCAAAAAATGCAAGATCAAACGACACCATTCTTGACTCACGTGTTCATTAAAAGAACACAGGCAGATTATTCTCAGGTCTGTATAAAGTGCCAATGGGAGATGTATTTGCATACAAATTGATTACGCTGAAACTATGCTCACAAACTTCAGAAAGAAATACAAGCCGCTCATTGGCATCATTCTCAGTGCACAATATTCACTGCTTACGCTTGGATTGATCAGAAACAAACGAAAAATTATGCATGGTTTCGAATTATTTGGATCATGGCAAACTTAGTGTGTACAAAAATTTGAAGGTTCGGTTTGATGACCTGGTAGAGAACACGAATGATGTCACAGAATAGAAAATATTTTCTGATGGAGCAGCCTATCAGTTCAAACAGCGCTTCACACTTTCTCTTCTTCCGGCGTTTCGTCTTCGCTACGGTGCAAATTTTTCTTGGAGCTTTTTTTGCATCCAGTCATGGTAGGGGTGTCATTGATGGGATCGGGTGAAACTGTGCAAACAGCTCAAGAATTCGCTGCTGCAGCTCAAAACGCGTGTCCAAATGTTAAGATCGCATTCATCCCTAAGGAGGAAATAGAAGTCAATGTTGACAATCTACAAGGACGCTAGGGCGAAGTGCGACCAATCCCAATGCTGCAGAAGATGCACAATGTGCGTGTCACCGTTGACTGCACGGTCGGAGTGAAGCAGCACGTAAGCGCTGCTCACGAACGAGAAGTATCTCTTTTATAAGTTACAATTTTGTTAATTAGCATCACAATTGATGAGACTGACTGAAAACTTTAATGTTTTAGAGATTTAAGGTTTTATTTTTCGCTAACAATGCTAAATAAACAAATCTTTCCTTTAAAACTCTTTTTTATCTTATAATAATTATTAAAACCTACTACTTTTGATGAAACACTTTACCGTACAAGGACATTAGATGGTGAAGTACAGTAGAAAGTTATGTACAAACGGGCGTACCACACGCATGGAAATGCCCAGTAAGTTTTTATTGCTACTCTTGTAGTTCCGTCCATAAATTTCGGAATCAAACCTGGAATCGTGATCGATCAGCAATGGTGCGAAATTTGATGGAATGTTCCTGATGGAATGTTCCACATGGAACATTGGTTGAACAGTGATGGAACATGGTCAATTACAAATACTATAGCATTCAAATGAACGTTATAGTACTTGTAACAGACCACAAAAAACGAGCGACTATAACTTCAGGGAGATCCCAGATAGAGAGAATAATACGAAAGTATGAGCAAGCTGTTCAAGACAGAAAGAATAAAAGATACTGTGAGAAAAAGCGAGGGGGCTCAGGAAACCAGAGGACTAATTAAAGCTACCACTTCTCGTTCAATATTTGCTGTAAGTGCTCTCTGGAACACCGGAAATAACCGTCAGATTGTGTAGGTACGTCCATTTATCTTACTGCAAGATAGCCAACAGAAAAAAAACTTATTAAAAACAATAATAAGATATTCCAATTATGAAAACAGTTTCTAAACGCAAAACTGTTAAAAATTTCTGTTGTAATTATACAATAAATGCATTGGAAGTTTATCACCAAGACGTAATGTAATTTTACAATACATGTTTTGTACACCAAATTATGAGAAAAATGAAAGTTTCCTGCATATTGGACGAGAATCTCTTCCTACCGAGCCAGGTCTTTAAGTGGAGGGACAGAAATAAGTCAAACGGAGCCAAGTCTGGAGAATAGGGTGGATGAGGAATCGATTCGAAGCCTAGTTCGTGTGTTCTTGCCATTGCGATTGCGGGGGCGTGAGCCGGTGCGTTGTCGTGAGGAAAGAGCACTTTTTTTTGCTCCAATCGTAGCCGTTTTTTCTGGTAGCTTGGCTTTCAAACGGTTCAATAATGTTGCATAACACGTTCCTGTTATAGTTTTACCCTTCTCCAAGTAATCGAAGAGAATAATTCCTTGGGAATCTCAAAATACTGCGGATATCGCCTTCCCAGCTCACAAAACAGTCTTCGCCTTTTTTGGCGCATTTTACCCAGGCAGTACTCACTACTTTGACTGCTGCTTTGTCTCATGTGTATAGTGGTCGATTCAGGTTTTGTCCATAGTCACGAATCGACGCAAAAAGTCCTGCGGATTCCGATTACACGTCGCCAAATACTGCGCTGAAACGTCTTTTCGGTTGCACTTTTGATCAGGAGTCAGCAATCGCAGCACCCATCTGGCACACACCTTCTTAACCTCCAGTTTTTCATGCAATATGTTATATAATCGTTCAGTGGAGATGCCCACAGCCTTAGAAATCTCACGCAACTTGATTCGGCGATTTTCCATAACCATGTGAAGAATTTCTTTCACCATATCCGATGTGGTGACCTCAATTGGGCGTCCGGAGCGCGCTTCATCTTCAGTTGTGGTTCGGCCACGTTTAAATTCGTTTATCGAAAAATAAATGGTTTTCAACGAAGGAGCAAAATGAAAATGTTTTATCACTGCAAGGAACTCTTCTCTCTCCAGTTTTTCGAAAACTACTGACACGCTGACTTCAAACTTATGCCAAACGCAAACCATACGCAAACTAAGCGTCGATGTTGGCTGAAGCTTGGCAGAGATTAGTTTGAACAGTGCTATTTCTTGGCCATATACTATAAGGTTTATTTTGGCGCCATCTATCGGTGGGTTTGGGCTTCGATGTCCACTATCAATAAAAAGGCAAAAACTTCATAACGAAATTGAACTACACAATCTCTAAACGAAAATTTGACATTTATTTTACAGAAAACAATGGTAAATCTTTCGGATTTTCATTCAGAGAAAGGTAAATCAAATTATAACAGATGAAATTATCAGTGAGACGTTTTCTCCAGCGTAACCCGGTCAGTCCCGGCTCACGGTACCTCCTCTTTTTCTAAAAAAATATTCTTAACCTTAATTATTATAACTTCACGCAGCAAATCGCTACACAAAATATTGGCATATTCTGCACGCTCATTACATTAATATAATGATCGTGCCGAATATGTCAACATCTTCCGTAAGTTTTGACAAAAAAACGCTTAGATTTGCTTAAAAACCAAAAGATTAAGATAAGAAAACGTGCTTTTTATTTTTCAATTTCAATCACCTCAATGTCCATATAAAAATGTTTACGCTGTACGTTGATGTAGAACCAATCTATTCAGATTATTCCATTTTTAAAATAGAAAAAAAGTAATAATCGAAACAAGCACACATTTCGGAAAATTGCTCATTTTCTAAATACTCTTCAAAAAAAAAATTAAATAAGAACAGATATCTTTTGATAAATTAAGGAAAACATTTATACCTTAATTAAAATAAATCTTAATAGTTTTCATGGGGGAACGTCAATTAATTACGTAATCATGATTTTTTAAGTTTTAGACCCCCTCCCCCCATACCTATTGTAAGGATTCATAAGATTTTTGTGACCCTTCCCCCCGCCTTATGTAAGATTTTATATTTCTACTCAATATATCTATTATTTTCACTGTATAGTAAACGAGATTTCCAATGAGTCGAAAGGATTTCAACAGATTTCAAGGGATTTTGAGGTATTTCAGAGGACTACACAGTATCTCAAACAATTACAAAAATTTTACGGAGTTTAACGAAATTTCCAAAGATTTTTAGGAAAAACATGAGATTTCAAGGTATTACAAATAATTTCAAGAGATTTCAAGAGTTTTAGTGTATTTCTAACGATTCCAAATGATGAAGAGAGGTTCCACAGATTTAAAGTTATTTTAAAAGATGTCAATGGTTTGAAGAAATTATCTAGTAAAATTTCAGCGAAAAATCTCCATTTTCGAGGGATTTTACAAAATTTTAAGAAACTTCAAGGAGTTTAATCAGATTTCAAGAGATTTTACGAGATTTGAAGAGACACCAAAGTATTCTAACGAATTTTTAGGAATTTTGAGGAATTTCAAGGATTTAAGAACATTTCCGCGGATTACAAATGATTTTAAGAGATTCCAAGGAATTTTAAAGGATTTCGAAATATCTCAAAATAAATCACGGGATTTCAAAGGATTTTAAAGGATTTCAAGAGTAACGAAGTATTTTCAGGAATTTTGAAGGATATCAGGGGATTTTAGTTGGATTTCGAAGATTTAAAGGGATTTGAAGGAATTTCATAAGATGTCAAAAGATTTCACGGAATTTCAAAAGATTTGCAAAGATTTCAAAGGCTTTTACGGAATTTCGACGAACTTTGAGAGATTTAAAGCGGTTTCGATGATTTCACGGGATTTCCGAATATCATAAGAGGATTTTAAGAGATTTCGAGGAATTTTTCATGGCTATGCAAATATTTCAAGGAATTTCCAGAGATTCTGAGATTCTGAAAGATTCCCACGTATTTTAAAGATTTCAAGCAATTTCAAAGGGATTTAAAATATTTCAAGGGATCTCATAATACTTCCAAATATTTCACGAAAGTTTTCACCGATTTTGAGAGATTTTAGGGGCTTTGAAGGATTATAAGGGATTTTTATGGAATTTTGAAGATTTCAAATGATTTCAAGGATTTCAAGATTTTACAGAATCTCAAAGAATTTTAAGGGATTCCAGGGAATTTAAAGAAATTTTGAAATATCTCAAAAGACGTCACGGGATTTTAAAAGATCTTATAGGATTTTAAAAGATACCGAAGTACATATTTAAACGATTTTTTAAGATACCAGGGGATTTTAATTGAATTTCGAATATTCGAAGGGATTTGAACGAATTTTATACGATTTTGAAAGATTTCAGAGGATTTCAAAAGATTTGCAAAGATTTCAAAGTACTTTACAAGATTTTGACAGATTTTGAGAGATTTGAAATAGCTTTGATGATTTCACAGGATTTCAAAGGATTTTAAGAGATTCGTAGAATTTCAAGTTTCAAATTTTAAAGGATTTAAAGGATTTCAATCGATTTTTAGGGATTGTGAGGAATTTTGCAGATTTCAAGCGATTTCAAAGATATCAAAAGATTTCACGGAATCTCAAAAAATTTTAAGGGATTTCAAGGGATTTTAAGAAATTTGGAAATATTTCAAAATAATTCACGGGGCTTGAGAGGATTTAAAAAGATCTCAAGCGATATCGATGTATTTTCACGAATTTTGAAAGATATCAGAAGGTTTCAATTGGATTACGAAGATTTCAAAGTTTTTCCACGGATTTTAGACGATTTCGTGAGATTTCAAAAGATTTAAGTAAATTCCAAAGGATTTCCAAATATTATACGCGATTTTAAGGGATTTCGAAGAATCTGAATGGCTTTTAAAATATCTTAATAAATTTTAAAATATTTTAAGGGATTTCAAGAGATTCGGGAAGATTCCCATGGATTTAAAAGACTTTAAGGGATCTCTTAACATTTCAAAAGATTTCACGGAATCTCAAAGAATTTTAACGGATTTCCAGTTTCGAAAGGATTTCAAGGGATTTACAGAAAGGTCAATCGTTTTAAAGGGTTTTCAAGAACTTATGTATGATATCCATGGAATTCAGAGGGTTTCAAAGTATTTTCACATGATTTACAAAATGTCAAGGTATTAACAACATTTTCAAAAGAATTCATGGGATTTCAATGGATTACTAAGATTTCCAGTGATTCCACGAGATTTCATAAAAGGTATTCACCAGATTTCCAGCATGGTTAAATCTTCGACTCTATATTTAGTGGAAATATGTAATATGAAATATCAAATAAAATAATGATATTATAATAAATAAATAATAATATTAAATATTTTGTAATAACACAATGCAAAATAAATAAAACAAATAATGATATAATGTATATAATAATGTAAAAAGTAATTTAAACAGTCAAAACTAGTTTCAATTTGCATATATAAAAAAAATAATTAGGAATAGAAAACTTGCGTAAGACATGCATTGGACTAAAGATTCTTTAAATTTTCCTTACCCCCCCCCCCCCT
>JAUMHM010000088.1:8317721-8343234 GCA_032362435.1 Melikaiella ostensackeni
GTTTGTCTAAGTGGCTATATAGACGAGTCAGTCGTCGAATTTCTTTCGTTCAGTACACTTCGTGTTTCTCTGAATTTCCTTCCCGGTGGAGAATTTTTTATTTATAATTTTGAAAATTTATATTAAAAATGTAGATTTATACTTCTATGTTCAAAAACAAAACTGCAATCAACAAAATTTACAAACATTTTTGAAAAGTAATTGACATTTTTGTTCATTTAGTGTTGTGGTGAAGTGTTTGCCGAACTTTGGATTACAATTTTTTGGATTTGATATGCAGGAAGTTTTGTAACAAATTATTTTATCTTTTCTTATTTTCATGTTTTTGTTAATATAAGTTTCAGCGTAATTGATAAAAATTTTATGGAATGTGATTTTATGATAGATTTTACTGAAAGTCCGGCATATGAGTATTAAATGAATTTATTCAGTGGGTAAAAACTTAGATTGGATGCATTATAGAAGGAATTGTTGATAGAATGCAAGTTGCATGGTTTTTCCAATAAAGATATTTCTTATTAACAAGAAAATGTGTTTTGATTTCAACAAAAAAAGATAACAAAGGAACTTTAAATGAGAATATCAATAAATTTAATAAATTTATTTGAATGTGGTTAAGAAAAGCTGCCATACACATATACACAATTAATACATGTTTCATTATTCATAACTGTAGTTATCCTATAAATTACCCCTGATGAGGAAGTCTAATTTAGCTTCGAAACATGTTAGTCCCCAGTAGTCTAAAAAAACGGAAGAAGACCATCTCTCGTTTGCTACACTTTGTTTTTTCTTGAATTTTATTCCTAGTGGAGAATTCTTCTCGTAATTTGAAAAATTTATATTAAAAAAGTGGATTAATGTTTCTATTTTCAAAAAGAAAAAGAAAATTAACAAAATTTTAAAAAATTTTGAAAAATAATTAGAATGTTCAATTAGTGTTGTGATAAAGTGTTTGCAAAACATTGGATGACAATTTTTTTAATTTTACAGGCAGAAAGTTATAAAAAATCATTTTATCTATTCTTATTTTCTTGTTTTTGTTAACATAGTTTTCAGTATAATTGATAAAAATTTGGTGGAATGTAATTTTATGATAGGTGTTACTGAAAGTCCGGTATAGGGGTATTAAAGAATTTATTCAATCAGTAAAAACTTATATTGCACGCATTACAGAAGTAATTATTGATATAATGCAAGTTTTATGGGTTTTTTCCAAAAAAGGTATTTCATATTAACAAAAAAATATGTTTTTGACTTCAACAAAAAAAGATAACAAAGAAACTTTTAATGAGAATATCAATAAATGTAATAGATCTATTTGAATTTGGTTAAAAAGGCTGCCATACGCAGATACACATAACTTTATAGTGTTTTTTATTTTGGAATAATAAAAATATTTTCATAAGAAAGTGAATTTAACGCTGATCTTAAAGATTTTTGAGTTCAATAAGAAAATGGAAAAATTGACCAAACAACATTTGATAATGAAAAATTTTTTATTTATACTTCCAGGTAATATTTGACTTTCATTAATATATGTTTCATTATTCATAACTGTAGTTATCCTATGAATTACGCCTGATGAAGAAGTCTAAATTGGCTTCGAAACATGTTGGTTCCCAGTAGTATAAAAGAGACGGAAAAAAGAAAGAGTGTCAGGTTGGTTTTGTTCTTTTTCTCTTTTTTCTTTTTTGTTTGTAAATTTATTGTACATATACATTTGTCTCTAATGAGCCGGAAAAGCGGATAGTCTCGAAGTCTAGTTTTGATTTGTGAACTTTTTAGGTGTTCCTTTTTCAGTACATCAAAAAAAATTTCATAAGAAAGTAGATTTCATTTTGATCCTTAAGAAATTTTAAAAGAGATTCATTAAGCAAGGGTTTGTTCCAATCTGCAGGGTTGCCTATGAATACTTAAGAATTCTTTAAATTGAGGTGTTAATAGTTAACTCAATTTACCAAAGATATCTATTTTACTTAGATATAGTTTAAAAATTTTAGAAAGTTAGCAATTTTTTTAGAAATGTGTTATTGGTTTAGATTATCACCTTTTTCTTTTTTGAAAAATGGAATAATCTGAAAAGATTGATTCTAAATCAACCCACAAAATTTGATCTTGTCACTATGATCTATTTACTTCATTTCCTATGTTCCGTGTACATAAATCTTGTAATATTTTTTTCAGGATCTTTCAATTTTATTACTAATTAAAATTTTAACCTCTTACTTATCATAAAATAAGGTTGCCAAAAGTTTTTACATACAATTTAATTTTTACAGCTAATTAAAATGTTAACTTGGTACTTATCAAAAAATAAGATGATGATAAATTCTAACAAAATTTACTAATTTTGCGGAAGATGACCCTGCAACCCACCGTGGGATAAAATAGAAAAACGAGGCTTTGCTACTGATATTTTTCATTAACTTTGTAAGCAAATTATATAAACAAATTCCCAGTGCGGATGTGTAAAGGAAGAAAAAATGCGCTTTTTCGCTTAATTTGTCTTGAGATATATGGTCAGTAATGTTTCGTAATGTTAATTTAAAAATGAACGAATTTTAGGAATATATGCTAAGTGGGGACGTTTAGTTTCAGAAAAACTTCGTTTTTTTCGCAATTAGCCTCAAATTTTGTTGCCAGTGATGTTTAGTAATTGTTGTTCCTTTTAATTTTCGTGATGTAGTATTTGTAGAAATTGTTAAATATGGAAATTTGTACAAGAACAATGAGCATACACTTACTGTGCATCATAATCCTTTGTTAATTTTGTAATAGTCTGTTGTTTAGTCGCGATGAAGTTTTAATTCCTAAGTCTTCAATCTGAGATAAGAAGCTCGAGAGCTTCAGGATCGAGGTCACTATCAGTATGTTTCGAGTCTTTTCTTAGATATGCCAAGTACGCGTCAGAGGAGGTCAATAATTTGTGAATCAGATCAATCTTCATTGCTAGTCGGCTGCATTTTCGGGTACAAAACTCACGAAATCGTTTAAAATTCTCATTCCAACTTCTTCTGATAATGAAGCTATAGGAATTAGAAACCATTCGAAGATCTTTCCGCCGCACAAGAGAATCTTATGTACAGATAATGGCATATAATACCAATTGTACAGCTCGATATATAGTTCTGCTGTTCGGATAGCGTACGATTCATATTTTTCAACATTGATTTTGCGACCACAAGAAAGAACTTGCACAATAATGCTTAATCTTTTGATTAACCGAGCATCAACACCTGTAATCTTCGGTGTTAGTTCAGGATCCCGGAAAAATCGTCTAACTGTATTTCCATCGTTGGAAGTTCCCTACCATGCTTAGATACGTCTATTATTAAATTCATTTCTTTCCGAAAATTTTCCTGGATCCTCTTCTTTGCATCTCTCATGAAGGTTTCATGCAACATATTTTAGCATGGAGGGGTGAAGGACCAAGCCCATAATCCTGTTCATTGAAATTTTTCTGCATAACTCTACTTAAATCGTTCGTTTCTGAAGGATTTGCTTTGCACAAATGGCAAGTTGCTGCACTTGATGTTTTAGTAAGATTCTGGGCCACTTTCCCATCCAACAGAGTTAAGAGCGGTTTATGATTCACCTGGCACCTAAACTTGACAAATGAAATTTTCGTTGGCAAAAGTCCATTTATTTCGTCTCTTATTTGTACCATCTCAAACCTAGTTTGTTCCGGTGTTTCTTAAGCGTATTGACACCATATTGGTACGCACAATTTTGTAGATCCAGGGTGAGGATTGTTCCAAATTTTCTTAGATACTGACTCCAGTCTAATTTGACATTTTCCTCCATTATGTATGTTTTAAGACTAGGAATCTCTAGTAAACGCTTTCTTATGTGATCTAGTAGTTCTTTTAATTTAATGGTCACACTTTTATCTGAAATAGTGATTGCTAAGGCAGGTGGATAACATCTTTTTTTCGGTTTCTGAGGGCTCCTGATACGGGACATAAATGTCGGCATTTTTAGCCTTTGCTTG
Source organism: Melikaiella ostensackeni (assembly GCA_032362435.1). Classification (NCBI taxonomy): domain Eukaryota; kingdom Metazoa; phylum Arthropoda; class Insecta; order Hymenoptera; family Cynipidae; genus Melikaiella; species Melikaiella ostensackeni. The sequence continues at coordinate 8,321,716 of JAUMHM010000088.1, forward strand.
CAAGCGAATAATCTCATATTGATGTTCAGACAGTTTGGCGTCATCAATCAGTGCAAGATCTTCATCATCGGTAAATCTAATAATATTTGGTTCAGTCGCATCTTCTTCTACGTCATCTAAAATTCGACTTATTTTATTTGCTAATTTTATATTTCCAACAGCTCTTAGATTACTAATAAATGCCATTTGAATTTGAAGCTCTGAATAACTTTCCTGAAGTGCTTGAACCTTTCTTTTTTTTGATAACTTAGAGGTGTCTTCAAAGTCTTCTCGAGATCGTCTACCAACCCTTGATATAGTTAAGGGATCATTCATAAATTAAGTGACGAGTTTTTATTTTGTTTGAATGAAGATAAGGATATAATTACCGTGAAGAGAAAAAGAATACAACGATATAAACAAAAGAAAAACGCGTCACGTAATTTATGAATGACCCCTAAGGTGACTGTTAATTCGGTAAGCAGCCATTTATTGTGTCTACTTTCAAAAGTATCTTTGTTGTGAAAGCAAGACTTCCAATTCTTTCTCAAAGTAGGAATGAAATAACGCAATATTTTTTGTGTAACTATTGACATTTCTTCATCTTCAATCGTATATTTCCTCGGATATAATTCAATAACAGATCAGATGAGTCTTTATCATTTATCATGAGATTTGGGATTAAAACAAGCACAGATTTTTTATTGGTATGTCAAGGGTACTAATTTTTAAAAGGATACCAAAAATTAACGAAAAAATAAAATCCCAAGTTCGTATTTTTGTTAAATAAATATATTGACGATTTAATACAGTGTATTACATTTAAGACCACTTAAATAGTCTTACTGAACTAATAAATAATAATAAGACCAGGCAAAAGGCGGATGATTTGAAGTTCGCTAGGGAATGCGTGCGAAACAAAAGACAAAACGTTTTCCTTTATTTTGTATGTATTGAACACACTGCGTTTTTTTATATAATCTGTTTATAAAATTAATAACAAATATCTGATAACAAATTTTCATCACTAAACATCACTGGTGACATAATTTAAGGAAAATTAAGAGAAAAAATGAATTTTTTCTTTCTTTGAATGTCAACACTGGGCATTTGTTTAGAAAATTTGTTAATGAAATTATTCTTAAATATCGGATGACAATTTTCCATCATTAAACATCACTGACCACATAATTTTTAGAAAATTTAGAGAAAAAACTGTTTCTTTCTGCCTTCAAATGCTCACACTGTGCATTTCTTTATATAATTTGTTTATAAAATTATTGAAAAATATCGGATGACGATTTGTCATCATCAAACATCACTGGGATTTCATTCATTGAGGTAAATTAAGAGAAAAAACTATTTCTTTCTGCCTTCAAATGTCCACACTGTGCATTCGTTTATATAATCTGTTTATCTCGCTGTTTATAAAATTAATAAAAAATATCGGATGACAATTTTCCATCATTAAACATTACTGACCATATAATTTGAGGAAAATTAAGAGGAAAAATGATTTCTTTCTGCCTTTGAATGTCCACACTGAGCATTTATTTATATCATTTGTTTATAAAATTAATAAAAAAATCGGATGACAATTTTTCATCATTAAACATCACTGGCGACATAATTTGAGAAAAATTAAGAGAAAAAACTGTTTCTTTCTGCCTTCAAATCCCCACACTGTGCATTTGTTGATAAAATTTGTTTATAAAATTAATGAAAAATATCGAATGACAATTTGTCATTATCAAACATCACTGGCGACATAATTTGAGGCAAATTAAGAGAAAAAACTATTTCCTTCTGCCTTCAAATGTCCACACTGTGCATTTGTTTATACCATTTGTTTCAAAAATTGCTAAAAAAAAATTTGATAACAATTTTTGATCATTAAACAACACTGGTGATATAATTTAAGGAAACTTAAGAGAAAAAAACGATTTCTCTCTGACTTCAAATATCCATACTGGGCATTTGTTTATATAATTTTTTTCAAATTAATATATTTTATCGGATGACAATTTTTTATGATCGAGCATCATTTTTCAACTCAACATGAAAATAATTTTTTTTTATATTAAGTACCCCCGCGCATTTAGTCCAGTACTGTTGAGTATAGGAAAATTTTATTTACGAAGATAAACAAAGAAAAGAGAAAAAATCGAATTTTTTCACTAACATTAACATAAAAGTTCAAACAAGACTAAAAATAAAAATTAGGCCACAAAGTCTCTTCAAAATTTAATTTTGAATTTTAAAAAAAAATCCAAAATTGGTCAAAAATTGCCTTGCGAGTTACTTTGAACCTCGCTTTTCTATTTTATCCCACTGTGCAACTGCACAGTTCAATAATAACTTAAGAAGTTTGAAAATCACTTTCAAATTTTAGACTTCACACTTTTTTTCTATTCTCTTTTCCCATTTTTTGTAGAATTCTTCTTTTTTCTCCTGTTTCAAGAAACTTCCCCTTTTTTCCCTTTTCTCATTTTTTTCACTCAAATACGAACTGAATTAATAGAACCCGATGAGAAAATTGAACTATTTTTTTTGTGAAAAGTTCATTTTTTAGGTTAAAAATTTAATTATTTTTTTGAAAAGTTATCTTTTTTGGTCAAAGATTCAAATACTTGGTTGAAAATTGAACTACTTTGTTAAAAATTCATTTCTTTGGTTGAAGATTCTTCTCTTTAGTTCAAAATTATACTATTCTGTTGAAAATTCGTTTCATTTTTAGTTGAAAATTAATTTTTTTATCAGAAATTCAACTATTCCATTTTTAGTTTAAAATTTATCTTTCATAGTTGAAACTTTTCCTCTTCGGTTGAAAATTCAATTATTTTGTTGAAAATTCGTTTCCTTTTTTTGGTTGAGAATTCATTTTTTTATCTGTACATGTAACTATCCTATTTTTGGTTGAAAATTGATATTTTTTAATGAAAACTGATCTTTCCTAGTTGAAAATTCATCTAACTGGTTGAAAATTTATGTATTTTGTTAAAAATTCGCCTTTTCGGCTTACAAATTTAACAATTTACTAGAAGAATGAGCTATCTGGTTAAAAATTATACTATTCATTTAAAAATTCAACTATCCGGTAGGAAATTAATTTTTTTGTTACAAAATCATATTTTTAGGTTGAAAATTCAACTAATTCAACAAATTGTATTTTTGGTGGAACATTAATCTTTTTGGCAGAAAATCAATTTTTTGTTTGAAAATTAATTTTTTTGATCGGAAATTTAACTATTCCATTTTTAGATTACAATTTATCTTTTCTAGTTGAAACTTCTTCTCTTTGATTGAAAATATAACTATTTTGTGGAAAATTTGTTTTTTTTTGGTTGAAAATTAATTTTTTTATCTGAAGATGTAACTATTCTATTTTTGGTTGGAAATTGATATTTTTAAATGAAAATTCATCTTTTCTAGTTGAAAATTCATCTAATTGGTGGAAAATTTTGGTATTTTGTTCAAAATTCGTTTTTTTAACTAGAAAATTCAACAATTTGGTAGGAAATTAATTTTTTTTTTGAAAAATCATATTTTTAGACTGAAAATTCAACTGCTTTGTAGATAATTCATCTTTTTGGCTTCAAAATGCAACAACTTTGTTAATCTATTTTGTTGAAAAACCGTCCTTTTTGGTAGAACATTAATATTTTTGGTAGAAAATCAATTTTTTGGTTAAAAATTCAACTATACTTGATTAAAAATTCATGTTTCTTGTTGAAAATTCAAGTACTTGGTTGAAAGTTGAACTACTCTGCTAAAAATTCATTGTTTTAAGATTCACCTCTTTGCTTGCAAATTTAAGTATTTTGTTGAAAATTCATTGTTTATTTGGTTGGAAAATAAATTTTGTATCTGACAATTTAACTATTCTATTTTTGATTGAAAATTTATCATTTAGAAGTTGACAGTTCAACTATTTGGTACCCAATTCATGTGTTGTGTTGAAAATTCGTCTTTTAGACTAAAAGGTTAATTTTGGTTTGTTTGAAATTCATCTTTTTGGTTGAGAATTCCACTATTTGGTTAAAAATTCATCTTTTTTGGTTGAATTCAACTATTTTGTTGGAAATTCATTTTTCTCGATTGAAAATTAGGTTTCTTGTTAAAAATTCATCTTTTCCGATCTAAAAGTCAACTGTTTTTTGAAAAAGTCGACCTTTAGCTTGGAAACTTAATACTGTTGTTGAAAATTCGTCTTTTTGGATAGAAAATTAATCTATTTTGCTGAAAATTCATCTATTTGGTTAAGGATTAAGTTTTTTATCCGAAAATTTAACCAATCTATTTTCGGTTGAAAATTTATCATTTATAAGTTGAAATTTCAACCATTTGATACAAAATTCATGTGTTCTGTTGAAAATTCGTCTTTTTGGGTAGAAAGTTAATCTTGTTTGTTGGAAAATCATTTATCCGGTTCAGAATTTCACTATTTGATTAAAAATTGATCGATTGAAAATTAAATTTCCTGTTGAAATTCCATCTTTTCCGCTTTACAAATCAACTGTTTTTTAAGAAATTCGGCTTTTTAGCTTGGAAACTTAACTCTGTAGTTAAAAATTCGTCTTTTGGGCAAAAAATTAATCTTCTTTGTTGAAAATTCATCTATTTGGTTTCATTCTTATATTTGGTAAAAAATTAATTTTTTTGGTGAAAAATCATATTTTTAGGTTGAAATTCAACTGTTCTGTAGATAATTCGCATTTTTGGCTTCAAAATTCAAAAATTTTGTCAAAAAATTAATGTATTTTGTTGAAAAATCGTATTTTTTGGTAAAACATTAATCTTCTTGGTAGAAAATTAATTTCTTCAGTTGAAAATTTAACTATTTGGTTAGAAACTTATCTTTCTTGGTTGAAAATTCAAGTACGTGGATGAAAATTGAACTACACTGTTAAAAATTCATTTTTTTAAATTCACCTCTTTGGTTGAGAATTAAACTATTCTGTTGGAAATTCGTTTTTTATTTGGTTAAGGATTAAATTTCTATCTGAAAATTTAACCAATCTATTTTTAGTAGAAAATTGATCATTTATAAGTTAAAAGTTCAACTATTTGGTACAAAATTCATGTGTTTTGTTGAAAATTCGTCTTTTTGGGTAGAAAGTTAATCTTGTTTGTTGAAAAATCATCTTTTTGGTTGAATTCAACTGTTTCGTTGAAAATTCATCTTTCTCGATTGAAAATTAACTTTCTTGTTGAAAATTCATCTTTTCCGGTTTAAAATTCAACTGTTTTTTTGAAACATTCGACTTTAGCATGAAAACTGAACTCTTTTGTTGAAAATTTGTCTTTTTGGATAGAAAATTAATCTTCTTTGTCGATAATTCATCTATTTGGTTGAGGAATGAACTATTTAGTTGAAAATTCATTTATTTCGTTGATTTCAAATGGTTGAAAATTCTTTTTTTTTGCCAAAAAGTAATGATTTAAATTGAAAATTTAACTATTCCACTTTTGGTTGAAAACTCACGTTTTTTATTTGAAAATTCAATTATTTTTTTGAAAATTCATGTGTTTGCTGAAAATTCGTCCTTTGGTAGAAAATTAATGTTTTTGGTTGAAAATTCTACCATGTAGATCAAAAACTCAGCTATTTGGTTCAATATTCAACTATTTTGTTGAGAATTTAATTATTTTGTTGAAACTTCAACTATTCCGTTAGTCATCTTCATTGTCCGAAAATTTAACGATTTGTTTAAAAATTCAACTATTTTGTCGAAAATTCAACTATTTGTTAAAGTCATCTTTTTTGGTAGGAAATTCAATGGATTTATTCAGAATTCGTCCTTTTGGATTGATATAATTCATCTTTTATGGCAGAAAAGTCATCTTTTCAAATTGAAAGGCTTAAAATTATGTAATTTCAAAGATTGGAATCATAGTGATCTTGTTTTGTATTCTTTTTTTAATTTTTAATTTTCAGTGTAATATCTCAAAGCTGTCCCCGATTTTTAGTTTAAGATTTAAAAAAATAATTCACTTAAAATTGAAAAATCATAAAAAAATAAAATCATAAAATCATAGGTTAAAATTTTTCCATTTTTAACGGCGAATTTATTTTTTGATCAGAAAGATTTGTCTAATCAATTTTAATGATGAATTATAATTTTTTTTATGTAGTAACAGTTTCAAATTTTAGAATTTTAGAAGCTTTGACTTTGAAATATTCAATTTAGTTTTCAATTCCAAATTGTCAAATTTTAATGGCTTCGAATTGAAAATTATTTACATTAGAAAATTTCCAATTTTCAATGCTTCTAATGAAAAATAATACAATTCTAATTCAAATTGTTTCATTTTCGAAATTTTAATCTGAAATCATTCAATTTCGCGATTCTTTATTTCAAAATAAAGTTGTTCAATTTTGAACGCTATGAATTAGATATGATGCAATTTCACTCCTATTCATTCCATTCGAATTAATGTCCGTTTTTCAAAGTTTTACCTGATCTAGATTTGTTTGATTTGGGAAGTTTTCAATTCAAAATCGTTCAATACATTGTTTTTAAATTTTAAACTCTTTCAATTCGAAATTATTATTTACACTAAGTTACAAAATTTTATAAAATTCGATGTTTATTCAATTTGAATGGTATTTCTTTATGTAAATATTTTAAAGCGCTGATTCTGAAACTAACCTTCTTATTTTCGTAGCATCAATATTTTCGGAGATATTCAAGATTTAATGTTCAATATCACATAAAAAATAAAAAAGTCATATTGCTGTCAATATATATATTTTTTATCAACAAAGTGAAATAATGCATTATAAATATTATGCATGAAAGAAGAAAGTATGGAACATATAAATATTTGTTTTCAAAATGAATATTCGAACGAGATTTTCGTTTGTGTGACTTGAATTAAATTCCATCCATAGTCACCCATCATGGCGTCATCCCATCTTCCTTGATACCTTTTTTCCATTTACGTGATATCCTGGTGAAAACGTACACCATGCTCTTTAGTTACGTCTCCAAAATTTTCAGGGAAAAAATCTGGGCGAGAGTGCAAGTAGTGTAACTTTAAGGATATTCTACAGCCAAGTTTCCTGTACGTCTTCATTAAATTTTGTACATGTTTTTTATAATTTTGAGACTTTTTGTTGCCCAAAAATTCAGTTACGAATAAAAATTCAGGGACGTCAACGCCCGCGTGCATTTACTGCTAGTTAAAAATAATAAAGTACTATGGTCTGTCTGTCCACATTGAAGCTCCTATGTTTCAGCTCACTTATCACGTTTTTTTTGCGATTTTTTTCTGTAGCCCATTTTGACATTTTATCATAGGTCAATTTCATATTTGTAAAATTACCTTTCCACTTAAAGTTGTTTCCCATTGCATGGAAATTCTTTAGATTAAATTTGAATAATGATTGTAAGAATTATGTTACACATATTTACTTAGGAATAATGAATGGCAAAAGCGTTTTTCTATTAATTAAAACTTCCTCTGCCTTTTTCCAAAGAGTTCCAGACAGTTTGTAAAATGCTTACATTGGAGTATTACAAATTAAAAGTGTGTGAAATTTTAATATTTTATCTTGAAATTGTTTTAAATCGAATAATATCAAATTAAAGTTTTTATAATTACACTATTTGAAATTTAAACCTTCAACATTGAACATTCTTAAAATATGAACAATTTTGTATTAAAGGTTATAAACACGTAACTACTTAAAATTTAACAATATATAATTTTAAGCGGTTCAATTTCACGATCCTCACTTAAAAATTGTTCAATTTTAAATTAGATTAAAGTCGTTTAATTTTGAATGCTTTTTATTTTCAATTGTTCTGTTATAAGTGCTCGATTCCAATTAGAAATAACGATTTTTTTTCATTTTCAACATTTTTAGAATAAGTAAACTTTGAAAATGGCAGCGAATTTTTATATTCTCATTTTAGCATGTCTGCTCTGAACTAAGTTTCACTTAAAAGAGCAGGCTAAAGTTTGTACCCTAGAAATTATGTTTTGGGATCGTGTCTTGAGTATTTTTACCAAGTATGAACAAAATTGTTAGGCTCCAGTTTAAAAGAACTTCATATTTGTTGTTTCTTTGATCAATTTATGTGCATTTTTTCGAAAAGAACCAGTAATAAGTAATGTTTATTCAACACCCGCGAGAAATATCGCATTTCCTGGGCCTTTTTCGAGTGGGAAAAATAATACATTACCTGATTGTTGACGATTAGTATGAGTAATCAACATGTTTTTCCCCTAGTACAATAATGAAATTTCATTACTTCACTATTAATAAAGTTTTGGAACGCGGACTACGTTGGCAACACTGCTCAACACTGCCATTTTGCCATAACCTCAAAATTGAAACTTCAAATCAATCAGGTAAGCTATTACTTTCCCCTCTATCAACATGGCCGCGAAATGAGATATTTCTCGCGGTAGTTGAATAAAATATTGTGTGCGACTAGTGAGAGAAGGAGAAGATTCCGAGAGCGTGGAGTCTGAAAAACGTATGAAAGACATCAGTTTTTTTTTAATTCCAAGTTTTCTGGTGAACTTTACGCAAATATTTTAAGAAGTGATAAGAAAGCTCAGAAATTTCCCAACAATTAAAAAAATATATTCTAGTAGAAATAGCTTAGAAGTTATGACCTCTTAAAGTGATTTTTCAGTGAAAAAAATGTTAAATCTTTCTGTTTTGGCATGACATCTTGTCCCATGTGCAGCTTACATGAATGTTGTGTGAAGATGAATTGAAATAGATTAAATTATCTTTAAAACTAAAAGAAAAATCAATTCTAGCTCTTATAGAACAGAACTTACAGTCTCTTATAGTTGGCTGCTTTTTATGGAATTATCTTTACAAATTAAATAATCAAATTAATTTAATACTCTTCATGTGTAAATACTTTTAAAGTCTTTGTTCATATAAGTATAGAGACATTAGAAATATTTAAAGTAAAAATAAAGAAATTATAAATTTTCTTTAAATGAAAGTTTTAAATCTTGACTACTTGACGATTTACTTTCCCAAGCACGAGAATTAAAGAAAAAAGTGAAAAGTACTGAAATATAAATATATAATAAATTTTTAATAAAAAATGCGATCTATAATAAAATTCCACATAAAGCAGCCTACTATGAGGTACTATAATTTCTGTTCTATAAGAGCTAGATTTAATTTTCTTTTTAGTTTTAATGACAATTTATTCTACTTTAATTCATCTTCATATAACTTTTACGTAGGATGTATAGGACATAAAATATTATGCGAAAACATAAAGATTTAACATTTTTTTCACTGAAAAATCACTTCAAGAGATCATAACATTCGCTAGAACATTCTTTTTTTTTTTAATTGTTGGGAAATTTGTAAAATTTCTGTTTGCTCCTCAAAATATTTGCGCAAAATGGACCAGAAACGTAGAATTTTCAAAAACTGATGTCTTTCACACGTTTTTCAAAATCTAAAATGATGCGGAAAGTCAATCAATATTAATCACGTAGGAATTTTTTTTGGACGCGAAATTAAAGGTTTTCAGCAGAGAAAACTTTACATATAACTTGTTCTCTTCGAAGCAAATCACATAAAACAATAAAAAAAGAACGAATATCGAGTTCTTTTGAAAGGGGACCTAAAGATTTTTTTCGTGATCGGTAAAAATACTCAGGTGGCAACCCCAAAACGTAATTTCTAGGGTACACTCCAGTCTGCTCTTTTAAGTGAAACTTGGTTCAGAGCAGGCGTGAAGAAGTATCTCAGTATTTAAAAATTTGTTATGGATTTTTAAATAATTTATGTTTTTTATATCAGAAAATAAAAACGCAGGGCTTTTAACGCGCGCCTTGCGCGCGTACATTAATTGCTAGTAACATAATATTTACTGTAATTCAGATTTCACACGAGAAGCAAAAATAATAATGGTCAAATTTATTTGGAAAAATTCTCACTTATTTTCCCTGGGTCTTTTCATAATTTTCAGATATTTCATTGATGGAACAGCATTTTTTACTCAATGCATACTGTAAAATTAAAAAATTTCATCACATGAGAATCTTTGAAAATCTTCCTAAATAAGTATTTTTAACGGGTATTGTAAATAAATATAATAAGAGTTGATCAGGCTTCGAAGTGCTCTATGGAAGTAAAAAAAGTATCAAAAAAGTATACCTTGAAGATCAAAATGAAATCTATTTTCGCATGAAAATTTTTTGTGTACTAAAAAAGAACACCCAAAAAGTTTACAACTCAGAAATAGACTTTGAGACTACCCGCTTTTTCGGCTCATTACAGACAAATGTGCAATAAATGTAAACGCCTTCAAAATCAACCTACAAAAAAGTATTTTTCTGAAGAAAAAAGTATCCTCAGAAATAAAAATGAATGTATTAAAAAAGTAGCCTTTTTCAATTAGTCAAAAATTAGTTTTTTAATAAAAAAGTAGTGTAAAAAAACTTTAAACTAAAAAAATGAACGTATTTAAAATGAATTTCTGTCATACTTTTCCGTATGAAAAACTGCATACAACAAGGAGATGAACAGAGTTGGGACTTCTTCTTAAATCTCATAAATTCCCTACTGAGAGCCAGTTTGATGAATATTAATTTGCCAATGGCGACAAGTTTTCGAAAAAATCTACTCTTTCACAATTTTTTTCTTATGGAGTGAAAAAGATAAATTTACAACCAAAGAGATGAATTTTCAACTAAAATGCTGAATCTTTAAACAAACAAAATTAATTTTTAACAATGTTCAATTCTCAGATAAAAAAGATACATTTTCAACTAAAAAAGATAAATGCTTAACAAAAAAATGGATTTTTAACAACGTAGTTCAACTTACAACTAAGTAGTTGAATTCAACCAAAAAAGACGAATTTTCAACAAAATAGTTGAATCCTCAACCAAAAACGATTAATTTTCAACCAGTTGAATTTTTAACAAAAGAGATGAAATTTCAAACCAAAAATACGAAATTTAACAAAGGAGTTGAATCTTCAACAAAAAAAAGATGATTAGAAAAAATGTCTACCAAAAGAGATGAATTTTCAAACTAAAATGACGAAATTTAACAACAATTAAGAAAGATTTTTCATTTAACAAAGAAAAACAGTTTCAACCAAACTGTTGAAGTTTCAAGCCAAAGGACGAATTCTCTACAAAGCAGTTTAATTTTCAACCTGAAAATACGAATTTTCAACATGAATTTCCAACCAAATAGTTAAATTTTTAACTCAAAAATACAAATTTTCAACTTTTTAACTTTTCAGCAAAATAATTAAGTTTTCAAGAAATTAATTGAATTCTCCATCAAATAATAAGATTTTCTACCAAAATAGATGAAATTTCAAACCAAAAAAACGAAATGCAACAAAATAGTTGAATTTTCAAGCAAAAAAGATTTTTCAATCAAGAAAAAAAAATGTCAACCAAATTGTTGAAGTTTCAATCCAAAAAGACGATTTTTCAACGAAAAAGGAGGACTTTTGAACAAAATTGTTAGATTTTCAAGAAAATGATTAAATTTTCAACTAAACATTAAAATTTCTAACCAAAAGAGATGAATTTTGAAACCAAGAAGACGAAATTTAACAAAACAGTTGAATTTTCAACGAAAAAAGATTTTTCAGTCAAGAGAGAAAATGGATTTTCAACAACGTAGTTCAACTAACAACCAAGTAGTTGAATTGTTTAAATTTCAAGTCATAAAGACAAATTTTCTATAAGGCAGTGTCATTTTTAACCCGAACATACGAATTTTCAACAAAAATGTTAATTTTAAACCAAATAGTTTAATTTTCTGCCAAAATAGTTGAATTTTCAACCCAAAAAATGAATTTTCAACGAAAAAAGATGAAACTTCAACAAAATTGTTAAATTTTTGACAAATTAATTAAATTTTCAACAAAAGAATTAAAATTTTCACAAAATAATTATATTCTCAACCAAATAATAAGATTTTTCACCAAAAGGGATGCATTTTCAAACCAAGAAGACAAAATTTAACAAAGGAGTAGAATTTTCAACAAAGACAAATTTTTCAGCCAAGAAAGAGGAACAATTTAAACCAAATTGTTTAAGTTTCAAGCCAAAAAGACGAATTTTCTACAAAGCAGTTAAATTTTCAACCCGAAAATATGAATTTTCAACAAAAAAAGTGTATTTCCAACCAAATAGTTCCATTTTCAACCATAACAGTTGAATTTTCAACCCAAAATAACGAATATTCAACAAAACAGTTGAACTTTCAACTAAAAAGACGAATTTTCAATCATAAAGGATGACCAAATAATAAGATTTTTAACCATGAGAGATGATTTTTAAACCAAAAAAAAACGAAATTAAACTAAAATGATGAATCTTTAACCAATAATTATTTAATTTAATAAATAAACATTAAATAAATAAACATAAAAATGAATGAATTTAATAAATAAACATTTCAATCCATACAACAAAAATTGGGAAAGTCGATCTTTTCGATAACTTTGAGATTTAAAAAATCTCAACTCTGATAACAAAAAATCCTAACTCTGAATATCTCCTTGTAAGAAGAAAGGAATGATTTTTTATTTTAAAAAAAACTGAAATTTATTAGTACGATTAATTTCTTATATCACTTTACTCAAAAAAGTAGGGATAAGGTAACTTTACACTGGAAAAAGTAACAAAAAAGTAGCCTTGTCTAAAAAAGTATAAAAAAAGTAAAAAAAGTATGAAACTTCGAGGCCTGGGTAATTGAATAAAACTTAAAGTCGTACAATCGATTTACGAAACTTTTTGATTTATTTGACTCTGTACAGTTTTACTACAAATGTATTAATAATAATAGTATTAATAATAATAATAATACAATTACAGTGTATTTATAGTAACGATCATTGTGTATTGAGTCAGTTTTTCTATATTATACGAGTACCGGAGACATGTATCATATAAAAAAAGTAAACATTAATGTCGAGAGTCTGGGGGGAAAATTGAATGCGTTCGGGAACAACTTGAGAGAAGATCGAAGACGGAAGAGTGAAGAGGACGTGACAGGTTTCTCGTGGACTTTAAACTTTTAAAGTTACGTACAAAAATCAAAAAATTATTGTAAAAGTATTGCGCCTATCTGTTAATTGTGTGCGTGCTGAAATGTTCTCGTTGCGTATCACTGGCGTACTCAATTGGGCTGATGTGTTCACTGATCACGCATACTCTCTTCAAATTGAGAAAATTGTTTCTTACTCGCATTGCCTGCAATGACGAGTGTCACATTCGCGCTGCCGTCACCGCCTTTTGTCCTTAATTGGACATTTTAGTTATGGAAATTTTGTCTGAAAGTAGTTTTTGGTAGTTGAAAAATCATCAGATTGGAGTCTCCAATTTTCCAGTTGTAGGTAATTTCAATTGTGATTAGCACGACTTTTTACCTTTTTAAAATTACGGTGTACCTAATTGGCCAGAATATCCTCAACATCACCTTTAAGCAGGTGAAAATCCTTATTAGAAAGAGGAAAATTCCGCATGCAAACAACCGCACACTCCTTGACATTCATAATATGGTTGGTTTAAAAGGTCTTTCACTTTCAATTAAATTCGGGTTGACAAAATGAGAAAGACTGTGGAGTTATAATTATTATGCTTATGTGACATTAAAGCAGCTTTCAACATGTTGAGTTGTCTGGGGACTCATTTCCTGTATTAAAGTTAATAATAATTGCAATATTTACAATAAATAAAATACTATCATCATTATACACCATCTGATTGATACTACAATAATAAATAATAAAATAATATATAACAGTTCATGTAACAATTTGTAATTAAATTCTTGCCATTTATTTCAAATATTTTAATTATTAGTAACAGTAATGTATGGACAATCCAACAAGTTGATAAGTAGAATATTATTAATTCATCTTATAATTAATAAAATTTAATTGACCAATTAATCGGAAAACAGTTTTCGATCAAATTCATTTCTTAGAGCACTTTCTGTTCGTTTCATAATAATAATAAAAAAAAACAAAGCTAGAACTTTTTATGAACTATGTATTTCCTCTTTGACTTTCTATTCAGATTAAACCTAGATTGAGTGAAAGAAATTTTCAGATTATTTCAGAACGACTTCAGAATAAGTGTCTTTCATATGAATTGAAAGCAAAGTCTAGAGTAATATTAAATGTAAATGCAACGTTAAAACTTGGACCATTCTAAAGCTCTGAATTTACTCCTATGGCTCGAAGAGATTGCATCGATAACACTTTCTTGGTACAGAATGTCCCCGATAAATACTGTATAGTAGTTTATTCTAAACTCCTTACACATTCTAGCTTATTATTATATATGTATGTATATATATAAACATAGTACAGAAAAGTGTCGTCGATTATTGTTTTACAATTATATTACCGTAATAGCGATCGGTTACAATTAAAAAATTAAACACGTGTCGTTGCTGAAGAACTACAAGCTTTTCTGGCAAATGTAGTTCCTTGCGAATTGTTAACCTAACATATTTCAATTAATTCAAGCTTTCCAAAGAAGAAATACTTCCAAGGCCTTTTCAATAATTTTGACCTTACTTTACTAGTTTTTCATCAAACTGAAGGAATAAAAAATGGCAAATGCAAATGCGTGGAAGTATTTCAATGAAAATACAAGCTTATTGAAATATGACTTCACATTTACACATATACAGAAATTTCAGAAGAAATTTGAATAAGCCAAATACGAAACACGAAAGGAAGCGTAGCGAATGAAGCACAAATCTCCATAGGAGATTCTATTCCAACTGTTTTTCTAAACAAAATTGCTTAGTCGAGTTTTCTCGTCGCTTTCGTTTTAGATTAATTTCAATCGAACACATAAGATTATGCGTAACCTTAATATATTTTTTCATTTATTATATATAATTTTATATTATTCATTGTCACCGTACTCCAACATAATAAATCACAACTATGTTTTCCTTTTTCCACCAACCATAAAAGTGGCCGACGCGATCATATCGATAACAGTATAACAATGCTTCGGTTCTCGCTAAAGGCTAAAAAATATTCTTCTTACACATAATGGAGTATTTTGGTTTTCGACTCTTTCTCAAAAAAAGAAAAGAAAACGGAGCAAAAAAACCTTCGGTTTTCGAACGTCCGTTTCGCCGATAGCAAGAAACAGGCGAAGTGCGCATTCTTTTTCTGTTTCTCGTTTAGGTACATACACAATACACATACTTTCTGGCTTGAAATACCAATCGATTCACTGAGTAGAACTTTTTAAATTCGTCGGACCTAGAAAAACACGAATATCTCTATCATTTTGGCTTGGCTCGTACACATATAGTCATATACACTTAATGTGTAAAGCGTTTATCTATACACGAGTAGATACGAGAACCTTCCTAATTATCAACAAGTAAACGGATAGATTGAAGGAAAGGTTCGTTAGCTATAATCATGCTAACAGCATTGCGGAATGTGCCAAAAAGGTATTTTTTCTTTATTATTAGCGACAACATCGAACGATATTTCGGAAAGCTAGGTGCCTGTCTTTCTGTGCGTATCATCTTCGCATTTTCCCCTGCGCAACCACAAGGGAAGGTAAAAACGTGACTTTTAAGATAAACATTGACGAGCATCAGAAATTCATGGCTGTATGCAAGTAGTGATCTTTCGTTGACTGACAATTTTCACTTCTGCTAGAATTTTGGAATTTCTGATACCAGCGACCTGCTGAGGATTCTCCGTGTCAATAACCAACGGTAACCATTTGTCTCAGTTTACCTCAATTTTTTAATTAAAATGCACAATCACTAATTTAGAAACGATCAATTTCAGTAGATACTTTATTAAAATCAACCACAATCAAAAAATGTATATATCAAACTGAGTTTCAGAAGATCTCGCACATTTCAAAATAGAAATAATACCTAAGTAGAAAATAAAACAATTTAGTGTAAACGTAAAAAAATCCTAGAAATTGTACCAAAGAATTGTTTTCTGCAGCGAGTGCTTTTTGTACGTGTGTGATATGTAGTAACTAGGTAGATATAAAACAATCTGATAAATGTTTTTTGCTAAACTTTGGTACACACACGTAGCAAACAGTCACATACCAAAACTCGCGTGATGCAGATTTGTTGGTTTGATGACGAAAGAAAATTGAGCCTCCACAATGTTGAAGCAAAAAATGCATCAATCGTTCATCTAGGAGTTAGTAACTTTTGAAGGAAGCGAGTTAGGTCACGCGACGCTTGTTTCTTGCTCACCCCATCCTTCGCTGTCACATTCGCTCTCCGAGGCTGTGTCACTGTCACTAAATTCAACCGCAACACGACGAGCCAATATGGACGCTACATCGTTCAGCGCATTCACACGCTCAACCTCCTTCTGCTCGATCTTTTCTACCTTTCGTAGTTTAATTCCTAGAATTAAGGATAAACATTCGTGTTTTTTTTTTGTTTGAAAAAATCTTTCCTTGTGAACTTAATTTGCAGTTCTGAAAAATTAAAAGGCACTTCAACTTACCGTCTCTGATCGCCTTGAGAAGGTCGTTTCTAGGATCTACCAGAGGAATGTTCGAATGGGTTTTTCTGATTTCTCCGTCAATCATATTCTTCAGAGGTCTTAGTTTTGGCGGATTATTTATGATCATTTTGGCAATGTCTCCGTTGGTTAACGGCACAGGAAGAGTTGGTCCGTTGACAATTGGGGGTGGAGGTGGAGGAGGTGGAGGAGGAGGTATATTGCAGGGTGGAGAATTGGGTCTCGCGGGTGCAGGGTCAGGAGTAGGAGGTGGAGGTGGCAAGTCCTGTGGAGCTGGATCCGTTTCATCTACACCAATCTGGTTCAAATGGTTCGGAGGAGTCGTCGTCGAGTGACGGCTAGGCAGAGGACTGTTGGACCGACTTCCGTTCCTATTCAGTAAATGCGAAGGTATTGAACCTGAAAGGGAAACCAAAAAATGATTTTTAAAAACTGTTTATATAAGTTATATTTCAAACAAACGAAAATATGAATATACATGTGAATTTCTCACCATTCATGGAAGGAGGAGACATAGTTTCACCAGGAGGAGGTGGTGGTGGTGGGAGAGTATCCCTTGCAGTGATCATCGACCTTCCTCTCGTGGGAGTGTTGTTGGCAGAAGCTATTGTAGGAGTGGAATTGCTGGAAGCATTGCTAGGAGGAGCTGGAGGAGGTTGCGAAGGTCTGATTCGACCTCCTCTACTCGGTGTTCCTGGACCACTAGGGCTTTGATAGGTCTCGCTACCGGGTTGTCCTTGACCAGGTCCATAATGCGAACCATAACCGTCGTCGTAACCTTGGACTGCGTAGTTTGCCGCCCTGTTATTAAAGGCAAAAAAGGGTTAAGGTTATATTCTTCTTAAAGTTTGAAAGGTTGAGGACTTGAGAATGTAAAAGAGTATAGGCTAAAGAAAAATACCTGTAGTGATCCGAGGTAGGGGGACTGTAGAGTTGGTGCTCTTCGGGAGGGTAACTCCGCCTGAGTTCGATGCTATTGGGCCTTGGGGGTCTCTGATCCGTCATCACCATTCCCAGCAGCGCCTCATCCGGAATATTATGTGGCGCCCTGTACTGGACACCCTGAGGAGGCATAATATACTCGCCATGGCCTTCAGCCAGTCTTCGTTGTCTTTCTCTCGTGTTGTGCGGTTGTCTAACACGCTTCTTGTACCTTCCACCACCACCACCACTTCCGTCGGTCCGAGTCTTGTGTGGCTATAAAAATACACCAACATTAACTCTATTGTCTATAAATTAACTACTTAGGCAAACATTATGCATTTATTAAAAGGCAAGCTTAATTTATGATTTGGTGAGTAAGCCAAAGACCATCCAGTGAAACTGAAAATTATTTAGTACACTCGACTAGAAAATGAAAAGAAAATGTAAAGAGATAAAACTTCTTTTAAAACCATGCATGTCACTGGATGGATGGTCAGCTTAGCAATGGTGTGTAGGAAATAAAAGTAGTCATTCTTATTTGCGATACATATGTACTATAACTGATAAAATATATATTTAGATTTAAATTCAACAGATTAAAATAGTATTGATGAATTGATGACTCTTTTCATTTCCTTTGTGCGAATTGTGGATAGAGAAATTAATATGGCTTTGGAACGATTTGCTATTATGTAGAATCTTAGCGGTCAAGAATGACTTGTGAGGAATGAAAATCTGACGCAAACTTCTAAGGGTATAATTGAGACTAGCATGACAAAAAATATTCAAGTACAGTGGTATTTTAATGAATGACGGCAACGATGCAATTATTGTTTTCATTTTTCGCCTGATTCTTCGTGAACTCGAATTTTAATTCCTTCTCCCCTACATAAGTCGAGTTCAAACTAAATGTATGACTGAATGCCAGATAATAAAAATATGCTTACTAGTTGATTATCGATTTATATAGGAGACTCTTTCTTCAAAGGCAAACATGAAGAAAATGCAAAGTGACTTCGTCTAACCTAGCACACTACACACTTGAAAAGCGAGCACCTAGAGCATTTTCTATTAGCAAAAAGTTGGTTAATGAAAAAGTCACACACACACACACAGGTGAGTTCGATTATGAGTGAATGATTGACGATCAAGAATTCAATAACACTGAATAGGGGTTGTAAAAACTACAAAGATCCAAACCATCGACTTGCCTCTCTGAACGGTTCGGCATATTCAGACTCGGTCTATAACCAAGGGGACAGTTTAAGTAGTTAGAATATGTGTGTCATTAGTTTGTACATAATACATATATGTATAATGCTAAGCAGTTTGGTAACTTTGCGAACCTCGAAAATACCAACAAATATTTACTTTATATACCAGAGTCTAACTAAAATAATGTAAACTAGTAAGAAGATTATTTTGATATGAAGGTTGCATTTCGAGATGTGCAAAAGACCATTTTTGAGCATGTTAACAATTTCTACCTTTTTCCCTTTATCGTGCAACTTCTTTTCGGTATCTTTGAGCATTTCTTGACTCCACAAGTCGAAAAAGTAGTTAGGGTCAGTGTAGAATTTCAGCCCATCCTTGCCATCGTCCCTAGAAACATAACATTTCAATTATTAAAAAATGTTCTTTCCATAACACAGGCCTGTGAGATTTTCCCCACTGTGATCTGAAGGTGTTTTTCTACGTCATTTTTTGCGCTGAAATCGAATCTGGTAGTATAATTTGTCTAGTACATCAGGATTGTGAGATATTCTAACCTGAGAGTGAAAAAGAGGCCGTTTTTCGACATTCAGACGGAAATAACTTTGAAACGCGATGGTACTCGTTAATTTGGACAACACATTCGGATTCCTCAAAAAAAAAACTACGAAAATGCATATACGTGGCTTCCGTCATGGTTAAATATTTACAACTGCAGGACACTTTATATTAACAAATTCCATTTTCTTGGATACCTAAGCACCGAACGTTTCGTCAGATCGATTTCCTCAGAACTCTCTATCAAAGGGTTTTTCGGGTCGGTGATTACGAATTTAAAGTCAGAATTTGGATTTTCAAAATGGCGGATAGTATGTCGAGATAGAGCATGATTCAGCAAAATAAGGCAAAGTAGGCCAATAAATCAGCCAACCGAGGCAAGATAGTCTAGAGATCCGGCCAACTAGTAAAAATAGCCTAGTGATTCGGCTAAATATGGCATAATGCAGCATGATCCAGTCAACTAAGGCAAGATAGTTTAGTGATCCAGCCAACTAAGGCAAAATAGCCTAGTAATACGGCCAACTAAGGCAAGCTAAGGCATGATCCACCCAACTAAGGCAAGATAAGGCATGATCCATCCAACTAAGGCAACAATCTTAGCGGACGACTTGTCTGGGCTTCAGAGTGGGATTTCACCCGCGCCACCTTTAGTGCGGTACCCCTTGGGGTATGTAGTTCAAAAAATTTGCTTCGAAATTTAGTTGAAAATGAACTAAACGTAAAATGTCCTTGATAAATAACGGGAAAATGGAGAAACTGATTTTTTATTATCTTTTGTTAATCAGTTTTTGTTTATTGAGACCCTATTTCCACCCGCACCCCAGGCGCCCAGACCGCCGTTGGATAGTCAACTAAGGCAATATAGTCAGTGATCCAGCCAACTAATGCAAAATAACCAAGTGACCCAGCCAAATAAGGCAAAAAGGCCTAGTGATCCGGCCAACGAAGGCAAGATAAGGCATGGTCCAGCCAAATAAGGCAAGGTATGACATGATCCAGCCAACTAAGGCAAGAAAGTCTAGTGTTCGGGCTAACCAAGGCACGATAAGGTATGATCCAGCCAACTAAGGCAAAATAGTCTAGTGATCCAGCCTATCAAGGCAAGATAGTCTAATGATCTGGCCAACTAAGGCAAGATAAGGCATGATCCATCCAACTAAGACAACAATCTTAGCGGACGACTCGCGTGGGCTTCAGGCTGGGATTCCACCCGCGCCCCTTTGGTGCGGTGTCCCTAAGGGTACTTAGTTCAAAAAATTTTCTTCAAAATTTAGTTGAAAATGAGCTAAGCGTGAAATGTCATTGATAAATAACGACGAAATAGAGAAACTGTTTTTTTTATTATCTTTAGTTTATTTTTCGTGTATTGAAATCCTATTTCCACCCGCACCCCACGCGCCCAGTCCGCCGCTGGATAGTCTAGTGATCCGGCCAACTAAGGTAAGAAAAGAATACTAAAAATGAATCGTGAACGCCGACACAAAAGTGAATAAGAATAGTGTGTGAAGTGTGTGATTTGGTCGCAGTGAATCTTGCCTTAGTTGGCTGGCTCATAGGCCTACTTCGCCTTATTTTGCTGAATCATGCTCTATCTCGACATACTATCCGCCATATTGGATCCGCCATTTAGAATTTCCAAACTTTTACTTCAAAGTCGTAATAGCGACCCAAAAAACTCCTTGATAGTGATCGTTAGTAGAATTATAACGATTTTTTTATTTTCGGGCCGCCATATTTGATCTGCCATTTTGAACATCTAAAATATAGCTTTACATTCGTAATCAGCGACCCGAAAAACCCTTTGACAGAGAGTTGTGAGGAGATCGGTTTGATGGAACGTTCGGTGCTTAGGTATCTGAAAAAATGGTCTTTGTTAATATAAAGTTTCCTACACTTGCAAACATTAAACCATATCGAAAAAAATGTAGGAAAAAACCCTTAGATCTCAGTGGGAATTCAAAAGTGTCATTTTCGTAGGCCTATGATAATTTCCCACGTGCAAGCCTCACAGGATCGGGGATATTTTTATACAAAATAGGAGACTTAGGAAGAAGAAAAAGTTTAACAAAAATAACAATCAGGATGTGAGGCATATAGATGTGCAAAAATAAATAAGAAATACCTATATGTGTTAAGTTTATCCAGAGGCGGTGGGGGATCACACTGCTGGTATGTTTCCAGCATCGCAGTAGGCATCGTTTCCCTGGAGACTACTTGCTGATCAAACACCACCGAACTCTTAAACGCCTTCCTCATGTGAATATCTTGCAACGAAACTGCAAAAAATAAAAACTAATTAATAATATATCAATACTCACACGTTGAAATGAAT
>JAUMHM010000088.1:8346220-8359481 GCA_032362435.1 Melikaiella ostensackeni
TACTCACACGTTGAAATGAATGAATGAATGAACAGGGTGTCTACTTAAATCCTAAACGAAAATTCCCGGACAATTCCAGGTTTTTTTCAGGTATCTATAGATTTTTCCAGGTATAATTTTTCTTAATACAGAGCCATTCAAGTATTAAGTATCACATTTTCAAAGCATTACATGATACTTGAATAATTCCAATTAAAATCTACCTACGACTGGTTAAATTGTAATTACTTACGAAAATTTCGAGCAAAATTTCAAAATGGGTTTCTTCTTATTTTGAAATTTTCGGATCACTATTTTCTAGGCGTTAAAAGCGTAAATGCCCTTAAACATCCGTCCATCTAATTCAACGATTATAATTATTTGAAATTCGAAAATCGGAATATGCACACAATTTGGAAAATGTGACTATTTAAAGCGAAAAAGTAGCAGTTGTACTAACAACCAAATAGTTAAACTTTCAAGAAAAAGAGAAAAATTTTCAATAAAATAGTTGAATTTTTCACCAAAAAAGTTGACTTTAACAAAATAGTTGCATTTTGAATAGTTAAATAGTTGAATAGTTTAATTTTCAAGCCAAAAAGACGAATTTTTTGAGAAGATAGTTGTAATGCCAAGAAAAAAGTTCATTTTCAACAAAAAAAGAAGAATTTTCTACCCACAAGGACAAATTTCTAACAAACCAGTTGAATTTCCACATAAAAAGATGACTGTAATAAAATAATTGAATTTTTAACCAAATGGCTGAATTTTTTACCTACAAAGATTAATTTTCCACCAAAAGCCGAATTTTCAACAAAATACATGAATTTTCAATCAAATAGTTGAATTTTCAACTAAAAAACACAGGACTTCAACCAATAATGGAATAGTTAATTCTTCAGTTAAAAAAAATACTTTAAAAAAAAACCTTCAACCAGTGGAAATCAATGAAAAAGGCGACTTTTTAACAAAATAGTTCAATCCTCAACTAAGTGAATGAATTTTTAACAAAGAAGCTCAATTTTCTACCCAAAAAGACGAATTTTCAACAAAATACATAAATTTTCTACCAAGGAGTAGGATACATTTTCAACTAAAAATGAAATGTACAATTGAATTTTCAGTTGAATAAATTAATTTTTATCTAAATTAAAAAAGGAATTTTCAACAAAATAGTCAATTTTTCAACCAAAGGGGCGAATCTTTAATGAAATTAATTTTTAACAAAGTAGTTACCTTTTCAATCAAACAGTAGAATTTTGAACCAAACGAGATGAATTTCGAACCAAAAATATAATAGCCGACTTTTCAAGCAAGAAAAATTAACTTTTAAGCAAAAATAGTATAAATAATGCTTTTTTTAGTCATTGTTAACATCTAAATACGTCACTATTTATATGTAAAATTAAGGAAGCTTTGACAATTTATTACAAGATATTCTTAAATAAATTAATTACCACTATCAAATAGTTAAATAAATGAATATTAGTGCAAATGATGAAAAGAGGTTTCATTTAAATAAATATAAATCCAGTATTATAAATTTACTTTCACAACAAACAAATGGTTATTTTTATATAATAACTTAAAACAAAATTTGAGTAAGTTTGAAAACATTCCCTGATTTTAAACAAAATTTCCTGACTTTTTCCTGACCAACCAAATTCTCAGACAATTATTATATGCATTTCTGTGGTTTTTAGGCCTTAGGCATGCGATAACTCTAATTTTCAAACTTCACACAAAGAAGATCTGATCAACACATATCTGTTGTACTGACACTCATGATACTCATGATAAAGACAATTTTTCAAAACAAATTTCGTGTGAAACGAAAAATAAGTTCCAAAAACTTGACTGCGAGCCGGATTTGAACCGACACCTCATCTATTCGTGAGAGGTGATTTTACCAATTCAGCTATCCCAGCACGCTAGTGAAAATTTTAGAACCTGCACTTGCTCAACCGGATCGAACGTTAACCTAACTTCAACGTTTCTGAAGATGTTTTGCCAGTATATTCAATAATTGTTCTATTTTATGCCGTGATATTTATCACATGCATTTCTGCGGTTTTTTGGCCTTAGGCATACGATGACTGTAATTTTTAAACTATTTTTTAACTATTGTATCGACACTCATGATAAAGACAATTTTTCAAAACAAATTTCGTGCGAAATGAAAAATAAATTTCAAAAATTTCACTGCGAGCCGGATTTGAATCGACACCTCCTCTATTCATGAGAGGTGCTTTAACCAATTCAGCTATCGCAGCACGCTAGTGCAAATTTTTGGAAACCTACACTTGGTCAACCGGTTGGAAGGTTAACCTACCTCCGATGTTTCTACAGGTGTTTTTGGCCAGTATATTCAATAATTGTTCTATTTTATGCCGTCATATTTATTACATGCATTTCTGTAGTTTTTTGGCCTCAAGCATACGACTCCAATTTTTAAACTTCATACAGAGAAGATCTGTTCGACAGATATCTATTGTATCGACACTCATGATACAGACAATTTTTCAAAACGAAGTTCGTGTGAAATGAAAAATAAATTTCGAAAATATCACTTCGAGCCGGATTTGAACCGACATCTCCTCTATTCATCAGATGTGCTTCAACCAATTCAGCTATCGCAGCATGCTACTGAAAATTTTGGAACTTGCATTTGGTCAACCAGGTGGAAGGTTAACCTACCTCCGATGTTTCTAAAGGTTTCCAAAATTTTTACTAGCGTGCTGCGATAGCTAAATTTGTTAAAGCACCTCTCATGAATAGAGGAGGTGTCGGTTCAAATCCGGCTCGCAATAAAATTTTTGGAATTTATTTTTCGTTTCACACAAAATTTCTTTTGAAAAATTGTCTATCATAAGTGTCGATACAACAGATATCTGTTGATCAGATCTCCTCTGCATGAAGTTTAAAAATTCGAGTCATCCTATGCCTGAGGCTAAAAAGCCGCAGAAACTCATGTAACAAATATCACCGCATAAAATAGAACAAATACTCTCTAACAATTCCAGGTTTTCCAGGTGAGTAGACACCCTGATAAATGAATAAATACTGACCTTCTTCTACATTGCTGTCGAGTTGCGTTACTTTGACAGCTAGCCTATCTATCCTGGCCTGTAAGGAGTTGGCCCTGTCGCTGAGACCATGAGCTTCCTTGGCAAGTTCGCCGAATAAGTCCTCGGCATGCCTGGATAAGCTTGATAGTTGCCTTATGGTGTTAGCTAGAGTCCCGTTCGTTGCTGCTTCCAATTCCGATGGCAGAGGAAAGTCATCAGGTATGGTTCCCCGTGCCACGTGCACGGGTTCCACCAACCGTTTTGGAAGTGGCATCTTCTCGCCGGAGTTCCTCTACACTCTGGCTACCCTCGACGACGACTCACCGCTCTCTCGTGACCTGAAACAAATCAATTTCAACATTTAGCCATTTATCCAAATACCAATCATTAATTCTGACACAAGACTTAAAATCCAAGTTCAGCTCTAGAAGATATACCTAAGGGGCCGTCCATAAACTATGTTACCAATTGGAGGGGGGGGGGGGGGGCGGCGTGCCAAAAACTACAGATGATAAGATGGGGGACGATTAAAGTGCTCGGAGAAATTCTCACGAGCATAAAAATATGCTCGAACTTTATTTGCTTTGCGAATTTAATAATAATTTATGAGCATTTTGAATTGGGATTTAAAAAATCGTGTCTTCTATTTTTATTAACTTTCATAGCAATAATGTCTTCCTGTTTACGTTTTATTTCAAATTGTAATCGTTTAAATAGCTAAATTTATTTTAAAAATACTCAAATAATAATTACACAATTTAAACTTCGCGGAAAAATGTATGTACACCAAAAATTAGAAAGGGCGCTAAATTCAAATGATCAAAGAAGTCAAAGTAATATAAAACATATTTTTTGCATCAAACAGTTAATAAATCAGAACAAGTATATGTTTAATTCACTCTAGTGTGTGTTTGTAGGAAATATTTGTATGAATCATGATATATATTTATTTAAACAAGAGATGCTTTAAATTCTCTTAAGTACTCTATAAATGCTCTGTTCCATTCTGAATGCTGAGCATATCCTCGATAGCATTTGCTCAACATAAATTTCTTGGGTATTTAAGAACTCTAACGTTACGAACTTAAATAACGTTTAGTACGTTTCTCTGCTTTCAAGAAACTTCCCCCCCCCCCTTTCTCGCTTCTTCTCTTAAATGCAAGCAGTATTTTTGGTGAAAAGTGATTTTTTAAAAGTTGCACTACTTTGTTAAAAATTCATTCTTTTAGATTCATCTCTTGAACTTGAACTCTCTTAACTATTGTGTTGAAAATTCGTTTCATTTTTGATTGAAAATTATTTTTTTTACCAAGAAATCAAGATTTTCATTTTTAGTTAAAAATTTATCTTTTTTAGTTGAAACTTCTTCTCTTTGGTTGAAAAATGAACTATTTTGGTAAGAATTCATCTATTTGGTTGAAAACTCGTGTATTTTGTTCAAAATTTGTCTTTTCTAGTTGAATGCAACCATTAATTATTTCAAATTTAAATTTTATTTGGTGGACAAAACAATTGCAAGTTTTCATATTTTTGGTTGAAAATTGAACTATTTTGGTAGAAAATTAAAATATTTATTTGAAAATTTAATTATTTGGTACAAAATTAACTTTTTTCTTGAAAAATCATATTTTTGGATTGAAAATTCAACTGTTTTATAGACAGTTCGTCTTTTCGGCTTCAAAATTGAACAATTTTTTGAAAATTAATGTATTTTGTTGAAAATTCGTCTTTTTCGGAGAAAATTAATCTTCTTGGTAGAAAATTCTTTTTTTTTTGTTGACAACTTGACTGTTTGTTTAAAAATTCATCTTTCTTGGTTGAAAATTCAACTGCTTGGTTGAAAGTTGAACAACTTTATTAAAAATTCATTTGTTTTTTAAAGATTCACCTCTTTGGTTGAAAATGTAACTATTTTCTTGAAAAATCGTTGTTTACTTAGTTAAAAATTATTTTTTTCATCTAAAAATTTAACTGTTAAATTTCTAATTGAGAATTTCTCATTTATAAGTTGAGAATTCAACTATTTGGTAAAAAAATCAGGAATTTTGTTGAAAATTCATCTTATTGGGTAGAAGATTAATCTTGTTTGTTGAAAATTAACCTTTTTGGTTAAGGCTCTCACTATTTGTTTAAAAATTCCTCTTTTTTGGTCGAATTTAACTATTTGATTGAAAATTCATTTTTGTTGATTAAAAATTAACTTTCTTATTGAAAATTCATGTTTTCCTGTTTAAATTCAACTGTTTTCTGAAACACTCAAGTTTTTAGCTTGAAAACTCAATATTTTTGTTGAAATTTCGTCTTGCCGGGTCAAAAATTAATCTTCTTTATTGAAAATTCATCTACTTGGATGAGGATTGAACTGTTTCGTTAAAAAAAAATTTTGTCATTGAATTCAACTGACTGAAAATTCGTTTTTTTTTTCTTAAAGAGTAAATTTTCCAAACTGAAAATTTAACTATTCCATTTTTGATGGCAAACTAAAGTTTTTTATTTGAAGATTCAAATATTCGGTTAAAAATTCATGTATTTGTCAAAAATTCATCTCTTGGTACAAAATTAATCTTCTTGATTGAAAATTCATCTTTGTAGAATAAAAATTCAGCTATTTGGTTTAAAAATCAACTGTTTGTTGAAAATTCGACCATTTGGTTGAAAATGCATTTTTGTAGGTTGAAAAATCAACTATTTGGTTAAACTCATCTTTTTTGGTCGAAAATTCAACTGTTTTGTTAAAAATTCGTCCTTTTGGATTTAAAATTGATCTTTTATGGTAGAAAAGTCATTTTTCTTGGTTGAAAATCAAATTTTTTGTTGGAAATTCAACTGTCTTCAAAAAATTTCGTCTTTTTGGCTTGCAAACTCAACTATTTAGTTAAAAGTTAAAGTATTTTGTTAAAAATTTGTCTTTTGGTAGAAAATTAATCTTCCTGGTTGAAAATTCATCTTTGTAGTTTAAAAATTTAGCTATTTGGTTCAAAGGTGAACTATTTTGTCGAAAGTTTAATTATTTTGTTGCAAATTCAACTATCTTGATGAAGTAATCTTTTGTTGATCGAAAACTCAACTTTTTTGTTGAAAATTCGACCATTTGGTTGACAATGCATCTTTGTAGGTTGAAAATTCAATTATTCGTTTAAAAATTCAATTATTTTGTTAAAGATTTAATTATTTTGTTAAAAATTCAACTATTTTATTAAAGTCATTTTTTGGACCGAAAATGCAACTGTTTTGTTAAAAATTCGTACTTTTGGATTTAAAATTCATCTTTTATGGTAGACAAGTCATCTTTTTTGGTTGAAAATCAACTTTTTTGTTGAACTTTCAACTGTCTTCGAAAAATTTCGTCTTTTTGGCTTGCAAATTTAACTATTTGGTTGAAAATTCAATTATTTTGTTAAAAATTCGTCTTTTGGTACAAAATTAATCTTCTGGATTGAAAATTCATCTTTGTACATTAAAAATTAAGCTAATTGCTTTAAATGTGAACTATTTTGTCGAAAGTTTAATTATTTTGTTGAAAATTTAACTATCTTGTTAAAGTCATCTTTTTTAGTCGAAAATTAAACTTTTCTGTTGAAAATTGAACCATTTGGCTGAAAATGCATCTTTGTAGGTTAAAAATTAAAAAATTTGGGTTAGAAATTTTAGGTTAAAATAAGGTTTAAAAGTCAACTGTTTTGTTGAAAATTCGATCATTTGGTTAAAAATTTAACTATTTGGTTAAACTCATCTTTTTTGGTTAAGAATTCAACTGTTTTGTTAAAAATTCGTCATTTTGGATTTGAAATTCAACTTTTATGGTAGAAAAGACACCTTTCTTGGTTGAAAATTAACTTTTTGGCGAAAATTCAACTGTCTTCAAAAAATTAATTTTTTTTTGGCTTGCTTTGAATATTTGGTTAAAAGTTCAACTATTTCGTTGTTAATGCAACTGTTTAGTTAAAAATTATTATTATTTTTTTTTTTTTGAAAATTCATCTTTTTGGGTTGAAGTCATCTCTTTTGGTATTTTGGACTTTGAAGTCTGCTATTTTAATATCTTTAATTATTTTTGATTCATTACCAAAGGCATGTTGGCAACTAAACTCACTAGAAACGCGAAAAAACACAGAATTTTCAGGAGAAGGGCGGGGTAAAAATGAGCCCAAATATGGTAACGGAGTTTATGGTTGGCCCCTAACTGACTCTATATTTAAAATTGGAAGCTCTCCTCAAAGAACTTCCGGACATGACTCATAACAAATTTGAATTACCCAACGTGCGATTAATAAAAATACGATTGCAAGAAGATTAAATAATCCAAAGAGCAATTGTGTACACACACCACGTTTGGAGAACAAACAGCAGGTGGTGTAGACCCGTTAGAGAATTGAAATCTCACAAATGCTGGTAGCAGAATGAATATTCGATTTGCCTGTGGGGCATCTCTTTGATCTCCAATATCAAGCGGAAGCTAGTACACAGAATAAAGAAATATGAGATTAAATTGTCATTTTAAATTGTATGTGTTCCTTTCTCCACACTGAAGACAGTAAAGCACTCAATTTGTGTAACGAAAACTTATCGACTAAATCTGAAATTGCAAGCTTGCGACCCTTCAAACCTTTTTCTTATACAAGGTGACTTATCCACCTTTTAAAATCTAGCTAAATCAGGGTTGCTACACAAGCAGGGTGTTTAGTGATCAAGCAATTTGAAATTCCCAGTCTTTTTCCGACAACATTTTTTTTCCGTCCGACCAAATTAAAGGTGTCTTTTCATAACTTGTCCCAAACCAACGTATAGAAATGGGAATTTTAACATAATATAGGGGAGAAGTGTCCACAGGGAGTCAGAAAAATTGAAACTCGTATAGATGTTCATTTTTAAAAACTAACCGGAAAAATTTGAGACATGTAAATGAAGTCTAATCCTTCAGGTATTTAAAACTGGGAAGATTAAATCTTTTTATGCAACCATTTAAGAAAAAATTAACAATTTATAAGACTGTGCGTTCGATTTCCTGTGTACCCTTGAGTGTACATAGACAGTAACCCGTTGAATTCAATAAATTAAGTTTTTTAAATAGGTTTAGTCGTTGATATATTCATTTACTTGGTTCATCTTCTATGAAAACTTTCGTTGAACTGAAACTATTTGATATTTGCTAAAAAAATATGTAATATTAAACTGACTTATATCAACACGTTATGTACCTGCTGAACATTGCTTTTGTAACATACATAATAAATTTCAGCGTGAGCAACTCAAAAAAAAGTTAGGTTACTATTTACATCACAGTAGGTGCGATACATTCGTGCAGACCTACCAACCGTAAGAGTGTCAGAATAGAAAATTCCCTCATGCATTTTGACATTCATGGGTTTTTCCAAAAAAGATATTTTATATTAACAAGAAAGTATGTTCTGACTTTAACAATAAAAGAAACAAAGAAACTTTTAATGAGACTACCAATAAACTTAAGAAAACTATTTTGAATTTGGTTAAAAAAGTTTGCCACGCATAAATACACAGAACTTTCTGGTGTTTTCTATTTTAGAACAATAAAATTTCCATAAGAAAATAGATTTCATTCCGATGTTAAGGATTTTTCATATCAATACAGGGTGTCTACTGAAATCTTGGGAAAAAAATCCCTGACAATTCCAGGTTTTTTCCAGGTAATTCTAGATTTTCCCAGGTATAATTTTCCTTAATATGGAGCCATTCAAGTTACATAATGCTTGAATAACCCAAATTTATTATCCACTTATGAATAATTAAATTTTAAGTAACTAACACGGAAAAGTCGGAAAATGTATCCAATTTCGCGAATTTATTATAAATAATGTTTTTTCAGTCCTTGTAAATATCTAAATGGGTAAAATAATAACTTTTTTGTTGAACATTCATATTTCCGTTAAAAATCAAAATATTTTGGCAGAAAATTCAACTCTTTTCTTGAAAATTAACTTTATGGTTGAAAATTTATATTTTTGGGTTAAAAATTGAACTGTTTTGGAGAAAATTCGTGTTTTTGGTTTAAAAATTTATCTCGTTTGGTAGAAATTTCATCTTTTTTGGTTAAAAATGCAACTTTTTGGCAGAAAATTAATCTGCTTTGGTTGAGGATTCAAACTATTTTGTTGAAAATTCAACTATTCGAATGAAAATTACTTATTTTGTAGAAAAATCTTTTTTGGTTAAATTAAATTGTTTTCGACTTGAAATTTGATCGTTTTTGGTTGAAAATTGAACTATGTGGTAAAAAATTTATGTGTTTTGTTGAAAATTCGTCTTTTTTGATACAAAATTAATCATTTTAGTTGTAAAGGCAACTGTTTTGTTGATAATTAATCTGTTTTAGTTGAGTATTTAATTGCTTTGTTGGAAATTCGTCCTTTTTTGGTCGAAATTCAATTACTTGGTTGAAAGTGGAACTATTTTGTTAAAATTATTTAATACGGTTGAAGATTCATCTTTTTGGTTGAAAATTGAACTATTTTGTTGAAAATTCGTTTTTTTGCTGAAAATTAATTTTTTCAACTAAAAATTAAACTATTAAATTTTTGGTTGAAATGTGATCTTTTTTAGTAGAAAATTCAACTATAGGTTTTGAAAATTTATGTATATCGTTGAAAATTCGTCTTTTTGTAGAAAATTAATCGTTTTGGTTGGATTAGCAACTGTTTGGTTGATAATTTAATCTGTTTTAGTTGAGCATTTAACCATTCTGTTAAAAATTCGTCTTTCTTTTGGTTGAACTGAACTGTTTTTGATTTAAATTTGAAATATTTTTTGGTTGAAATATCAACTATGACATTTTTCAGTGAAAATTAATCTGTTTTGGTTTAAAATTGAACTATTTGGTTGAAAGTGGGACTGCTTTGTTGATCATTCATTTTCTTGGTCGAAGATTCATCATTTAATTTGAAAATTCACATTTTCGGGTTGAAAATTCAACTCTTTTGTTGGAAATTCGTCTTTTTGATTTGAAAATTTATTTCTTTTAGTAGAAATTTCATCTTTTTTCGTAAAAACTGCAACTGTTTGGTTGAAAATCAATCTTTTTTGGTTGATGATTCAACTATTTTGTCGTCAATTCATCTTTTCCGGTAGAAAATTAATCTTGTGTTTAATTTAGTTAATTACTGTGTTTCCTTTTAGAAGTTACGAAAAATGATCACAAGATATTCTTAAATATATTAATTATCACCATCGAATGAGTGAATAAATTAATAATACTAAAAACATAATTATTTATTTCTTAAATCTGTCCCTAAATTACATGAATTTGAATGATAAATGAAACAATTTTTTATTTTATCTTCATACTCAAAATTCAGTGCATATTCAACATATTAATTTTTTAAATAGAAGATATTTCCCTGAGAATAGTGAAAATGATACAAAGAAGTTTGATTTAATGCAGTATAAATTCAGTACTATAAAAGTTACTTTTATAAATAAAAAATTATTGTTATTCAATTTTATATTACAACTTGGAGAAAATATTTAGCAAGCTCGAAAAAATTCCCTGACTTGAGAAAAAATTCCCTGACATTTCCAGGTTTTCTCCAGGTATATCAAAATTCTTTGACAATTCCAGGTTTTCCAGGTTTTCTAGGTGACTAGACACCCTGTAATAAGAAAATAGAATAATTGACCAAACAACATTTGCTATTAAATTTTTATTTTTTTATTTTCAGGTAACATTTGAATTTAATTAATACAGGTTTCATTATTTATAACTGTATTTTTCCTATAAATTACACCTGATAAGAAAGTTAAATTGACTTCGAAACATGTTGGTCCCCAGTAGTATAAAGAAGACAGAAAAGAAAGAGTGAGAGGTTGGTATGGTTCACTCTTTCTTTTTCTCCCTATTTTTTCTTTTTGTTGTACATTCACTGTACATTTGTCTCTAATGAGCTGTGAAAGCGGGTAGTTTTGAAGTCTACTTTCGATTTGTGACCTTTTTGGGTGTTTCTTTTCAGTACACAAACAAATTTCATAAGAAAATAGATTTCATATCGATCTGAAGGATTTTTTATTCTAATACCAAAATAGACAAATTGACCAGACAACATTTGATATTAAATTTTTTTATTATTTTCAGGTAATATTTGAATTTAATTAATATAGGTTTCATTATTTAAAACTGTAGTTTTCCAATAAATTACCCCTGATGAGGAAGTCTAAATTGACTTCGAAACATGTTGGTCCCCAGTAGTATAAAAAAGACGAAAAAAAGAAAGAGTGAGAGGTTGGTATTGTTGAATCTTTCATTTTCTCCCTCCTTTTTTTTTGTTGTACATTTATTGTACATTTGTCTCTAATGAGCCGTGAAAAGTGGGTAGTTTCGAAGTCTATTTTTGATTTGTGCACTTTTTTCATAAGAAAGTAGATTTCATTTCGATATTAAAGATTTTTTATTTTAATACGGAAATATATTATTGACCAGACAACATTTGCTTTAAATTCTTTATATTTATTTTCAGGTAACATTTGAATTAAATTAATATAGGTTTCATTATTTATAACTGTAGTTTCCCAATAAATTACCCCTGATGAGCAAGTCTAAATTGACTTCGAAACATGTTGTTCCCCAGTAGTATAAAAAAGACGAAGAAAAGACAGAGTGAGAGGTTGGTATTGTTGAATCTTTGATTTTCTTCCTCATTTTTCTTTTTGTTGTACATTTATTGTACATTTGTTTATAATGAGCCGTAAAAGCAGGTAGTTTCGAAGTCTATTTTTTATTGGTGAACTTTTTGGGTGTTTCTTCTGAGTACACACAAAATTTTCATAAGAAAGTAAATTTCATTTCGATCTTAAAGATTTTTGATTTTAATAAAGAAATAGAAAAATTGGCGAAACAACATTTGATTTTAAATTCTTTATTTTTATATTGAGGTAATATTTGAATTTAATTAATACAGGTTTCATTATTCATAGCTGTAGTTTTCCTAAAAATTACACCTGATGAGGGAGCCTAAATTGACTTCGAAACATGTTGGTCCCCAGTAGTATAAAAAAGACTGAGAAAAGAAAGAGTGAGAGTTTCTTCTGGTTGACTCTTTCTTCTTCTCCCTCTTTTTTCTCTTTGTTGTACATTTGTCTCTAATGAGCCGTAAAAGCGGGTAGTTTCGAAGTCTATTTTTGATATGTGAACTTTTTGGGTTTTTCTAATTTAGTACACAAAAAATTTTCATGAGAAAGTAGATTTAATACGATCTTCAAGAAATTAACCTCAATATTAAAAAAAATTACATCATCGACTTCCTGTGTACCCTGAAACTTCGTTTATCAAATATGGGTTTATTACTTTAAATCCAGGAACAAAAAAAACCCTTGTTTGCCACAAATGACATGAGAATAATATTTCCAGAAAATTGTAAGTACAGCAGTGAAAACATTTTTAATGGTCCTGTTTCTCTAAAATATTAGTGAAAAATGTAAAGAAAAATCAGTGCGAAGTGTCAAAAACACATTTCATTTAAATATACCTTAAACACGAAAAGCGCAGCAATACAACTTTTCTAAAAGGCGTCATTATAACAGAATAATAGATATATAGCGATTATAAACATTTTATTGAATAATTTATTAGATATTCTTTTTTATTATCTGTGCACGCCGAACATCAGTGGACACCTTTCCCCTACAAATACAAAATGTATCTCGTAATGAAAACAATTACTTATTTACATGTGATAAACTTATCCTCAATCACAGACTGAAGTGATAAATATTAATCAAAATTACATTGATAATCACGATACCATCTGTTTATCGATGATTGCTTAAGTTCTTTTAATGTTAATTATATGAGTTCAATATTTTTTTCCAAACAGGTTGAAAGGCTACCGGAATTCAAAATAAAATGAGCCAGGATCAAGTCACTTTGTCAACTTTTAAGGAAGATATTGCAAATGTAGTTCAAATTTCAATGTTTTCTTTGGAAATTTTGTTCAAATATCAAAAAAGTGAAGATTCAGAACCACGAAAATCAGATTTAGATTTCGCAGATCCCAAATTTAGAGACTCAACGGAGATCACGAAAATCTTTTATATCTTGAAAAATCTTCGCGAACTTCGAAAAGATCCTTGAGAGATCTTATGAAATCCATCGGGACACAGAGAGACATCTGAAATGTTTATTATATTAGATTTTATTTTATATATATATATATATATAGCTTTCATATGATTAACATTAAAAGAACTTA
>JAUMHM010000088.1:8362611-8387058 GCA_032362435.1 Melikaiella ostensackeni
CCTTTTATTATGTAAAAAAGAAGTATCTACTACTAGGATAGAATAATGTGCTGTGCATCCTTGAAGAAATTACCATGCGGCACAGTGAATTTAAGCTACAGCGCAAGGAAACTTACTATGTGGAGTAGTATGAATTCTCATCATACCTTAGTGCGTAGTGCTCTTACAACTATTCATTTTGTGCAATGGTTGATGGAAAATGTTATTTTGCATTCATAGAGCAAATCGCTTTCGGATACGTGGCAGTTTTTTCATGTAATGTAGTCCTATGTCTTTGCCTACATTATCAATATTACCCTACAAATATTCATTTCGCCTTACTTCGATTGCATTTAGTGCTACTGTACGTAAGGTATTATATTTGGCGCACTCAAATGAAAAACACTTTTTAAAACAAGATAAAATACAGAGATACCTCTCAAAATACCTCATGATTTTTAGCGTGTAGAACTTGAAAATATTGCTAATTTTATCATTCAGTAAAATAATCATATTTACCTTGCAGAAATAGTTCCAAATCCTGTGAAATAGCACTTCTTATCAGAATTTTATGTTATTTCTACTATTCATGTAGTTGGTGTAAAATTTTACTATGTAACCTAGTACTTTTACCTCAGATTTCAAAAAAAATTTTTCTCCGTGTACATTGTCTAATTTTCGTATCTACATAGGACTTAAATCCTATTAAGAGTGTATTAAAATTCTCTTTTTTCTATTTTTATTTGTCTTTCTCTAAATCTGAGATAGTGTAAAAACCAATTCCATTTCGAATCAGGCAAAACTTCAAGAACAGTCTAGGTTATGATGCCTGAATGAATTGATATTTGGATATATCATTCAACAGCGAAAATAAAGTAACACGTCTTCGACAGTTTGATCAACAAATATTTTTTGATTTGTTACAATAATTCGAAGATTACCTGCGAGTTTTCGAAAGTTGATTTTTTTTTTGTGAAATATAAGGTAATATATGCTACATACGGCGTGTGGCTATTGAATAATCGGACTGACTTTTTCCGCTTGCTTGGGGCCTCGGCAATAACAAGCAGGGTCTGATATTGATCTATGTTCCTTTCCTCTCTCACCCTCTAAATTCCAAGGTTGTACGGCCCTCAGTACGACAGTAACCTTTGTTCGAAGTTGACCGTCTACCTGAGCTCCGCCAGACTCGTGTTGAGCGTGAAAGTAGAACAGCGCGTCAACGAGAAGTTTCTTGAGAAACTTGGAAAATCCGCTACAGGAACTTATAATTTGTTAAAGGAAGTTAATGGTGACGAGTGTCTATCTCGTACTCAAGTTTCCGATTGGTTTGAAGAACTTTAGGAGGGTAGGAAAGTGATTGAAGACGCTCCGCTTCCCGGCCGTCCTCCCACATCGAAAACCGACGGTAACGTCGAAAAAGTGACTAATATTATTCGAACAAATCGATGTCTGAGCATTCGAGCAATTGCTGACTAAGTAAACATCGATAAAGAAACTGTTAGACAAATTTTTAATGAAAATTTACACATGAAAAAGGTTTGTGTTTCAAACAATAGAAGATTCTTATGGAGGGTGAAGGTATTGGGAAGGGGACTACATTGAAGAGGATAACATCTTCATTGAATAATTTGGTAAATAAAAATTGTTAGAGCATCAGTCCGGTTATTAATAGCTAAACATCGTACCTCCTAAACTTCGTTCTTGGTAAACTACTGCTTCACACAGAAAAATAAATTATTCTTGGAAAATCAACTTTTCAGATTTTTCTCGGAAACAACGAAAGATAGAAAAAAAAGTTCGACACAAAAATTTGCACATTTAAAAAAGTTCTACAAAAAAACCTCCTGCTCATTTGTGATATCTTGCATCGTTCATGAGAAAAAAAATAAAATTGAGTTGAGAGAAAAATTTTCCGGCCTCAAAAAAGGAAAAGTCCGGAAAAAACTGATGCCTATTTACGTTGGCAGGAAATTTGTTTAGATATTGGAAAAAGTAAAAAATCTAGGGTTTTCCTGAAAATCTTCTTTTCATATTTGCAAAATTCGATGGAAAAAATAAAGAAAGTTTCTGGAAAAACTCATGTTTCTTATTTTTTTCCATATTTATTTACAGTTTCTGTATATACAAGGAAAGCATCCTATCAGTCTTATGTGAACATTTTTTTGTACCTTTCGTTATTTCCGAGAAAAATGTGAAAATTCGATTTCCCAAAAATAATTTTTCGTATGTGAAGCAGTGGTTTACCAAGAACGAAACTCACAAATTATGTAATACATATTAACATCTATTTAAAAGAAAGAACATTTTCGAAAAAGGGGTTTTTGAAAAAATCCACTTTCAAGAATTTTAGAAAAACATCTGCTATTTTGTCATTCTTCAAAATTAAATTTTTTTGGCATCAATTTAGAGAGCAAAAGTTTCCACGTCTAGCAAAAACGGAAATCGTAGGTTATTTTCGAATTATTGTAACAAAAAAAAAATTTATCCAAATACCAAATCATTCTGACACTCTGAGCTGGAACTCTCCGTCTGATTTTAAATGGAATTGGTCTGAAGTTAATGACGAAAAAAGTTGAGTATACACACAGAAAAAACTTAATTCAAGTTTATTAAAAATAAAAACATTCAGTGAAACAAATTTGGCCTAAATATGACCCTATC
Organism: Melikaiella ostensackeni; assembly: GCA_032362435.1. NCBI lineage: Eukaryota > Metazoa > Arthropoda > Insecta > Hymenoptera > Cynipidae > Melikaiella > Melikaiella ostensackeni. The sequence goes on from JAUMHM010000088.1 coordinate 8,365,255, forward strand.
CTGATTTGAAATAAACCATAATCCATCCTAAAAAATACTTCTTTTGATTAAACAAATTCTATTTATGTATTTTCTGAACCTTAGTATTATATTATTTTCATTGAAGTATATAAATATCATCAACTTTTAAAAACACATACTCAGAGTTCACTCAGAAAATTTTTCTTCAGAAAATTTGTTATTCAATGATATTTATAGAAGTATATGAAATTATATTGGCGTACAGAATTCTGACAGCATGGAATTTTGAATGTCTCGATAAAAAATTGTTGTATTTTCATCATTTCAATTCAGAATGATTCTCCTTCCGAAGTTTTGAATTAATTTCAATTATTTCATACGCTTCAAAATGTGAGAATGTTTAATTATCAAAGTATGTGAATCAAAATCGTTGCATTTCAATTCGCTCGCAATTGTAAATTATTAAAGTCGAAATGCTTTAAATTTAAAATTGAACAGTTTTGAGTCATCAAATCTGAATATATTCCTATTCATAAGAATTATTATGTTAAAGTTCTAAATTTAAAATTCGAAAATTGTCTTTATTAGCAACAAATATGGAAAAAATAAAATGTGATCATTGTGACATCCTGGTTCTTTCAATATCCTAAAAAAATTTATCTTATTTCTTCTAAAACCTTGAATCAGAAATTTCTGTCTTTTGGCGGAAAAAATAATCACCTCTTTTTGACACATTTAAAAAAATTCGAAGGTCGCTAAAGAGGTTTTTATATCGAAATTTCAACTTTTCGAAGTTTTTATATTTTCATCTCTACAATTTTAACTATTCCATCTTGTACAATGCAGGATATTCTTTATCATAGTATCATGTGATCTTCAAATTTTGTTCTTTGTGAATAAAAATTTTTAAGTTGGGTATTAACATCATTCAAGTTGCGATTTTATGATAAAGTTGAGATTAAGAAGTCAAATTCATCCCTTAGAAATGTTTTAAAATGACGAAACTTTAAGGAAATATTACTAACATGAATGACAGAAATTTCTACTATTGTGGGAAGAAAATTATACAATTCTTGTCCTACATTTAAGAAGTAGTTTTTAAAAAGAATTATGAAATCGATAAATTTTTGTAAAAGGAAAGTCTGGGCACTTTAGTTTTTATATTTATTTAAAAAAACGTTCCAACCTGATGAATAATATACATATGCGTAAGGTCTTATATTATTAGAGTTAAAAATGGAGATCAATTTGAAGAAAAATAGTTTTCTATAAAATTACAAAATACTATTTTTCTTCAAATTAATACCAGAAGTAGTACCATCTTGTAAGAGCATGTTATTATTTTATAACATGGTCTCACAAGATGGAAATGCTTCTGGTACTGGATTGAGTAAAAAAAAAATACCGAGGCAAATTTTCAGAGCTGGATAAGTTTGCCTAACCTTATTGTATAAGCAAGACTAATTTTGACTTTCATAGAAACATGGTTGTATTGCCTTTTATTATGTAAATTAATTATTGAAAGTAGGAATTAGAAGCTAAATAATATAAAAACTTCGTTACATGATATTGATTACGTCAAAATTTTTTTTTAAATTGAATATATAAAAAATTGTACATTGTACAATTGGACATTGTACATTGTGCATTGTACAAGATGGGATAATCAAAATTGTAGGAATGAAAATTTTTAAACATTAAAAAGTCGAATTTTCGGTATAGAAACCTATATAGACACCTCTAAAAATTTTTGTTAAATCCGGAAAAAATAGGGGATAATTTTCTCACCAAAGATAGAAATTTTCGATTCAAGGTTTTAGAAAACATTAAATGAAGGATTTCATGAGGCACCCTACAGTCCAGTGGCAATTCAAAATTAGACAACTTAAAAAATTCTTTAGTTGCTTCTTGCTTTATTGTTCTTTTTTTCTATCAATATCGGTCACGAAATGAGATAAAAACAAAGTGCGCAGTTCCACATTCTTTCAAGAACAGATTTCACTCAATATTAACTTTTTTTGGTTCACCTTGAGCAGTGACGGCATTTTTGTTTTTCGGCAGTAATTTTTCGATTTCACTAAATCATATTCATTGAGTTTAATTTTGCAAAGGCTCTGCTACTCATGACCGACAAACATCGTATTATATGAAAGTTTCTCTCCACCCCTTGAATTTTTAGCACGCCTTTTCCTAATTATTATGCGAATTGGATTCTTCAGCGAGGGAAAAAAATGAATCTTTGCAGCGAGCTCGGCGGAGGACGACATTCAGTGGCTGGGTACGAAAAGCGATTTCGCAGCGATGAACTCGATGAACTCTGTTTCTCGTTTGCATAATTGAAATAGGAATTATCGTTCGGGTTAACCATGAAATTAATTTATTCAAGTGAAAATCATCAGAAATTCTCAGGAGTGACAAAAGAATTCTATTATTTCCTGGTTTCTCTGTTCGTTAACCCATAAATATTTAATGTAAGTCGGAAATGTATCCTTTGAAGCGTTGAGCCTTATAGAGTGAGTAATCGATTAAACTCACGAATGTAGGTAATTGCATTCGTGTAATTGCATTAGAAACGACTCGGTGTCAGTTTACAGAAACCAGGAAATTTATTGTGTGTATGTATATTCCATCGCGATTATGATCGTCAATTTGCACACTACCTATTTACAATTTTAGGATTTAAAAATCTATATACTCATTTTTATATAATCTGTATGGGAGAATATTCAATAAAATGTAAATTTCTACTATTCGAATACGAAAATCCATTCAATCATTTTCCTAAACTGTGGTTTTGTACTTATAATTGCTTTATATTCAGCCTTTTGGCCTAGAAAATTTTGTCTACATATTTATGATAAAAGCAACATTCAAAATGTAGACACACATCACTCCTTACTTTACATGGCCATCCCTACTTTTAACGTACTCAAATCAATTTGATCCTTCCTGATTCCTTTTTCATCACCAAAACAAAAGCTAAATTTCTCTTACCAATCCCCTGATCTGAACCTATCTTCCTTAAACCTATTTTTTGACAGTGTGCGTAAAATGCGTTTTTACGCACCCATATTAGTGCGTAAAATAAAAGTAAATAACACTAGTTCTACGCGCTAACATAGGTGTGTAAAACGCATTTTTAAGCACACTGTGTCAAAAAATATCGTATGCAACATGTGCGTCCGATTTACCCACTTGTGGTGATCGTGTGTGTAAAACCGCATTTTACGCACATGTTGCATAATATACTATTTCTTCCGGCCCTGGCGAGCAAATTTAACGTGAAATGAAGTACAGGAGAAGGGAAGAGAAAAGGTGACTATCGAGTGCGCGTAAGTAAAAATTGACCCTGGCCCGGGGAATCGAACTTTTGGCCGTCGGCTCGAAGCCGAATGCGCTAGCACTATGCCAAACATGGAGACGGTGATGAGTTACCCCAAAAGACCATCCCACTATCTTGGAAGCAGATGTGGGTGATTATTGTTAGGCGCCATGTGTTGCGTGGGTGCTATACAGTGGAAATGAAGAGGAAGTATTATTGTCGATTGTTGGAAACGTAACGAGTGAGGGCCAGTAAAAATTTTCTCCGGCCCGGGGAATCAAACACATGGCCGCCGGATCGAAACCCGATGCGCCACAACTGCGCCAACGCCGTAGTCGGTGATGAGTTACATGCAGTGAATCTATCAGCTGTTACTTCACCGCTGGAGCTCTAACTCATTTTTCGAGGTAGAAAGAGGTAAGGTATGTGACGTGTACCATGTACCACGTTAAAAAAAGCGTGACATTTTATCTTTAACCACCTTTTCAATTTCAAGCGACTCCTTACTGACATTTCCGATTCAAATTCTCCTACTCTACAATTCACTTTTACTTTAACTAGTAAGTCATACCAACACAACAACTAAATTTCTCCTACTAATTATACTTATCAAATCAAAGCTTTGCTGACTTTTTCAGCTTATAAAATCCCCTGCTCTACAATTCATTTTTAATCTAACCAAGTCATACTTTCAATTAACATAATCACTTATAACTGAGACCTCGTTACAAAACTGGACCCACTGATATCCATATCTTATCTTGACTAAAAATCTACATAATTCGTCGAATTTTTAACATTTTTCACTCACTGTTCCTACGTCCTTATCTATCATATGGTGCCCCAGCACATCTTTCCCCCATACTGATACTTGCTCTGCTTTTCACTTCTACACACTTATTCCTCAATTTTGCCTTTTAACAGTTTTCTAAAACCTCATTTTACTTCACCCTTCATCTCTTATCCTTACCAAAAACCTAGTTTTACCTTTGTTTCACTTGTCAAACTTCATCATGCTCTTCTTTTTCCTTGCCTCTATTTTTCATCATTTGACGAACTATTAAAATTTTTCACTTATAACTCAGACCCCGTTCCGAACTATACACTTCCTCATATCCATCTCAAATCATTGTTCGTTGATCACCTTCCTTGTGCTGTTTCTTCTCTTCTTCTGCACCACCCATTCAAATCACCTTCATTTTTCTTTTTTCCTTCTTTCACTCTCCAATCGACTACTTCTATTTGCATCCGTTATATCGTTGTCCTTTTTCCTCCTTTTCTCTAATCTACCTCGGATAGAAACGCACGCCAAATACCTGCGTCTCCTCCGTTCATTACACAGCCACATGAAAAAAAATTGGTAATTTTGACGAGACACATGTATTCCTATTTATTTTGAGTCACTGAATCCGAATCTGAGACCAGAATAGCACCTTTCATGATTTGTTTTTGACATAACCTCAAAAAACCGCACTTTTGAGTATATGATGGAAAAACATGTTTTTTACGGGATTCAAGCTGCTGATTCCAAAAATAGAGCCAGCTTAGTTATATTACTGACAATTCTAAAACATAACCTCAAAAGATAATTTTTGCAGCAGCAACTTGTAAGCCAGTATTGCATTTTTATGGATTTTGAGCCGTAGAACTCAGTTTTCAAGTCAAATCTGCATAGTAACGAACAAATCTGTTACATTATTCCAAGAACATACTGTATTAAAACAATCTTCTCTAAGAGAAGTCTTTCTCATCACATTTATCTTAAGTAAGCTTACTGTGTTTCTTCTGAACTATGAGTTCTGAGCCTCTCGTGTTATGATTCAATCATAAGTCTTCGGACTGGAGTGTTCATTCACTTGAATTCATTGAATTCACTCAAATATTAAGTGTCATTACCTGCTACTGCGCTAGGTACTGGAAGTGATGACAAGTTCAGGGCCGGCGGAACAGATCTTGTCTGTCTCTTTCGCTCATTAACGGGAAAAACAAATAAAGGTTTTTCCCATGTGAGTGTCTCGCTCATTCTCGTTTGTTTATATTCACACCTGTTAATGAGCGAAAGAGGCAGACAAGATCTGTTCCGCCGGACCTGATGACAACTGCTCTGGAAAGAGATGTGTAGAATGATTCACCTTCCAGTCCAGTCAGCCAGCATAGGCGCGCTGCCCTGCAGGGGGACGTTTGAGTGTGAGAATAAAGCTACAGTGTGTCTGGCGATGAGTTGACATTTCCTCATCAAAGCCGGAAAGCCCTCATACTTAGCCCCGGGGAGGTATGAGGGTTATCACTCCCAGGATTTTGAAGTTCTTACGATGCTTCTGGGACAGCAATAAGGAAATACGAAGTATTCTTGTTTCTTGTACCTATGGGACAGCCGAGATCGTGGAAATCATTATAAGAATAAAATTTGGTTCTGGGAAACGTTATAAGCTCAGAATGGAAGAAACAGGTCTCGAGAATGGTCGGCAGCTTCAAAAAATTGAAATGTTTAATGAGATTGAAGCTACATTTCATCGACTCTCATGTTGAATACTTCCCTGAAAACCTTGGGGACTACAGTGAAGAACAGGGCGTAAGGTTCCACCAAAATATCAAAGTGACGTAACAAAGGTATCAAGGCAGGTGGGATGAAAATATGATGGTGGACTACTGTTGGATGTTAAAAAGAGATTTGCCTCAGAACGAAAGGAAAATGCCGCTACGAAGATCTTTCGAATCCAAAAGAGTGCGTTACAATAAGAACAAATAGCTGTTCTTTCATCGAAAATCAGTGGTACGCAGAACTATATATAAAAGTCACGTCAACTAGGGACTATCTAATCAACGGCTAGAAATTCCACAGATTCATCAGCGGAAAGTGTGCTACTGAGGAATAAGTGAGAATCCACTGATTTTGATTCAGGGAGTACATTCATGCAAAACGAAAGCTAACTTGACTTACGTATCGAATTTGATGCCTGAAAGTATACAAATCTAATTTTGTCCTGCAAAGTACCGCTCAGACAATTTTATTTTCAGGGTATGTTGCAGATTTTCTAGCTATATTACTGAACTGATACTATATATGAATTCAGCAGCTTGAAATCTATAATAAAACCACGTTTCACCATCATATACTCAAAAATACGATTCTTTGAGGTTATGTCGAAAACCAATCGTGAAATGTGCTATTTTAACCTCAGATTTGGATTCAGCGACTCAAAATACATAGAAATACATGTGTCTTATCAAAAGTACCAGACTTTTCTTTGTGTGGCTGTGTTATCAGCGCCGATACTCAAACTACAGCTGTTTCCGACAACCTGTTTAACTACTTCTTGCGGACTACGTGCTCGTTCCCTCATTCTCCTTCGTGATTTTCGGTAGTGGATGTGCGTGTCCCGCTTACAATGTATTTCCTGTATCCTTCTTCTACCCATGTACTTCTCTCTCTCACTCTCTGGCGTTACCCATGCCTGCGCAAATTCTTCTCTTTTCTTTTTGTTCCTCTCATGTTCCTCTCCTCTCGTCTCTTTCTCATCGCAGCCCAATCCACAGCTCTAGTCAACTTTCCTACTTCTATCACTTTGCGCTCAAGCTTCTCAATTTATTTTACCTCATTCCGATGCTACGCCCAAAACCTGAAAACCTGCACGTGCTGTTTCCTCCGAGCCGTACTTCCATTCCCCTCTTTTGAAAATTATATGTTTTATAGAATATCAAGCACTAGCCAAATTTTCCAGTATTTTTTTTACAAATTCTATTTTTAAAATTATAAAATTCTCAATATTCAATTTTTTTCAGTGGCAATTTTTTCAAGCCCATACAGAAGAAAGAACTAAAGGAATGGGTATGGATAATGTGCAATAGGATACGGAGAGGAGAGAGGTGTTCGGAAGGGTGGAAAGAAGGGGTAGTGGTACCGATAGTGAAAAAAAGCAAAGGGGAGGAGGTTACAGATTATAGAGAAGTGATACTAATGTTGCCATTGCTTAAGTTTTATCGGAGAGGTTAAAGAAAGAAGTTGAGGAAAAAAAGATATTGCCACCGTATTAGACTGTGTTTAGGAAAGGTATGGGGGTGATGGACAACATATATTTTCTGAATTATTTGGTATATAAAAGGATTAAAAGAAAGAAAGGAAGAATGATAGCGATGTTCGTGGATTTAAAGGCGGTGTTTGTCTCATTGAATCGAGACGAGATAGAAAAAGTTATGGTGAAAAGAGGATGAGGAAGGATTTATGAAGAGTATCAGAAATTTTTCGAAAGATAAAAAGCAGGGTAAAGATGGCGGAGCAAGTAGGAGATAGTTTCCGATTAGTAAGAGGATAAGACAAGGTTGTCCCCTTAGCACGCTTGTATTTAATATATTAATCTTAGACTTAGAAGAGGAAATAAAGAGAAAAGCAAAAGAAAAGATCCGGGGTTAGATTCCTGAGCCGGTACCTCTGGAAATTTTACCACATACTTTTACCGAGGTTCTGGTGGTTTGGATTCCACCTCAAGCTGTAGGTCCCCCCATCATGCACTTGGCTGCAACCCAGCTCGTGGATGGTGGGGTAAAAATTATGCCAGACTGCCCAGTATGTCAAATTATGCATATCAATCTCATCAAATCACTTAATTGCATTACAAAAATGCTTCCGTGGCTGATATATAAACCGGGATAGCTCTGTGCGGAATATTCAGTTTGATACAAAAATCCAACTCGAAAAGTGCCTTCGACATATTGAGCTTCGACCATCTTGAGTCTGAGATATATATATATAATAAATATAGTGGTGATGGCAAAGGATGAAGTGAGCATGGCAGGCCTAATTACGGGGCTAGAGAAATACTTGGATAGGAAAAAGTTGAATCTAAATGCAAAAAAGAAAATGATAATGAGGCTTAGGAAAGGAGGGAAAAGAAAGAGGTATGGACTGGGAGATGGAAAGGAGTAAAGTTAGAAGAAGTAAAGGAGTTCAAATATTTGGGACATACTTTGCAAACAAATAGAGATCCTAGAGCTCATATAAGAGGAAGAATAAAAAAGCGCCAGGAGTGATATTTCAGATATGGGAATAAGGAAAAAAGGCTCAAAAAAGATTGGAGAAGGATAATGTGGTTGTTTGATACGCTAGTATGGCCAGTATCAGGATATGAAGCAGAGATATGGGGATGGAAGGAAAAGGAAGAAATTGAGAGGTGACAGGAACAATATATTAGGTAGACACTAGGAGTAGACTGGAGGACACCTGGATATATGATGAGAGATGAAGTGCAAAGGGATAAATTAAGTACTGGAGCAGGAAAGAGGACATGAAACTTCAAAGGCAAGCAAAGAAAGGGAAATGTAGGGGAGTTAACGAAAAAGATTTTGTGGGAGATGAAAGAAATGAGAGGCAGGGAAATAGAATTAACGAAATAGGGAGAAAAAAGAAGAGAATTCTTCACGAATAGAGATATAGGAGGTGGGATTGGAGTAAACTATCAAGAGTTGGAGAAAAACAATAGAGAAAAAAAAATTAATAGAAAGATGGGGAATGATTGAGGAATCTTAATATAATAAATGGTATTAGATGATAAAAAGAAAAGAGTACCAGAGTATTTAGAAAGAGGTCGGGGAGAGAGAAGATGGACAAGAATAGCAAGATTTAGATTGGGAAACTGGGTCAGGGAAGAGATGTATGCATAAAAAAAAGAGAACAGAAAGTATGGGAAGAGGAAGCATGGGAGCATGTACGGGAAGGATGTAGAAGAGGAATTGAAGATCAGGGAAGCTAGCAAGAGAATGTGATAAGGATTTCAGTTGAGGAAGGATTGGATGAGGAGTGGATGAAGGAATTGGAGGGGACTAGAGGAGCGAATGAGAAAGAATAAAAGGGTGATTGTGAAAATAACAAGGTTCCGTCAAAAGAGAAGTGGAAGAAGAAGGAAACGGAGTTCGCTTAGAAACGTAAAGATTTGCTCTCTCGCTCTCGTTCGCACTTCACACACACTAAAAATAAGACAGTCAATAAAATTGAAAGGGAAAAATCATAAACTTTCAAAGAAAAAAACAGATATAAATATTCTAGAAAATGTTTCTCAAAAATTAAATGTGTAAAATGGAACATTGACTGATAAGTTATTTGTACTCACACTCATCTCCACGTGAGGATGATCAATGAAGATCATTTCCGACTCTTCCCCGTCGAGTAAAATTGATACCGTTTTCTCTCCAAACTCGTCGTCTGGAAAACAGCAAAGAGAAAATCGGTTAACGTCAGGATCAGAGGAAAATAATTTTAATGAAACTCCAAGGGCAGTAGGTTGACCGCGTACCCCAATTTCCCTAATCGCCAAATGTCAAGGCTAAGAGCATTAAATTCGAATTGAAATGGAGAAAATTTCCTACTGAAAAGTTCAAATGATTGCAGTTTGAAGCTTCAATTCCTCTTCCTCATTTTTAATATTCTATTGGACAAGAGGGCACTTCATAGGCGAAAAAAAAATTTTACTCCATGTTGAAGTAATTGTACATATCATTCATCGCAACGAAGAAAATTAAATACTTCAGGAATTTGGATAGAAGAATTCTGTTGCAAATTTTATTGTTCAATATTCTCAACATTTTTTTGATGACTTTAAGGATTTTTCTCAGAATAGCGAGAAGTTAATTACTTTTGCAATCTGGTGTACACACTTCTTGCAGTCTTATGCAATCTTTTACAAGCAATACAATACAACAATATTTTTTATTTTATTTATTTTTAGTTTATCTTTATCCTATTATTTTTATTTTTATGAATTTATTTTATTTTTATCAACAATATTATAGTAAGTGTATAAAGAAGTATCCGGAGAGGAAAGTCAATAATTGATAAACAGTCGTATTTTAAAGAGGCAACGTTTCGGACCTTGTGTGGTCCCTTTTCAAGCCTGTTAAAAAAAATTCTAATTATAAAATTTTTTTTGAAAATAATAAATATAAAAAACATATTAAGAAACATTATAAACATGTATAAAATTTTGCGGCAAGTGGATTAGAAAAAAAAAATAATTAAAATTACGAGCGTAGCAAGAAACAGTTAAGTAATAGTTTAACAAAATAACAACAAGAAGAATAAATAGTTAATAATGACTAAAAAGAGAGAAATATTTATATAAATGTATTTACTTGAAAGAACACTAGTTGAGTTGTGACGAATGAAAGTGTAGTCTTCGTGTGAAAAAGTCGGAGCATTAAGAAAGTTTGTGGAATTGACCAAACCATTAACTATGTATGTCATCATGTATTATTTTAGATACATAAAGACAAAATTTTTTTGCTTCAAATTATTTTATTTTAATATTGTCTGCAAGCAAAACATCCAAAAATCTGTGTCAAAAAAAGAATAATAAAGGAATTGGAAAAATATTGCCTAAAAAAAAATGAAGGTGAGTTTTCATTTAAAGGATAGAGTTATAAAAATAATGTGGTGTGAATTAAATAAAATAATATCTTACCAAAATTTATGTGCGGGAACATTATTATGGATGGGAAACAATCCCACTTTTAGTTATACAGATTAAAAATTACATGTTGAAATGATATTTACAGGAGTCATCTAGAGAGCTCCAAAACGTAAAACGTCACTTTTAGACGCCATGAAACAACTAGTGTTCACAAAGTCATCATTCAACAGTGTGAATGTATGTGTTCTTGAAGGCATCAGAAATTGACATTTTTTGAAAAGGAACGAAGCAAACAAAAAGTAAAATATGTAGATAATGATAAGAAGGTAAAAATAAAGTTACAAGAAAGAAGGTTAATAGTTACATAAAGAGCTGTAAAAGTTTGGTAGTTTAGAATTTTCGTATCTGAGATTAACAGACTTTCTTTCTTTGTTAATGGAATAAGGTTCAATCGTTGGACGTTTTTTGAGATTTTTCTCAACAGCCAAGATTTTTGGATGTTCAAAGTCAAAATTGTGTCCAGTTTCAACTCTGTGTCCTCCAAAAGCAGTGATATTTTCAGTATTGTATTTTCGGCGTGAATGTTCCTTAATTCTATAATGTAACGGTCTACCTGTATGTCCTACATAACAACAGTTACAATTTAAGCAGTCAAATTTGTAAACCGCATTTATTTTTTGAGAAATGTCTAATTTATCCTTACGAGACGGAAAAAGATTTGAGTTAGATTTTATTGGTCTAAGTACAAGTTTTATGTTATTATGACGTAAAATAGTAGCAAGTTTGTCCGTTATTCCTGAGATATATGAGACTACAGTGAAGTTTTTGGAGCTATCAGGTTTTTTTTTCCAAACTGATTGTAAATATTGTTTATTCTGATTTTAATTAGTCTGTTAATGAGATTAATAGGGTAACCGTTTTGAATTAAAGTTTTTTGAATTAGTTTAATATTTTGTGGTCTAAGTTTAAAAAAAAAGATAATTTAATAGCTCTATCTATGAGTCCGAAAATCATTCCTTCCTTTTGTGACCAAGGGTTTTGTGACAAGAAATGTAGGTACCTACCAGACCATGTTGATTTGTGGTACCAATTAGTGAGGAGAAAATCATTATTAGTTCTGGTAAATTTCAAGAGTATTCATGACAATATCCTCTACCACAGGAGATAGTGGAGATCCCATGGCCACTCCTTCCATTTGCTTATAATTTTTATTGTTGAATTTAAAATAAGTGGATCTTAGACAAAACTCGACAGCATTTAAAAGTTCATCCCTTGGTATTAAAGTGTATGGAGCTATTTCATCCCATTTGTTTTTGATAATTTGTAGAGCTAGGTTGATAGGAATTGAAGAGAATAAATTTATCACATCTAAAGATATAAGAGAATGTTGTTTATGCATTTTATAGGTTTCGATGTCATTAACGAACAAAATTGTTATTTTATATTTAAGAGTGACTCAGTGAGAAACTAGTATTAATTTCTCTGATAGGGAAATCCTGACCTAGAATAATTTCGAAGGATCCCCGAGTTCCGCTCATTAGAAGAAGCTCCATTAACGATCACTGTGAGTAATATATGTATGTATAAGGTTGTATTCCAGATTACATAAACGATAGAGCCAATGACACGTCCCTGACCGCAGACGACAAATTCTGGATGTCTTAAATAGTGCTTACTAATAATTGAGAAGCATTCTACAGCCCACTTGTTAAACATGAATTTGTATTTCAAAAATCATAATAATTATTAAATTGAAGAACTGATGGCAGCAGCTGGGTGGTGATTCTCGAATCATCGAGATCTTTAATGTTAAGCCGAGGATGGATGTGGGCACTTGATGCTATCGAATGCTTACATCCAAACTCGTCTGTAAGTAACCGGCTGCGCTCCGGAGTTTTGGTTTTCTGAAGTATTCCACTCCCCTGACCAACTATTCCGTCGAATGCGAGCACTTCTAATAAAAACCCGGTTGCAGACGGTAGGGAATTTTATATATGAAAAACCCGAAAATAGAGTAAAAATCTAATCTAATCTATCAAATTAAAGAAGTTTTCATCATTATTATCATGAATGAGGTGACAAAAGAAATTCGTTATCTCATTTTCGATACGGTATCCTTGATAAAAGGTCTGGTACTGCGTCATAAGAAAAAATGGGTAGAAGGAGAAGTGTGGAAAAGGTCATATAGTTTCGTAACGGAACCTTGGCGATAACTCCTGCGAAACCTTTGCAATATTCAACACATATGGTTTTTATTAAGGTTAGAACAATCCTTTTTTCCTCAGATATAAGATCTTGACCGAGACCTCGAGTCTCGAGAATAAAAAAGCCGTTATCATAAATGACAACCATACTTATATAAGTTTTTCTTTGAGAATGTTGATGTTCGTTGTTGGCCCTACCAATTATCATATTTATATAAATTCATTTATTGATATAATTTAGAAGAAAAAAAAACTAAATGTATAAGAGACTTAATGTAATATATAAAAAAGTGTGGTGAAAATAAATATGATTTGAAATCTGTGCGGGCCACCATCTGTCTGACAACACTGCCTCTTGCTATTAAGCCAACGAGTTGGTGGAAGAATCATGTCAAAGTGACACAGGACACAGTCTTATGCATTAACTCTCGCCTCCAGTGATCTCAAATTCCACGCGATAAAAACATCATCCTGCTCTCCATCTCTTTGATAGCACATTTCGCTCGTTATACACTAGCAGCACTGTAAAACGCCGATCTTCAAAAGTACGCCGAATTCGGTGTAGTTTTGAGCTGTAACATTTTTGAGACACAAAAACAAATAAAGGCACAATGAAAAATTTCACTGTGAAATTTTTAAAGTGAGATACAACAAATTTCACAGCAATGGTTTTCTGTCAGGGATCATAACACGAGTATAAAATGAGTAACATTTTACTAACGACAGATAGAAAAAGATCGCATACTTTCGGATTCAGAATGTTCAATTTTTTAAGAAAGAAGTTTTCCTTCTCTCAGAGAAAGGTATCTTTCACTTTAAAACTGATCGACGCAAACCGACGAAACACCGGAAATGGCATTCTTATCCGATGGCGACAATGACTTACAGCTTGATTGGAACGTGAGATAAGGAATAGTTTTTTCATCATCGACTACATTATTTCCGAAAAAAAAGAAGTTTCTTTTTAAATTTTCACTATTCCAAAACAATAAGACAATAATTAGTTATATTACTACTTCAATATTATCAACTCAGCATCTTTTGGAGACACCTGATCTCTTATAATTCAATGCACTTAAATCAACTACAAAGGTTTTCTAAGAGATTCTGATATTCAACTGCTTATTGTTTACTTGTCATTCTTAACGTGCTTATTGGCATGCTTATTATATTTACTACATACCTAGTTGCTTATTGTTTGCATATTAAATTGCTTGTTCACATTTTCGACATTTTATAATAATCTATTATCGACTATTGTTCTGTGTTTCTGAATTTCGTGTCATTAGCGCATGAAAACAGAAAATCAGAGCCAAAATGTACATCCAATTTTTAAAAGATATCTATAAATTATGGCGTAGCGAAAAATACAAATTTCAGAAAATGGAAGAACCTCGGGTCCCATTCTTTTCCTTTTTTACATAAAAAAGAACTGCGTAAGATTTTTTACCGATCTAAAGAAAATTCTGATCAATATTGCCAAAATTGATTTACTTCAAAATTATTGGTTGTACTGAAAAAAATGCATATAAAAGTTGTAGATCTCTATGAAATACACCCTCACAACAAAAGGATATCCCTGGAATGTTCGGAGGATATCTCGGCGGGTTATTGGGATATTTTGAATTAATCGCAGAGATATCTTGGTACACCTAATAGATATTCCAGGGATATTTACATTTACGCCCTTGGAGATATTCTTGCGTATCCCGAACAAGATATCCTCAAGATATCTCACATATCTTAAGCATATCCTATAAATATCCCCGTGATGTCCTATTAGTGTCTTCAAGATATTCCATAAATATTCCCACTATGCTCCATACGAATAACCTCAGGATACTCCGATAATATTCTAATCATAAAATAAAATGATTAAGTGAAATTTAAACAAAAAAAAACATGTTTATCAATGCGTGAAATTACATTACATGGCAAAATACATTTTTAAAATGTTTTTGAACGTAGTATAATTATTTAAGTTCTCATTAACGTCAGAATTTTCTTCGGAAACATTGAGTGCTCTTTTGTTTTTCCTTCCTTAAAAGAAAAAATTAAACCGTAAAAAAGTATCCTTACGCAGTAGTATTTAAATTGAAAGACAGTTTTTTTAAATTAAAAAATTGTTTGACAGTTATAATAATTATAAAACGATTTGAGGTTACACTGATCTGTACCAAGTTGTCAACTTATAAACATATATTTCACGACTACTTATGTATATTGCGTATCACTACAATTATTTTGCTAAATTGAAAAGCATACATACATATGACCTTTAATAAAAGAAGAGTTTAAAATATTGTACTATCTATTTTACATCCACAAGAATAATTTCGGAAATTAAAATGACCAATCTTTATCAGTAACAAAGCGAACGCGTCTCGTGTGATTCATTTACTTTTCTTTACATAGAACGCGTTATTAGGGATATTTTAAGGACAGTTTACGGATATCCTATTGATATCTCATTCCATAAAATTCGGATATCCCAGGCTATCCCTAATACATCCCTTTTTAGTGAAATATCATGTCTTATACTTATAAGATTAGGACATTTTGGACATCTCCAAGATATCTCCGAATATCTTCAAGATGTCCCATGGATACTGACATTTCCGCCCTGTAAGATATCGTGTGGGATATCCTTCGCATATCCTATGGATACCTTGGGATACTAAACGGAGGAGATGATGAAATATTTAAAACACTGTAAGGAGATAATTTTACGATAAACTGTGCAAGTGATTGCTATAAAAAAAAAGCTTTTACGTTTAGACTGTACAATATTAAGGTGCAGTAATTTCTAAACAAGAAAAAAAGTTTAGTTTTCAGAGCTTCAAGTAAAACTTAACTTTTCGATTTTATAGAAAGTATTGCATTTGAACTTTGTCATCCTAGGTCGAAAAAAAAATTATTTTGATGCAAACACTATAAATTCTTGTAGCTTCTTGTTAAATATTACAACTACAATAAAGTGCAACTGTATACAACAAAACTCGCAACAAAGTACAATAGTGTACAAAATTCTTCTGAATAATAGACAAAACTTCAACTTTCCTGTAATTTCTGTTGTAATTAATTGCATTTAGTAAGTTTCCTGCAAAAATGTTTACAGTTTTTTGAACTTTTTTCCAAAGTTTTTCCACTAGGAAATGACTTTTTTTTATTTGATTTAAAGAAAAGTTTTGAGAAATTTTTAATCATCAATCAAAAATTAACCAATTAGGGTTTTTAGGGATCGAAAATGGTGACTTATATTTTTCATGGAGTCCACTGGTAAGTAAAATTAAAAATGCCACTGATTATGAAAAATATCAAAAATTTTATTTTTACTTTCTTCACCCTTTTTTCAATCACTCTCAAGAAGGGCTGTTTCAATGAAAAAATTAATACAAAAGAAAATATATTTCATAGAGGTCTACAACTTTTATTAAAACACTTTTTGAATACAACCAATAAATCTGAAGTAAATTGAGAAAAACATCGTTTTTCGGAATTTTTTATTGCTTTTTCCGAAAGGGTTACTGATTTTGTGATAATTTTGCTGAGTGATTCTAATTTTCTAGTGGGTGAACCTATTGTTGAAATAACTGGTCGTAAAGGAAAATCCACTTTATGAGCTTTAACCAGGCCATAGGCCAAAGATAGATTAGTATGAATTGTGTCAATATCGCACCTTTCAATATTATTTTTTAACTATTTTTGAATCCTTAATCTCTCTAGAATTTTAAACGTACATTTTTGCAGCATTCTCATAAGATCATTGGGAATAACTGTAAAACTATCTTTATCATTCAAAATATGCATCATTTTTGGATTATAAACATTTTTTGATATCGTAACCGTAATACTACCTTCATCAGCCATAGTAATCAGTAATTTCGGATGTCATTTAAAAAACATTTTGTTTCAAAAAATCCCTCGTTTAATTCTTTTTCTAATAAGCTTTGTGGAACCCCATTATTCGAAAAATCTTTTGATAAACCCATAAATTTTGCTTTCAATTCTACTTTGTTATCTGGTAATTTTGATATATTAGCTTCAATGTTTTTAATGATTTCAAGTAATTGAATATACTTTTTTCCCCATACTTGTTAATAAAGCCCTCAACCAACTTTGAAATGTTGATAACACTTTGTGGAATCTTTATGTTTGAAATATTTAAAAAACACGGGTCAAAATGGTATTGATATAGAGTAAAGTGAATACTCAGAGTCAATTTTTGTATATCACTTTCGATATCAAGAATGTTTTCAAATTTTCATTCAGGCTTTTTATTATTTTTTAAGTCTTTTTTATTTAATTTGGTTTCTCTTATAAAGCATTCTTTGATTATGTCAAACGATACCTCTTTATCTTCTATAACCATATTCAAGATAGATATCCTAAATTTATTAGTGCTCTCATTAAAGGTTTCTTTGTTTCTTTTGTTGATAAATCAAGGCAAGCTTTCTTGTTAATATCAAATATCTTTTTTGGAAAAACCTCATGAATCTTGGACTTCAATTCTTTCTGTAATGCAGCCAAATTCAGTTTTTTACTAATTGAATAAATTGACTTCGACTCGATTTAGTCTTCAGCTCGACTTCAAGACGATGATGTCTGGCTGCGTCTCAAAAATGAGACGAGACATCATATAAGGTCTCACTTTTATGGTCTCAGCAGGTTTATTTCAAGTTGCCGTTCACTTGTCTCAAGACGAACCTTTCTTGGCTCAGAAATGAAATACTTGATAGATGCAAAGGATTAAAATTGATAAGAAAGAAATGGTCTAATTTTCAAATTAATTGTTTTCAAGTTAACAATACAGAATCTGTGCCTTAACGACTATAGCCGTAAAAGATTCGCTTCAAAAAGATTAAAATTGTAATTTTCTATAAGGATCTACTATATACATACGGTTTAGGAGATCCTTATAGAAAATTACAATTTTCATTTTTTTTTAAGAAAATTTTTTACGGCTATAGTCATTAAGACCCACCAATTCTGAATTACTAACTTAAAAATATAACTTAAAATTGATTATTGGCAATTCAAGTCGGAAGCAAGTTGAAGAATTTTTACTCGGGAGAAGATCAAATTCCAAATGTGTATAAAAAACAGAAAAAAGAAACCCTTCCTGGGAGTCTTATGAGAGTCCCAGGAAGGGTTGGTATAAAAATGGATAACATAACATAACATTTGGTATAAAAATTATCATCAGATAAGTCTGATAATAATTAATAATTTTTCTACCAATTCATACGCCAAATTTATCGATCGCGTGGAAGCATGAATCATCGAGGGCAGGAGGTAGGCCTAGACCTCCTCCGACTTTACGATATTGTACACACTCTCGTACGGATATCACATGTGCCTGCCCTCCCACGCAATCAGTCTCAGCGACCATTTATTCATTCAACACGATTCGACGAACGGAAGAAGTCGTGGTCAGAAACGCAGGCCTAGGGAAATTACTTTCAGTGAGGGAGCGTTCATATATGACGTAACGTTTTTTTTCGATCATTTCTACCCCCCTCCCCCACTCGTAACGCTTTTTCTATGGTAAATGTAGGTAACTTTAACAAGGGCGTAACAAACGTTGGACCCACCACCATGTTTTTAATGTTGCGTGTAATGTGAATGTTCCCTGAGAATAACGCACAAAACCCACGATCGAAATCGACATTGTCATTTGCATGAGAAATACTATCTTGTCTCACCTACGCTATATAAACCCGTTAGAATAATAAGGCGGAAGATAATGATTTCGTATTACATTATTTTTTTTTATTATCTCATTGGGTATTTACTACGAGAGAAAGTTTCGGGGCATAAAGGTGTAAATGCCAAATTTCGGAAATGCGTGTTATTGGCTTAAACTAAGGGGACGTCCATTAATCTTCAAGTTGGGGAACAGAAAGAAGTCGCACGGAGCCAAGTCTAGAAAATAGAGTGGATGAGGAGTCAACAGCACTTTTTTGTGCGCCAAATGAGGCCTTTTTTTGTATCTCGTCTTTCAAACGGTCCAATAATGATGTACATTACGGTTCTGTTAGTTTTACCCTTCTCCAAATAATCTATGAGGCTAATTCCTTGAGAATTCCAAAATACTGTGGCCATTACCTACCCAGCTGACAAAACAGTCTTCGCCTTCTTTGGCGCACTTTCACCAGGCAGTACCCACTGCTTTGACAGCTGCTTTGTTTTGTGTGTATGGTGGTGAATTCAGGTTTCGTCCACAGTCACGAATCGACGCAAAAAGTCCTGCGGATTCCGATTAAACTTCGCTTAATACTTTCGGTTGCGCTTTTGATCGGGAACCAGAAATTGTGACATTTATATTGCACACACCTTATTCTTAGCCTCCAGTTTTTCGTGCAAGATGTTACATACTCATTTAGTGGAGATGCCTACAGCCTTAGAAATCTCACGCAACTTGCTTCAGCGATCTTCCATAACCATATGATGGATTTTTTCCACCATATCCGATGTGGTAACCTGAATTGGACGTCCGTTTATCCAAAAATAAACGGTTTTCAACGAAGGAGCAGACTCTCAATGGACTTCGTTTAATTCAGCTCTGAGCTGCGCGGCCGTCCAATTTTTTAAATAAAAATGTTTTATCACTGCACGGAACTCTTCTTTCTCCATTTTTTTGATAACTACTGACACGCTCACTTCAAACGTATGTCAAACGCAAACTAAGCGTTGATTTTTGCTGAAGCTTGGTAGAGGTTAGTTTTGAGAGGGCTATTTCTTGACCATATGCTACAAAGTTCATTTTGGCGCCATCTAGCGGGAAATTTGCCCTGCATATAAAACGACCCTCGCACTATCAGCCAATGAGTTCAGTGAATACTCATAAAGCACTCATGTAATCCAGAATACGCCTTTTATAACCAGTATGAGTGAACATGGTGGTCACTGCGAAATGTCTTTCATTACGAAATTGCGATATAAACGGTGACTATAAGGCACAAGAATTCGTACGAGAACTGTCTATTTGCCATTTGTCCGTCTCCGATTAAGGATGAAATATTTTGAACCGCCTACATGACATTCTGTAATTTACAAAAATACATAGAAAAAATCTAGGATTTTCTTAAGATGCAGCAAAACCTAGCCAGAGAGGCTTTAAATTAAGACTTTACAAAAATAGTCTCAAAAGTCTAATTATTGCCTTGAATCGTGACTGATTGGTCTTGATTTGAGACCTATTGTTGAAACAATAGACAAACAGTCAATGTCAGTTGTCACTTGTCAGCTAATCTCATAATATAAAGCATCGTGTGCATGTGTTTCAAAATAAAAACGAGGATAAAAACTTGAAAAGTAAAATACTTTAGTTCCTGAGATTCCAACTCGAAATATATTGCACCTTCCAAAAAATATTTGAATCTTTGAACAAAACAGATTCATTTTTTACCAAAAGATTTAAATTTTCAAGCCAAAAAGACAATTTTTTCCGAAGACAGTTGAATTGTCAATAAAAAATTCATCTTCAACCAAGAAAGATTACTTTTCTTCCATAAAAGATAAATTTTCAATCCAAAAGGACGAATTTTTAACAAAACAGTTGAATTTTTGACCAAAAAAGATGACCTTAACAAAATAGTTGAATTTTTAACCAAATAGCAGAATTTTTGAACTAACAAAGATAAATTCACAACCAAGAAGATTCATTTTCTACCAAAAGACGAATTTTCAACAGAATACAAGAATTTTTAATCAAATAGTTGAATTTCCTACTAAAAAACATAAGCTTTCAGCTACAAATGAAATACTTATATTTTCAGTTCAAGGAAATTACTTTTAAAAAAATTAAATTAATTTGATTAATTTTTTTGTATGGATTAACCAATTAAATTTAATGAAAAAAGGCGAATTTTAAACAAAATAGTTCAATGCTCAACCAAATAGATGAATTTTCAACAAAAAGATTAATTTTTTACCCGAGAAGACGAATTTTGAACAAAAGAGTTTATTTTTGAAGCCAGAAAGTCGAATGTTTTAGAAAACTTACTTTGTAACCGGAAAGGATTAATTTACAACAACAAAAAATAAATTTTCAACGAGATGAATTCCACCAAAAAAGACGAATTTTAAAAAAAATGGTTTAATTGTCAACCAAAAAGATGAATTTTCAACAAACAAGATACATTTTCTACCCGAAAAGACGAAATTTCAACAAAATACATTAATTTTCTACCATATAGTTGAATTTTCAACCAAAGAGGTGAATCTTTAAAAAATGAATTTTTAACAAAGTACATGAATTTTCAACTAGAAGAGATCAATTTTCGATTAAAAATATCAATTTCAAACCAAAAATGGAAGTTGTGTTTCCAGTAAAAAAAAATTATTCTCAACAAAGAAAAAGAGAAATTTTAAATCAAAGAGATAAAGTTGTAACTAAAATGATGAATCTTTAATAGAAAAAATAAATTTTCAACAAAAGAGTTCAACATTCAACAAAATAGTTCAATTTTCAACCAGATAGTTGAATTTTTAACTGAAAAAGATTATTTTTCAACCAAAAATAGATTAAATAAATTTTCAATTGAAGAAAAATAATTTTCAACAAAGAATGAAACAAATTTTCACCACAATAGTTACATTTTCAACCAAAGAGATGAATCTTCAACCAAAAAAAAAAATGAATTTTCAACAAAGTAATTCAACTTTCAGCTAAGTAGTTGAATTTTTGACCAAAAAAAGATGACTTTTTAACGAAATATTTAAATTTTCAACCAAATAGTAGATTTTTTGAGCGAACGGGATGAATTCCGAAACAAAAACATAATAGTAGATATTTCAACCCAAAAAAATTAACTTTTAACCAAAAATAGTTAAATTTTTTACATTGGGTTCTATGAATTCAGTTCGCATTTAAACAAAAAAACGAGAAGTTTCTTGAAAACCGTCATTTTGC
>JAUMHM010000088.1:8398734-8410934 GCA_032362435.1 Melikaiella ostensackeni
ATGAATGAATTTCTCTATGAATCTGCAGAAAATTTTCTTATTTCCTTAAAAATATTTTCGAATGTTTAAATTTTGTCAATTTTATCTTTTGAAATGCATTAGTCAAAATAAAAAATCATTGCAATTTCCGTAGAAATGTTAGAAAATTTTTTTTATTCCCTTCAAACCTATCAAAATTCTCGAAAAGCATGCAAATTTTATTTCCGAATCTAAAAAAATATATAATTTGCTTAGAATGTTTAAAATATTACCAAACTTTTAATTATTAAGTGTAACATATATCTGTTTCAAGAATTATTAATTCATTAATTAAACTGGAGTACCTATTTATTTGCAGTATAGACTTAGTGTCCCCAATAGAAATTGCAGCAAAAAATGGTAATGACTGCACTTTCGATGAATTTTGGAAATATTTTTGTTTTAACAATTATTAATTTATTTATTGGTGAAAAATTATTAACTATTCATTTTGAACATAAACTTAGCTTTAACTTGTAACTTTAGACATTTTAAGCATTTTAAGATAAGAATGAAAAAATTTAAACTTTTGAATCATTCTAAAAGATATTTAGAAGTTCTGAAAATAATTGAAAAATTATTTAAAGTTTGAAAATATTTTAAAACGTTCTAAGCAAATTATATATTTTTTTACATTTAAAAATAAAATTGATATGCTTTTTGAGAATTTTGATAGGTTTGTAGAGAATAAAAAAATTTCCCTAACATTTCTACGGAAATTGAAATGATTCTTTATTTTGACTAATGCATTTCGAAAGATGAAATTGAAAAAAATGAAACATTGGAAAACACTTTAAAGAGAATAAGAAAATTTTCTGCAGATTCGTAGAGAAATTTATTTATTTAAAAAATTTTTTTCTCTCGAAAATATTCTTAATTGGGTTAGTGTTCGCAATTAGGTTTCGATTTTCATAGGATCCTCTCGGTAAATGTATCTTGAAGACGTTAAGACGGCCCTGCTTCGTTCAAACACATCTGTGCCGGGCATTTCGCTTGCTTCTGGAATTACTATTGTCATAGAAAGGGTACTTTTTTTGCTGCCACTTGTTCCGCTGTGCTGGTCACACGCCCACACTGATTAAAATCATTAATATTCAAAATGATATCTCTTGCGTAAGAATGAATTTATCATAAATTTAATTATTACACTGCACTTGCATGACAAAACTACACACTTGGAGCCATTAAACGGCGTCCTATCTTCATTCGTTCTCAAGATAAAGTTTTTGTAAATAAATCACCGTAAACAGTAAACTATTGCATATTTCAGCATTTCAAAAAATGCATTGCATTCAGGAATGTTGAGAGAATAACTGTGAATTTTTTAAGATTTTTCCAAAGGTCGCACTCCTTCTGAGAGCAGGTTAAAGTGGACACTTGAAAAAGGAGGCCGAAAAACCCTGTTTTCTGAGACGTTTTGCCCTCTAACTATTGGAAAAAATTGTTTAGGATAAAAGTGAACATATCGTTGAATTCGGAAGACTTCAAGCTTTCAGGCGCTTTTTTAAGACATTTCAGAGATTTTTTTGTGCGAGTTGCAATCAACAGGAGTGAGGGGCCTCGACATCTGGCCCCAACTTTAGTAACTAACGAAGTGGTAATAAAACCCACACCTGATAAAAATTTTAATCTTCAAAGAGGACATTAGATCCTTCTAAAAATTTTCCCTCACACATGCATTCAATAATACGAATCACATCAAACATAACTAAAATGAGTATCACTGAAGCTCTTAAACTGTCACACTTATAAGTCAAGTTTTTAATGATTCGTGAAATTTGATGAAGACAACATGACGTAATGACTTCTTTATCTTTCTTTCAATGCAAACTAGCTTATTTGGTGTCTCACAAAGTCACAAAGCATAAAACCATGATTTAAACAGTTACATAAGGTTCACGACACTTTCACAGCTAGTAGCTATTTCCAGAAGCCCCTGTCGACCCTGTTTAGACATGCTTTCGATTTTTTTTCTTACTTTGTTGTGTACACTTTAAGCAGATCACTGGAAACGGCAGGCAGAATTCAGAAATAGCATGCACCCCGCAGACAAGTCAACGTAAACACAGCTCCGGTTAATGGGGTCCTTGCACCCTGCTTTATAGATTTCTATGAGCACTCCTAGATTCCTCGAAAGCATTTCATTTTTCCACGAATTCACTCAGAGCTTGCAACGCGCGTAAAAAGTCAAATCCCTCATTCTAGACGCATCGTTTTTTTTTACTGCGCCAAAGGATAAACTGGTATTATACTCCAGAGAGAAGTTACGTAAATTGGGTTACCAGCATACATCATCTAGGAAAAAAAGTATATTTATGCACCAAGGGGAAGAAGAGGAACTTTTTCAACGAGTGTTTCTTTTCAGCAAGAGCCGGAGAAAATTTTTGAAATTTCAAAAATTTGTCGTGCATTAATTTGTTCCCAACCATATACACGGTGGGTCTCAACTGACATCAACCCAAAAGGCTTGCATATCCCGGTTTTCTTCTGAACATATTTCTAAGATGCTCTACGATCATTCTGAACCCAAAAGAAAAAAAATTGCGTGAGCCCTTTTTGAGGAAACTCTATTTTTGATTTGTTTAAAGAGGTTCATCTGAGGGTTAATCAACATATTTTCATGAAAATAAGTCAAAAAGTAGAATTTCGTAGGCTGAAACCATTCATTTTATCATCCAGAAAAGTGCTACAGGACCTGAATATCTTACAAGAATTGAAATTCTTCAGTATTTTTGAAAAATGGTGAAAAGTGGGAAAAATTTTTTTTCTTTGAATATTGCTTCTTTCCAGTTCACCCCAAGTTTCAAGTACAAGAATTAAAGTGTATGAAATTTTCTGTAAAACCAAAAAAAAAGATCAAATTTTCTGTCTAGAAATTTCGCTGTTATGGTTCTCAGAGGTTGATTTTGTGCGAACAATATAAACAAAAACAAAAACAAAAAAATTACTTTTTGATAAATAACTCATTTCTATGCATCTCTGGTAAAAATCGCCACTTAATTATTTAAAGATAACTCAATTTTGGGTATGTAGATCTAAAAAAACACTACTCTAACTCTAATGGCACCGAAATTATGGCCTTCTGAATATGATTCAATTTTTTGAATAAAATTTCTCGTTTTTCAAAATAAGTCACTTCCTGCGCATGTCTCAATGAGACATGTTTATTGACATAAAACATTTTTGTTTTTATTTAATGGAGTTAAAATTTCGTCGTTATGTCAGGCAAATGTGAAAATGTCAAAAAGTCACGCAAAAACATGTTCAACAAAATTCCATAAAAAGGATAATTTTGAGGTCATGATTTCGGTGCTATTGGAGCTAGAACATTATTTTTTTAGATTTTCTCGAAATTGAGTCCTTTTTAATTTATTTTGGGGCAGCATTCACCTGCAATGCTCAGGAAATTAGTTGTTGCGGAAAATGAGAAATTTTGTTCAAAAATTGATGTTAAACAAAATTTCATAAAAAAGGGTCATATTCAGAAGGCCATAATTTCAGTGCAATTAGAGCTACAGTAATGTATTTTTTTAGATCTACTCAAAATTGAGTCTCCTTTAATTAATTTACTGGTAACTTTCCTCTGCAATGCTCAGGAAATGAGTTATTTTGGAAAACGAGAAATTTTATTTTAAAAATTGATGTTACACAGAATTTTATTTAAAAAGGTAATATTTAGAAGACCACAAGAAATGCATGGGAAATGAGTTATTTTACAAAAACTAGATTTTTTCTTTAATTATTCGCTCAAAACCGACTTCTGAGGGCCATAACTCGGAAACTTTTAGACATACAACACTCGATCTTTTTTTGTTTTACAGGAAATTACATGCACTTTAACTCTTGCACAGGTACTTAAAACTTAGGATGAACTGGATAGAAGCAATTTAAAAAAAACTAATTGTTTCCCACTTTTCAAGAATATTAAAGGATTTCAGTTCTCGTACGATATTCAGCTCCTGCATAACTCTTTTGGATGATAAACTGAATGGTTTAAGCCAATGAAATTACACTTTTAACTTACTTTCATGAAAATATGTTGATTAACCTCTTTAAAACAATCAAAAACAGAGTTTTCTCAAAAAGGTTTCAGGCGATTTTTTTCTGTTTGGGTTTAAAATGATCGTAAGACATCCTAGAAGTATAATCAGAAGATAACCCGGATATTCAAGCCCTTTTGGGTTGAAGTCAGTCGAGACCCACCGACTTTGTAAAAATTGTAAAAATTAATTAATTTCGAATTTTTTAAAATTCTGATAAAGCAAATTTCTTCTATTTTTTAACTGAATTTAACTGCGAACTGAAAAAATGTTCAATAAAGTAATATTTATAATCTCACCAAAAACATCTGCGATGCAAAAAATTCCTTCAAGTAAAACGTTATCAGTTGAATCAACACAAAAATTGATTGAAATTGAAACCATTGAAATCAAATTTTGCCAAGTAATTCTAATTGATATCTAAATATTTTTAAAAATTTAATTTAAAAAAATACATAAAACTTCGAGAGTGCATTAAAAGGGAAAAAGCTTAAAACTTGGTGAAATAATTATTTTTAAAAAAATAGAGAGAAAATCTCGCCAAGTTTTAAGCTTTTTTCTTTTAATACACTCTCAATGTTTCTGTAATTTTCACTATTTAATCAAACTTCAAGTTACAACATCTTTTAGAATGACTTGGCAAACTTTGATTTCAATTATTTCAATTTCAATAAATTTCTATGTTGATTCAACTGATAACTTCTTGCTTGATGAAAGTTTTTGCATTGTAGATGTTTTTGAAGAGATTTCACTTCTTTTTAAATAAAAATTCTTAATTAATAAAATAAATACTAGTTTCAAATTAATGAAAATATTTAACGCTAAACCCAATATAATGCATATAATTTGTTAACAAACGGTTTGAAAGTGTAAGCTGCTGCGGTAGCTAATTACTAAAAAAATCAATTTTTTGTATAAAATGTACAAAATATCAAAAAATAATTGATGAATCAAAAGTTCCTGAAAAATTTATCGAGAATTTCATTCACTGAACTTTTGCTGAAATTTTGGTACCAACTGGTTCCAAAGTATAGACTGTAGGAGTAGCTAATTACTAAGAAATCGAATTTTTAGCAAACAATGTACAAAATATACAAAATATCGAAAAATAATTGTTAAATCAGAATTTCCTGAAAAACGTATCAAGAATTTTAGTCAACAGAATTTATCTGAAATTTTTGTGCCAATCGATTAAATAGTGTAAGCTGTAAGTGTAAGTGCTTGTTTCAAAATTTGAAACTTTAATTATCAAGAAAAAATTTTAATAAAAAATTTAATTCCGTAAAAAACGTCCAACAAAAATTCTGTAAAATTATATCTGTCGAATCTAACAAGGTTTCTATATTCCTTTAGTGTAAAAGGTTATTAAAAAATAACATAACTGAACTTTTTGTTGCAGAATTTTTGCTCAGATGATGTTCGGATATTTTTGATATGTTTAAAAAATCGTGACAGCTTTTTTCAAAAATATTTTTATTGCTATTTTCGATTTTTGGATGTTAAATATGATAGGCTTCTTTTTGTTTAAAAACTGAGTAAACAAATTATTATGAAATTATGTTCCGAAACGAGAGCTATACAATCTACAGAGATTTTTGTATATTTGAAAAAATCCTTTTATCATAAAAAGTTGTAAAAGCATTATTTTACTCACCAGTTAATCACAGGTTGTAATTAAATGATGCTCACATAATTTAAAAAAAATTAATAAAAATGTTACACATAGAAAAAAATTTTTGCATTGGACTTTTTTCCATACAAAAAATATTTCTATGTCATCATAAAGCAATATCCAATCAATATTTTTATCTTCAAGGATCATTCGGTCAAAATTGGACGAGGCTTACCGTGTATAGTTATAATATTTCAGTTTTTATTTCAAAAATGTCAATTATAAATATGCGGATATGCACAATTTTCTATAGAAAAATAAATTTAAATAACACTGGTATTTTTAAATACTCCTATAATTCGTGAGGAATGTTGACAAAATTTGTAATAAAATATATTAAATGCAATAAAACTCAATTTTTTGTGTTTAATCTGAAAAATGCAGTTTTTATTGTAAAAACATCTGGTATAATAAACGACTGAGATAACGAGATTTAAGAATCTCGTTACGATCGACCGTTTTTTTAAGAATCTCGATCGAATAAGACGAGACGATGTTAGAGTATCGTATGGCAAACCGAGGTTAAGTGAATTCTCGATCGATTCTCGTATCGTCTCGTTCAAATGCAGCATTAATTTTGATAAATTTGAAAATTTGAGGAATTTACCAGAATTCAGAGTACCCTAAAATTTTCGGTAATTTGTAGTAATTTATCGGTAATTTATGATAACTTATCGCTTCGGGTTGGTCCTGTCTGTCTATAGAGATGGCAAAAAGAGCAAAAGCTATTGCTTTTAAGCGACTGCGCAAAAATTAACGGAAGGGTATTGAGAAATTAAGAAATTTAAGAATTTAGAAGAAAGAATAGATAAAACGCTAAATTGAAGTGAATTAACTGGCTTTTTTCTCGTTAATATATTTTATGATAATTGTAAATTTATAATAGGTAAAAAAAAGAATCAGCGGAAATTATTTGAACATCAAAATATATTTTTATTTATGTGTTAAGCATACACCCTACAAAATTGTAGGAATAATCGCTGTCGTGATTTCTGGTTAGAATAATGTATCTTAATTTTAATAAATAATTGTAATATAACATGACTTTTCATATCATAACGTATAATAAATTATAGCTTAATTGTAAGTTCTTATAATTTTAATAATATATAGAAGAAAGAAACTTTTGTCCTAAAAACAGGTTGTAAGTAAAATTCCTTTAGAATCGTAACAACTTAATATCAGTATGATACTTATTTAATTTGTTCCCTTCATGATGGAAAAATAATTTATGGAACAAATTCTAAAATATCTTCTTCGTAGTTAAACTATGCTTTTATAGAAGTTTTATAATAACTTATTCGACTGATTATTGATACTGAACTAATATTCAACCGATTACTCATTGAAACTTAGAAAGTAAACTTTGAAAATCGCCGCCAGATCCGCCTAAAGTTTAAGGTTATAATGCCGTATTTTTATTTTAATAATGGAATTTTGAACTCTTAGGACAAATCCTTCTGTAAAGATACTTTTATGAACATGAAACTTCATTTACACCATGAATTATCATTCAACAAATGATAATTTCTTTAAAATATGAGTTATACCAGATTTACCAGCTTGACTCGTCATTACCAGTAATACCACTAAAACTGGTTAAATTTACCCTTCATATGGGTAAGATCCCATTTCCACATCTGTCAAACAATCTGTCGAAGCGATCAACTGATCGCTTGATAATTTTCATTAGTCACCTCTGACGTCACTTTTTACTCCCTAGGGACTGAAAAGTAGAACTTTAGCCCCGCTTCATAGACACTGAAACGAGCTGAAATCATGCATGTGTTATCAAAAATATGTTTGACTTGCTGAAAATTGCAAAAAGAAAAAAAAAGCACGGTCTATTGAAAACCAGGAAGCCTTATTAGAACCCTCATTGTTTCACAGTCGACCCTTAACATAGGCTACAACCAAGACCCGAGGTACCCTATCCTTCTCGTGAAATAACTCAAACTTGACCTCGAGTTGTACTCGAGTTAGCGTGGCTAGAAGTCGTCTGAAGAGCCCCACAGGCACTCTGTAGAGCACTCTCGACTCATCAGAGGTATTTACTTCATTAAAAAATGTCACTTTCAGCGACGCAGTCATCTATCGACCCAGCCAAATCCCCAAGCGAAAAGTCAGCCTCCAAGGGTATCAAATGAAAACCCAACTTAAACTTGAAAGCCTCTTTTTCAGAGCACGAAGCCAAATTCAAAAGCAAAAGGGAGATCAAGGCTTCCCGCAACTTCAATGACCCTAGCATTTTTACTCTTCATTTTTTACTTGTTCAAAATTCCATGAAGTTTTCCCATTCGTTTGAATCTGATACTGCACGCGATACATGTTTTTTAAATGCCGTTTATATAGGTACTATTTATATGTTGTGAAAATAAACAAAGTACGACGAAAAAGTGTAACGCATTGAGTTCTTTAGTCTTTACACCGAGCGTTATGACGAAATAATATAAGAAATCGTTTAAAATCGTAAGATTTCTTGAAATCTTTGTAAAATATTGGAAATCTTTGAAATCTTTTCGAAATCTTTGACATTTTTGTTAATTCTTTGATTTATGTAAGATTTTAGTTTAAGTTAACGTTTTTTTTTTAATCTTTGAAGTATTTTGCAATCTTTTAAAACCTTTGTGAAATATTTTGAAATCCTCGGAAGATTTCACAAAGATATGTTCATTCTTTGATTTATGTACAGGACTGCCAAAGACTACTGTACTTGAAAAAAGTGCGAAAAAGTGACTAAAGCTGACTACTGTTCACACAAAACATTAGATGAAAATCCATTGCTGGATTCGGGGTTGAATACCAAGGTTACAATTGCTATAATTAATTCTACAAGTAATATTCAGACAAATTGTAAAGTTCATTTTATTGCAAGCTAAATGATGGGGCATTACAATTTATTTCGACGAAGTTGGTTGCGGCTAATGTTGCCGTCGAGCGAGAAATGTCAAGCATCAAGACAAGACAAGACGAAACATACCTGCCGTCTTGAATTTCTTGTCTTGGATCTGGCTCGAAAATGTCGAGGCCTTGAAAATCAAGGCCTTGTCTTGGGCTTGTCTGGAAGGCTTGAGTTTCCACTAGCAGATGTGCGAACGCCTACCATTCAATAAAAATCCCTAAGATCCCAGCTAACCTGACCTTCCCAGCAGGGGTCTTTTGTCTGTTAGCTGGCCCGGATAACGCAATATTTTTTTTTATTTTCCAATTAGCGATATGGAATTAGAATATTAGGAATCTATAAGTTTTTACGATTGCCAGTGTATGTAATTTCTATAGAAAAGTTTAAGAATTCCCTCTACAGTCGTCTTACGAGAGCATAAATTTATTCCTCCTTTCCAGGCGATCGATTCGGCAAAGGACAGATGCACATCTGCGAAGGGAACTCAAGCCTTCGAGACGAGTCCAAGACAAGGCCTCGCTTTTCAAGGCCTTGAGTTTTAGCCACCTTGAATTGTCTCGAAATTCAAGGCCTCGAGTTATCCTGCCTTACTTTTCTCGACTTCCGCCTTGACATTTCTCGTCTTGAACAGCATCACCAGAGAGAAACTGAGAGTAAACACGCCCAGAGGATGCACGACTGTTGATATAGTGGCGCCTCTGCGGCCAAATTCGAGTAGCGATATCCATAGAATAGAGATGAACCTACAATTGATCAGTTTTCTTCATTATCATGTAGGTCTGTATCTGACTTCATGGACATCCATCCTCATGCATACGCGAAGCACGCAAACGCAACTCGTTGAGCAATTTTGTCGAACGGAACGATCGGAACCATGTCTGAATCTGAGAAACGCGAACGATTCAGTATTCACCGGTGGTGAGCTTGGTGGTTCGAAGAGAGAATATCGGCATTTACAGTGCTATATTTTTCTCTTTGTGAAATAATTTAATCGAGTCTTAAGGGAGAATAGTTCAATTAAATTTCACGATGTAAATGCAATTGCAGAAGACAAAAGTGAAAATTCTGTCATAATCAGTTTAAAACGTTTGTGTGATTTTGATAGTTTTGAGGTTATGTTGTTATTTGGTTTCCGATATTCTCTACGAAATCTTGACATTTTACAGGATTTCAGTGTTTACCAGTGTTTACTGATGCTATATAAAATATTTTGTTTTAATGTTAGGTCTCAGTTGCTGTCTGGAGATTTCGAACTATATAAATAGAAATATTAGAAACCTGATTTTCCGATCATTTAGCAGTATTTTTACCAATGCCAAACTAATAGTCTAACTTTTACGTCTGAATATATACCATTTTGACTGAATCACGTATCAAATTTTTAGATCCTTTAGCCTTTTCTTTTTTGAAGTCCACATTTCCAATTTTATTTTTGGTTTCTGATGAGTTTTACCGTCCTCTTTCAAAGATGGTCAGAAAATTTTTAAAATGTTCAAAAATAACAAAATGGTAACGATTTCTCTGAAAATGTAAAAAAGTCGATTCTAAGAATAAAATCCATACTTAAATTGTTTTCAAATTTTTTGTTAAATTTGGGGTTTATGTGAGCTAAACTATTTTTGTGGTCAGGAATTTTTTTTCGTAAAATCGAATTCTCGCATTTTTCTCGGAAACAACTAGAAGTACGAAAAAATTTTACGATAAAAGCTTGGCATCTAAATAATGTAAATAAGTTCTACGAAAAATATCTCTTGCTCTTTTCTAATATTTTGCATCATTTACGAGAAAAATTCGAAAATTATATTTAAAAAAAAAAAAATTCTCCCGGTCTCAAAAATGATACAGCCCGCATAAAACTGATAGGATGCTTTCCTTTTACAAGAAGGAAATGTAAAGAAATATGAGAAAAATTAAAAAGGCGGGGTTTTCAGGAAAATCTTCTTTATTTTTTTCTTCGAATTTTGAAAACATAAAAAGAAGGTTTTCTGGAAAACCCCGCCTTTTTTATTGTTTCCAATATTTTTAAAAAGTTTCTGCTAATATAAGAAAGGCATCATATATCTGCCTTATGTGGGCCAAACCATTTTTGAAACCAGGGGAATTTTTTTCCTAAAAACACAATATTTTCCAACTTTTCTCGTCAACGATGAAAGATTTCAAAAAAGAGCAAGAAGTATTTTTTGTAGAACTTTTTAAGACGTGCAAACTTCTACGTTCACATTTTTTTGTACATTTCCGTATAGAAAATTAAAACATCTGAATTAGAATTAGAATAACATAAGTTATAGAGGTTTTCTTCTTTCTTTCAGATAAAATCTAAAATAAGATGGAGAAATGTGGCCTTTTCTTTTTAAAATAGTGACCAATAGTGACTTCATTTGAGTAACAGTGACCAATAGTGACTTTTTCTGAAAAAAAAAAAACTAAAAAGTGACGTGAAAAAAAGTGACTAAAAGTGACTCAACTGACTGTGTGGCAGTTCTGTAGTTTAGGAAGCATGTATCTTTTTTTTTTTCGAAACCGCACGTTGTATCTTACAAGATGAATTAGCGCGTGTTAATTTCTCCCGCACATAAAAACCTCTTATTGAAGGTTCCCTTAGTTTATTCCATGCGGTAACCTTGCTTATGTAGAAGCGGTCAAAGGGTGAAAGTGACGTCATAAACATAAGCAAGGCTCCCACGAACATAATTTCCCGTTTATGCACCCCTTGATACTCACGCATGGCATACAGGCGAAAGGCTTTCGATTCATATACATTGTGCAACTTATATGTAAAAGGTACACATTTCTATTTTCTTCCCACATTCGTTACTTCGCATGCCGGATATGAGTAAGGGGTGATGTTAAAGCCGTAGGCGTCAATGCCCAGAAAAACAGATGCCTTCATTCTCAAATAAGTTTTTTGCAAAGATTTTTCGAGGTTTTCAGAAAAAAGATTGATCAGGCGAATATTCCCGTTCTCGAAAAAATATTCTCTCTTCAGAACTCCACTCTCTAAATCTGAAATAGTGAAATATCACTATTTGATTGTGAAATTTCACTGACTGAATTAGTGAGAAGTCAGTCACAACGTTAACGAAAACATGCGAACTGCGTGAGTGCGCGTCTGCGCTTAGCCGTGATCACGTAATCATGGCGTCTATCTTGATTTCACTCATTAAATAGTGAATTAAAACACTAAATAATAGTGAATAAAATTTACTAACTTGAAATAGTGAAACTATCACTATTTTCACAGTAAAAGTCCACTAATTCAATAGTGAATAACTGAAAAATCACTAAAAACTATCACTATTTTCACAGTAAAAGTTCACTAATTCAATAGTGAATAACTAAAAAATCACTATTCCAGCAGTGAACAATTCAATCACTAATTCAACTAGTGAAATTTTCATTATTTCAGATCTAGAGTACGAGGGTCATTCAACAAGTACTTAGCCTCACCGCCCGATGGAGCTGCTATTACGAAAGAGTTATACCATCGTGCAGTACATTCTTTTAGTAGCCTACTGTCAAAGTTTCAGTCAATTCCCTTCATAAGTTTTGTTTTGATAGCCTTTGGAAG
>JAUMHM010000088.1:8444264-8457254 GCA_032362435.1 Melikaiella ostensackeni
CGGTGTCATTTTCATGGATGGCAGTCGCTCCCAGGGGGACCCTGCGGTGGTTGTTTGACCAATTTTTTAATTATATACACACACACAAACACCTCTTTTACAGTCACCATAAAAATAAACAAAATAATTAATTTAATAATGTTTCTTTTTAGTTACAAGCTATGGAACAATTACTTACGCTTACGAGTCAGGAAACTGAAAGATCAGGTCAAAGGAAATGTCGAGCACCCACTCTATGAAGATGTCAGCAATGTTTTCGAAAGGGCTTTGGTATGGATGCACAAAATGCCTCGGATATGGATTAATTATTGTATTTTTATGACAGAACAAGGGTACATCACGCAAACGCGACATGTCTTTGATAAAGCCCTCCGGGCTTTGCCCATTACTCAACATCATAGAATTTGGCCTCTCTACCTGAACTTTGTAAAAATGCACAATATTCCGGAAACAGCTGTACGGGTCTTTAGAAGATATCTGAAGGTGAGAAAATTACTGATATTTATTAATATTTTTTTAATTAGAAAAAACTATATTTCATGATAACCTGAGTTTTTTGTAGATGGCACCAGAGGATACGGAAGACTACATCGAGTATTTAATTTCAATCAAAAGACTTGATGAAGCAGCTACACAGCTTGCACATATAGTTAATCAAGACGATTTCGTTTCAAAATCTGGAAAATCGAAACATCAGTTATGGTCTGAGTTGTGCGATTTGATTTCTAAACACCCGACTCAAATTAAAACACTTAACGTCGATGCCATCATCAGAGGTGGACTCCGACGGTATACCGATTCACTAGGTTCATTATGGAACTCTTTAGCGGATTATTACGTTCGTAGTGGACTTTTGGAAAGAGCTAGAGATGTCTATGAAGAAGCTATACAAACCGTCAAGACCGTCCGAGATTTCACTCAGGTTTTTGACCAGTATGCACAATTTGAAGAATTTAGCTACAAGGAAGTGCTTGAAGAGAATTGTAAGA
Organism: Melikaiella ostensackeni; assembly: GCA_032362435.1. Taxonomy (NCBI): domain Eukaryota; kingdom Metazoa; phylum Arthropoda; class Insecta; order Hymenoptera; family Cynipidae; genus Melikaiella; species Melikaiella ostensackeni. Next base: position 8,445,254 of record JAUMHM010000088.1, read on the forward strand.
ATCTTAATCTCACGGAAGAAGGTAAGAACGTTTAATTACTTATCAGTAGATGACACCTCACAACTACTATAATCTCATCAGTGATGGGTAAGTTTCTTTTTAAAAGGAACTAGTTACCGTTACATCAACGAAAAAAGTAACTAGTTATCCTTACCGAATAGTTCAATTTTCATTTAAAAAAGGTAATTTTCAAACCAAAAAGTTGAATTTTCAACCAAAAAAAATCAATTTTTAACCAAAAAAAAAAAAAACGAAATTTCAACTACTACGAAAAATTTTTTGTTAACAAAATAGTTAAATTTTTAATGAAAGAGACGAATTTCCAACTAAAATGACGAGTCTTTAACAAAAAAAAAAATAATTCTTGACAAAATACAACTTACAACAAAAGAAAAATAATAATTCTCAATGAAAATTTTTTTTACTAAAAAAGGACAAATTTCTCAACAAAATACATGAATTTTTAACGTAAAAAAGATGAATTCTTAAAGAAAAATGTGATAGTGGATGCTTGAATCAAAAAAGATTTTAGTTTTGAATCAAAAACTGTCGAATTCAACCAAAAAACGAATTTTCAACAAAAGAGTTGAATTTTCAGCAAGGGGAAAAAATCAACCAGATTTCAGAAACTAAAATTGTAACAGTCTAGTTGATTTTTTTCTGTATTCAAGCCGAAAAGACAAATTTTCTGCAAAACAGTTAAATTTTCAACCCGCAAATATGGATTTTCGACAAAAAGGTTAATTTTCAACCCATTAGTTGAATTTTCAACTTAATAAAAATTTTTTTCAACAAAATTGTTAAATTTTGAACAAAATAATTAAATTTTCAACCAAGTTATAAAATTTTGAACCAGAAAAGATGAATTCTCAATGAAAAATGTAATAGTTGATATTTTAACAAAAAAAGATTTCAATTTTTAATTAAAAACAGTTTAACTTAACCAAAAAAGACGAATTTTCAACAAAATACACGAATTATCAACTAAAAAATATTATTATTAACTAAAAATGGAATAGTCAAATTTTTAACAAAAAATGTAATAGTTGATATTTCAACCAAAAAATATTTTTATTTTTAATTAAAAACAGTTGAATTCAACCAAAACCCGAATTTCTAACAAAAGAGTTGAATTTTCAGTCATGAGAGAAAGAAATCATCCAGGTTGTTGAAATTTCAAGCCAAAAATGCGAATTTTGTACAAAATAGTTGAATTTTCAAGATCAATTATCAATAAAAATGCGACAGTTGATGTTTTACCGAAAAAAATTAAATTAAAATAAATAACATTTGAACTTAACGAAAAAAGACGAATTTCCAAAAAATAATTAAATTTTAAACGAAAGAAATGAATTTTCAACCAAGAAGATTAATTTTTTGCCAAAAAAAAAAGAATTTTCAACCAAAAATGGAATAGTTAAATTTTTAATTGAAAAAAATTAATTTTTAAGTAAAAAACATGAATTCTTAACGAAATATGTAATATGTAGTTGGTATTTTAATATAAAAAACATTTTAATTTTAAATAAAAAACAGTTGAATTCAACCAAAAAAATTATTTTCAACAAAAGAGTTGAAGTTTCAGTCAGAGAGAGAAAAAAATCAACCAGATTGTTTAAATTTCAAGCTAAAAGGCGAATCTTTTACAAAACAGTTGAGTTTCAACCGGCAAATATGAATTTTCAGCAAAAAAGTTCACTTTCAACCAATTAGTTGAATTTTCTAGCAAAATAGTTCAATTTTCAACCCAAAAAGACGAATTTTCAACAAAACAGTTGAATTTTCAACTAAATAAAATCTTTCTATACAAATTGTTCAATTTTGAGCAAAATAATTAAATTTTCAACTAAGCATTAATATTTTTAACAAAAACAAGATGAATTCTTTACCAATAATAGTTAGATTTTTAACCAAGCTCATGAATTTTCACCAGGAATAGTTTAATTTTTTAGTTTAAAAAATTAATTTTCGACCAACAAAAAAAATAAATGTTCATCTCTGAAATTATTATTTTTTTCTAAAAGTGTTTCTATAGATTGTAGAAAATTTAGAATTCTGCGGTGTGAGAAAAATTATAATTTTCCCATAGTGAGCTATAAATCTCTATGGCTGTCTGCCGCCACAATTTGAATAGTGAAAATGAAAAAATAGTTGCAAAAGCAATAAAATATTGATTGTCGTGAAAAAGACTTGTAAACTACATCTGGAAAGTAACTAAAAAAAGTAACGATTTGTATAGTTACTGTAACTGAGAAAAATGTAACTTGTTACCAATTCGTTACTTATTTATAAAAGTAACTTCGGTACCACTATCTTTACCAAAAAAAAGTAACTAGTTACTTCCCATCACTGAATCTCTTATGATACGATATCATAAATGCGATTTCTAAATATCTTGCAGATGAAATAGAGGAGGAGTTGAGACTTGCACGATACGAACATCTTTTAGAAAGGAGAATGTTATTACTTAATTCTGTAATGCTGAGACAAAATCCTCACAATGTCAAGGAATGGCATGAAAGAGTGGCGCTTTACAGTGGACAACCACACGAGGTCAACAACGTTGATTTACTACGAAAAAAATTTTTAATAATGATTAATTGATTACTAAAATACTTTTTCAAATTACAGATTATTAATACATACACAGAGGCAGTGCACACAGTACAACCACAATTAGCTATAGGAAAATTGCATACCTTGTGGGTGGCTTTCGCAAAATTTTATGAAGAGAATGGCCAACTAGCGGATGCAAGAGTTGTTTTTGAAAAAGCGACTGTTGTTGCGTATATGAAAGTAGACGATCTTGCATCCGTATGGTGTGAATGGGCAGAAATGGAATGCAGACACAAGTAAGCATTGTTTTGTTGTTGTTTTGTTTTAATAGTTTATTACCGCAAGAATATTAAATCTATTTAAAATATGAAATTACGTAATATTGTCTTCGCTTCCAGGAATTACACCGAGGCTTTGAGGCTTATGCACAGGGCAACTGCCATGCCTACTCGAAAAGTTGCATATCACGATGAAAGCGAAACTGTACAGATGAGGTTATACAAGTCTCTAAAAGTCTGGTCCATGTACGCGGATTTGGAAGAAAGTTTTGGAACATTTAAGGTAAGATCAAGTATTCAAAGATAATTTCAAATAAACTTTGACACATGAATTCAGAAGAATTTTTCTGACTTTAACTTTCTTTTATCAGACCTGTAAAGCAGTCTATGACAAAATAATCGATTTAAAAATCGCAACGCCTCAAATAATCATAAACTATGGAATGTTCCTGGAAGAGAACAACTACTTTGAAGAAGCATTTAGGGCTTATGAGAAAGGAATTGCTCTCTTCAAGTGGCCTAATGTTTACGATATATGGAACACGTATCTAAAAAAGTTTAAATCACGATACGAAGGGACGAAATTGGAACGAACTCGAGATTTATTTGAGCAATGTCTCGAGCATTGTCCTCCGAAGTATGCTAAAAGTGAGTCTTCATCAATTTAAATTATCATCTAATTATTTCTAATGTATTGAAATCACTTATTAACTTAAAATATTTTTTTAGACTTTTATTTGTTATACGCAAAGTTGGAAGAGGAACATGGACTTGCAAGACACGCTATGTCTGTATATGAACGTGCCACAAATGCTGTTCTACCTGAGGAGAAGTTCGAGGTATTTATAGTGTATACTTAATACTAATTGTACAGCCAGACAAAATTTGTAATATTTTCTTTACGCTAATTTTTTCTAAATGACATTCATTTTCAGATGTTCAACATATACATCAAAAAGGCTGCTGACATTTATGGTGTTCCCAAAACGCGGCAAATTTATCAAAAGGCTATAGAGGTTCTGAATGAGGAAAACACGAGAGAAATGTGTCTACGTTTTGCAGAAGTAGAGACGAAATTGGGAGAAGTGGATCGGGCGAGAGCAATTTACGCATACTGCTCGCAAATATGCGACCCGAGAGTCACCTCAAACTTTTGGCAAGTGTGGAAGGAGTTTGAGGTTCGACACGGAAATGAAGATACGATGCGTGAAATGTTGAGGATAAAGCGTAGCGTGCAAGCTATGTATAATACTCAAGTGAACATGATGTCTGCCCAGATGTTGAACAGCTCGACCAATCAAACTGCGACGCCGCTGGATGCGATGCGTTTATTAGACAGCAGAGTATCGGGTAAGTATTTTCATATTACATACAGTGATGAGAAGTAACTAGTTCTTTCTAACTGGTTACTTTTTTTGGTAACAATCAGAGTCCTGCACGAGCCTAAAACGAACGAGCCTATCCGCCCACTGAGCTTGGAGAGCTGAGTTCTTTCTGATCCAGAGGAAACAAAAGACTGGCAATTACGAACTGAACTCAGCCCATAAAACTCACGGGCCGGGTGGCCCAGTCCGTATGATTTTTTATATTTGAATAATCAAAAATTCGTTTCCTCATCTTAACTACATATGAAATTAATTACATAAATTATAATTTTTTGAAAAGTATTTCGTTTTTAATAAATAAAATTTATACTGTTAAGGTCTCGTATATATTTAATCTTTTTTTTTCAACAGCTTTGCAAAAATATTGAAGTACATATATCGTGTATTTTTCTACATTTTATAACAAAAGCCTAATTGTTAACTAAGTTACTCTTTGACAATTTAAATCTGAAGAAATTAAAAAGTCTGTTTCGAATACATTAAAATTGTAAATTTCTATAGATTTATAAGAAAGAAAAATTTTTTAATTTATTATTGTCAAAAAGTAACTTAATTTATAATTAAGCTTTTGTTATAAAATTTAGAAAAAAACACGATATAATTCAATATTTTCGCAAAACTTTTAAAAGAAAAAAGATTAAAAATTATAATAAATATTAATAAAGAATTAAAGATTAAAAAAAGATTATTTATTAAAAATAAATTATTTTTCGAGAACTGTAATTTATGTAATTAATTTCATATTCAAGATGAGAAAACATGTTTTTGATTAATCAAATATAAAAAATCGTACGGAATGGGCCACCCGACCCGAGACTGGGACCATGCTCAGTGGACGGATAGTCTCGTCCGTTTTTCCCGTGCAGGACTTTGGTAAGGGTAGTGGTAACGAAGTTACTTTTGTAAATAAGTAACAAATTGGTAACTAGTTACATTCTTTCAGTTACAGTGACTATAAAAATCGTTACTTTTTCAGTTGCTTTCGAAATGTAGTTCACGAGTCTTTTTTACGACAATCAATCAATTTTATTGCTTTTGTAACTATTTGTTCATTTTTACTATTCAAATTGTGGCGGCAGATAGCCATAGAGACTTATAGCTAAATATAGAAAAATTGCAATTTTTCTCCCACTCTGAAATTATAAGTTTTCGAAAATCTATAGAAACACTTTTAGAAAGAAAAAAAAGGTTCACTTCAGAGTTGAATAATCATTTTTTTTTATATTAATTTTATCAATTGAAAATTTGCTTATTCCAGTTAAAGATTCGTCAGTTTAGTTACAAGTACATCTCTTTGCTTGAACATCTAACTATTATTGGTTGAGAATTCATCTTTCTTGATTAAAAATTGATTTATTTGTTTGAAAATTTAATTATTTTGTTCAGAATTCAACAATTTCGATAGGAAATTAATCTTATTCGTTTGAAAATTCCACTGTTTTGTTGAAAATTCGTCTTTCTGGGTTGAAAATTCAAATGTTTTGTACAAAAATCGCCTTGATGGCTTGAAATTTCAACAATGTGGTTGATTTTTTTTTGTTTTTGTTAAAATTTCGACTATTATATTTTTCGTTGAGAATTATTTTTAATTAACTATTCCATTTTTTGTTGAAAATTGGTCTTTTTTAGTTGGAAATTCGTCTTTTTTGGTAGAAAATTCTTTTTTTTTTTTGTAAATTCATCTTTTTGGTTGAAAATTCAACAATTTCGTTCAAAAGTCATCCTGTTTGGTTGAAATTTCAACTGTATTGTTAAAAAATTATCTTTTTGGGTTGAAAATTAACTTTTTTGTTGAAAATTCAACTGTTTTGTAGAAAATTTGTCTGATTGATTTGAAAATACAACTGTTTGGTTGAAGGTTAATCTGTTTTAGTTAAGGATTAAGCTATTTTGCTGAAAATTCAACTACTTGGTTAGAACTTTAACTACTGTGTTAAAAATTAATTTTTGTTGTTGTAGATTCAACATTTTAGTTGAAAATTCAGTTCTTTGGTTGAAAATTCAACTATTATTGGCTGAGAATTGATCTTTTTTGGTTAAATTTTTGTTATTTGTTTGAAAATTTATTTATTTTCTTTAAAATTCAACAATTCTGATAAAAAGTTAATCTTATTCGTGTGAAAATTCAACTGTTTTATTGAAAATTCGTATTTTTTTTTGTGGGTTGAAAATTTATCTATTTTGGTATAAAATTCAAATATTTGGTTGAAAATTAACTTTTCTTTCAAGAAATCATATTTGCGGATTAAAAGTTTAACTATTTTGTAAGAAATTCGCTTTTTGGCTTGAAATTCCAACAATCTGGTTGATTTTTTCTCTCTTGACTGAAAATTCAACTCTTTTGTTGAAAGTTAGTTTTTTGATTGAATTCAACTGTTTTTGATTAAAAATTAAAATATCAACTATTACTTTTTTCTTTGAGAATTCATCTTTTTTCGCTAAAAATTAATTTTTTTAAATGAAAATTTAACTATTCCATTTTTGGTTGAAATTTTATGTTTTTTAGTTGAAAATTCATGTATTTTGTTGAAAATTCGTCTTCTTTTTGGTAAAAAATTCATCTTCTTGGTTGAAAATTCATCTCTTTGAATTAAAACTTAACTATTTTGTTGAAAAATAATTTTTTTTGTGAGTTCAACTAGTTTTAATTTTAAATCTTTTTTTAATTGGATGTTGAACCACTTTGTTAAAAATTCATTTTTTTTGGTGATGATTCATTATTTTAGTTGAAAATTTATCTGGTTCGTAAAAAATTTAAGTTTCTGTTAAAAAAAATTTAATTAAACATTTATTTTTTCAACTGAAAATTTAACTATTCCATTTTTGGTTTCAAATTTATATTTTTGGGTTGAAGATCAATTATTTGGTTGAAAATTCACGTTTTTTAGTTACCTAAGTTTTTTTTTGGTGATGTAACGATAACTAGTTCCTTTTAAAAAGTAATTTACCCATCACTGATTACATAATACTTTTTGCTAACATTTCTTTATTTAAAATTGAAATCTCATCTTCTAAATTCGATTACATTAATTTTAGAAAATCCTCCCGCACCTGGACCAAAGGAAGCTATCAGATTCGTACGAGGTGAAACTGAAGGAGGTAAAACAGCAGAACCTCAAGTCATCAATCCCGATGAAATTGATATTGACATGGACGAAGACGAAGAAGATGAAAACGGCATGGAAGCAGAAGGTAAGAAAACTGAAACTGATCAAATTCGTTGGCAAACTAAAAACAGTTTGATTTATTTTTAAGCAATGCTCAAAACTTGTTGCTGATTGAAACGGTTTGTTACAGATATTCCGATAGAAAAACAGGCCATCCCGTCACAAGTATTCGGTAGTCTACGTAAAGAAGAAGAAGATAGTTAACTGTTTGCCTATGCTGTAATACTATTATAATAATAATTATAATCTATTTTTCGACAACCTATTCATGTTTTAACTATAATACATTATCCTAAAATTATTTTTAACGTTCGTTTTGGTTTAGAAGTAAATGGATCAACAATTGCAAGGAAGTGATAACGCTTTATTAATTCAAAAAGTGAATATCCGTATTATTTTTCAACTGTATAATGTATGCATGTAAGCGTTGTGTTCCAAAATTATCTACATAGGTACACACACATTTGATACAACAATCGAAAGCACTTGTTTGAAAAACACTAAGAAAGGTGCACTTGATTGCAGTATCATAACGACGAACTAAAGAATTTCATTCTTAAATCTGTTTAATCTATATCTGATCTACATAGTATAAAAAAAAATTTACAACATATAATCACACTTTCTGTTCTCACAAAAAGAAAAAATACTCTTGATTATTTTTACAAGATCTCTCTTTGATTTTCTGGTAAATGCAAATAGTGCTAATTGAAAAACGCGTTTTTACTTTCATACAATCATTATCGTCGTACAAAAGGCAGTCTGAGAGGCGACTAAAAGTCTCGATTATCTCCATGAGTCCAATTCTATATAAATTGGAAGTGAGCATTGGCTTGTGAGTGTAAAGTACTGGAGAAAAGCTAAATTCACATCCTTATTAATCAGTAGCAGTGTCAAATGAATACATTCAAGGATGAGCTTTAGAATATATTATATCACATATCGCGGTGGATTTATAAAATGGAGATCGTTGTACACTTCCGAATCGTCGATATCTGGCTGTCCTTGTATCGTCGTCTGCTCTTTTCGAATACCTCCGAAAACTATCAGTTCTCCACGACCAAGCACAAGCGAATAAAGTATTCTTTCGTCCGGACCAGACTGTCCGTTCTGCTTCAAAGACACCCAAGACGCGGAGCACTCGTCGCGCAACACATTCGTTATGTCGAGAACGAATATGGCTAAAGTGTTCTCAGTTTTCTTGGCAACTTTAGACTGCATTTTTCGATTCTGAATTCGTTCCTCCATCCGTCGAAGGGATTCAAGCTGACGTTGTCGGTTAGCACTCGAACTCGTACGAACTGGTTCGTCTCGAAAAGCTGCCATGCTCAAATTACTATCATTGTAAAACGACATCTTTTTTGGAAGAGTAGGATTCGTCGACGTCGACATCGACTGGCCGTTACGAGAAGATGCCAGTCTCGAAAAGGTTCCATGTCTCCCATTAACATTTTCGTCTCTATCGACTTCCTGCGGCGAATTTTTTTGTCTGGAAATAAAATGAAAGAATTGGGATTAGGATGTATTCATTTGAAGCAAGAGAGATACTATAAAAACTTTTATATTTACCTTTCATACAGTAGCACCGGATTAGGAGGCTGAGGCCGTTGACATGCGACTTTTGTTAACGATATGCTCATGTCGTTCGGTTGAGATGGTCGCTTACTTTTGCTTAACACGATTATGTAATTTCCGATTTTGCAAGCTTGGTGACACCAAATACGAGTTGGCGCCGAAGCGGTATGTCGCATGTTTATCTTTTTCCAGGTCCAGGTTGGACCTTCCATCGTTAACAGCCACGCGTCATTCATCGCCACATTCGGTCCAATACAACCTCCTAAAAAAAAGAGATTTAGTTTTCTCCAACAATAGTTTATACTTTAAAATGAAGGAAACCTACCCAGAACCAGAAGATGCTTATCGCTAAGTTCGATTTGAGATTGTCCATAACGTGGTTGCGGTTTTAGATTGGAAGTCGTTTGCTTGTGCCAGCAATAAGTATCCAGATTCAAGCACCAAACATCATTTGAACTGTAAATATAAATTCGAATTCAGTTGAGAATTTGGTTATTCTCTCCTTATCCTCTTTTTCACTTACCTATAACCGTTGCAAACTCCACCAAAGACAACCATCAGATTCCCGTGTATCGTCGCAGAATGTGCGGAAGTTGGAGGAGGACTTTCTAAAGCATTGATGGCACTCCAACGATTTGATTCGATTGAATAAACGTGCAATTCATTAAACAACTTCCATTGCTGAAACCAAATTGCCATTTAAACCAGATTCACAAATCAATATGTAATATCAGGGTCTATTTTAGAAGATAGATTCAGAACATGTATCATATGACCAGATCCACTTCAAATTTTTTTTCGAAACTCTTGGCGACAAAATATGTTGTTTTCTGGAGGAAATTAGGCAACACGTATTTTTCCAAATTAAGAAAAAAAATTTGTCTGCTAAATTATGAGTATTTGAACGTTGAAGCTCGTTAAAAAAAAATACAAATCGTTCCTTTTCTTTCCAGATTCTGGTGAGGTATATCGTCCTATTTCAAAAGCCTTCAAACAAATTTTTAAAAGTTCAAGCTTAACAAAATGGCATCGATTTTTTTTCAAACATAAAATTTTTTATCGTTTGCCATTTTTTTCGTAACATTCATACTTCTATAAGGAGGACATCCTGTGAGTTTTATGAGGGCCAACTCACTTTTGTGACTAGAAGAATTTTTTATTATGGCAAAAATTTAATTTTCGCACTTTTTTATAAACAAAGACAGATACGGAAAAATAATAAAAAATTTCTCTTATTTCAAAACGTTGTACAAAAAAACTCTTACTCTTTTATGTTATCTAGCATCATTCGCGAGAAAAATTCGAAAAATAAATTTTTCGAAACCAAATTCTCGTGGCCACAAAAATGGTTTGGTTCTTATAAAACTTGCAGAATGTCTTCTTTATACAAGCACGAATTTTTAAAAAATATTTGATAAAATAAAAAAAGTAGGGTTTGCTATTAAATTTGACTTTATTTTCTCAACTGAATTTTGGAAAGAAGAAAAGTTGATTTTATGAAAAATCCCATTTTTAAATTTTATCCAATATTTTTGAAAACTGCGTGCCTGTATAAAGAAGTCATCCTGTAAGTTTTATGTGAGCCACATCATTTTTGTGGCCATGAAAAGTTTTTTTCAAAAAATTCAATTTTCGAACTCTTCGCGAACGATGCTACTATAGATATTATAAAAGAGTAACAGGCCTTTTTGTAGAACGTATCCAAATGAGCAAACTCTTTTTTCATCATTTTTTTTTTTTTTTAATCTGACGTTGTTTGTAAGAAAAATGCAAAAATTCAATTTTTCAACAACAAAAATTCTCGTGGCCACGAAAATGATTTGGCCTGCATAAAACTTACAGGATGTTTTCCATATAGAAGTAAAAATTTAACAAAAAAATAGCAAAAAATAAAAAGCAGGGGTTTCTGTAAAAATATCCTTTTTATGTTTTCAGAAAAATCGATGCCATTTTATTGAGTTTGAACCTTTTCAAAAATTTCCGGCGGATTTTAAAAAAGGACGATATACCTCACCAAAATCTGGAAGTAAAAGTTCATTATCTGAATTAGGCCAAAAGCTATAGATCTTTATACGGATCTGAATTTTTTAGGGTTTCGTAGGCTAAACCCTTATAAAATGGTTCAGTTGTCCGTCCGTCTATCGGCACACCTACAAAAAAAACTATTGTAGCTACAATCCTGCGGTATTGTATTCAATCCATCGTGGACCACTATCAAGCGTAGAAAAATACTGCGATCGCTAGGAAAAATTTTCTACATACTTATAGAAATTTATTTCCAATTTTATGCCGAAAATCATTATGAGGTGAAGGAGAAGGAACTGAGGAAATGAAGGAGAGAGAAGATGACGAAGCTGTTCTTTTTGTCAGATTTTGAATGGCTCAAACTGAAGCTATTGGCATGTCGAATAGCAATAAATAATAAAATTTGTTTATAGTACTGGTTTTTTTCTTATCAGTGGTTGAATAACTAAGAAAAATTAGGAAATTTGGAAAGTTTGTTTTTAGACTACTATGCTGGAAGCTTTTCTTCTTGTCTGATTTTCATCGGAATGGCTCAAATTGAAGTTCTCAGTATGTATAATTGCGGTAAGGAATAAAGTTTTTTTTTGTTATAGAATTTTTTGGTTATCAATGATTAAATGTAGGAAAAATGATAACATTTAGTTTTTAGCTGGAAAGCTGGAAGCTTTTCTTTAGGCCGATTGTCGAGGATGCCTCAAACTGAAGCTCTTCTCATGCAAATATGCAATAAAAAATGAAATTTGCTATGTTTAATTCTTCGCTTCTTGAAAACAGTGGTTGAGAAATATTTTGAAAAAATGAGGAAATTTGATTTTTTAGACCACTATGCATGAAGCTTTTTTTAGTCCGATTTCCTTCGGAGATGACTCAAATTGACGCTGTTGGCATGTAGATATGCAATAAAGAATAAAAATGGCTATTTTACATTTTTTAGTTTTTGAAAACAGGGGCTGGAAAAATAAGACAATTTGAATTTTTACACCACTATACTGGGAGCTTTTCGTTTAATCCGATT
>JAUMHM010000088.1:8489479-8505861 GCA_032362435.1 Melikaiella ostensackeni
CCCGTGACTTGTGTCCGAACGTATGAACACAAACCTATAATTATTATTATGTTTTTTTTTATTCCATAGGGACGTTGAAGAAGAATTTCAATTTTAATTTATTCTGAATTTAATTTCTTAAATTTTTGTGTGCCGGCTTCTCGGCCGTTCACGCTTGAATGCTTCTGTCTCCCTCCCCGCTAAGCTTCCCTTGACCGCCTATACTCAAGGTCTTCGCTCGGATACTCAGCAACGTGGTAGAAGTTATTTACATCGCGACTCTCTCCGCATATACTTTTGAACGTTCCGGGTTCACAGATTATATACGCGGTCCTGAGTGTTTATTGACTCGTCGCTCTAATTCCGGTTGAAACTAGATTTTAATAACCCCCGTTACTGTGCCGACCAGACCCGAGGGCGGCACACTAACGGGGTATGAGTGTACATAATAAAAAAGAAAACACCAAATAATTTCGACTTCTTTAATATAGGTACAGAAAGAGGAGTACATGTTCGAACAACATTTGTTACAAATTCATTTCACTGGTTAAAAGTGATCGTATGGAGTGCCTGCATGATTAATCTGGTTTTAAAATTCATTCTACAAAATTAGTTAAATATTTGATACGATAGGTAAATTCATTCTCAAAAAAATATACATTATTAAAAGAAATCATACGTTAGTCTCAATATATCATTGAATTAAATGCGGTAAACGTTGTATCACATTTTCTGTATACGAACAATCTTGATTAGTCTGCTTAATGAAATTAGGGTTCCTGATGCACGGGAAATTTACAAATACAAAGTTTTTTTGTGTAGCCAAATTTGTTTGGAAATTATCCTTTTAATAGAAAAGGGGTTTCATCGACACCGCTGACTGATTGATTATATATTCATCATGTATGTTCCTTAACTAGCCATCGATAAGTCTTGTACTTTCGTTAACTTGATGCAAAGATTACCCTTTAATGGAATGTAAAACCGGCAAACGAACTAATTTCTTTTTTTTTTCATAATAAGTTTCTCTTGATATACTTCTCAATATAAACTCATTACAAATGTGTATTTCATTAGTCGCACCACCGATAGATACTTAATTAGAATGTGGAAATCTACCACTACATCACAAGTTATTTGAGACTGAGAGAAATTACGGCCCAACTATTTGGTAAGATAGCAAGCGCTCAATAACAAGTTGCGAACCATGCAGCGGAGAATTTCGTATATCGTACAAATAATTTATGAGTTTGGTTCACGATCATCTATACTTTTAGTAATCGTCTATAAATATTACAGCTATTATGTCGAGAATTAAAAAAGTCTGCAAGACAGGTAAAAATTTGTTCATTTTACATTTTGATCACCTTTCTTGTACACCTGTCCTGAAGCCTTAACAATTAACGTCGTTGCCAAATTAACATACAACCTAAATTGAACACACGATCATATCGTACATATTTCCTAAATCTTTAAAGAGTGTATAGTAAATTACGAATTCTAATTCTATCCTAGCAACCTTCGAGAGAGAGCCTTTGATTTATGTTCTCTACTCTGACTTTCATTTCCCTGAGTATATCTTCCGCAAGACTATCGACAGTTGTATACCTCACTTTGAAAAAATTGAAAATGTCTACTAAAAATTCTATAACTTGATCCCTGAAATACTGGCAAGTGGATCGGAGACTTCCTTCTGGACCCAGGAAGCCCCAAACTAGCACTGGGGAGACTTGCTCTGAAATTGAGTAGAAATGTGCTAGAAACCCGTTGTTGTACTTAAGCATCTGTCTCTTGCCCATCAGAACCGACCATACAGCAGTTCCTATTGCCTGAAATACAAAATACAATACCTATATTTCAAAAGAAGAATCAGGATGTCTACCCGACCTATGTTTTATAATTTCCGGTCATTTCCCAGTTTTCTCTCGGTCAATTTTCATCAATTTTTTTTTCATTCTCATCAGATAATTTTTACTGGTTTTTTTTTTAATTTCCAGGAATTTCATAGCCAAATTTAAATGTTGGTCGCTAAAGAGGAATTTAAATACTGATTTATTCTGATTTTAATTTCCTAGATAATTTTTGGTCATAAGAATTATAATTCTAACCTGGAACAGAGAATTTCGTAAAATGATAATAATTCTGAATTTGAACAAGGATTTTTACTTAAATTTATTAAATTAAATTTTATTTAAATTATTTTCCAAAATTCCAGTTCAATGTAAAAAATTCTCTGTTCCAAATCAAATAATAATTCTTAACGAAAATTTCCTGCCTTACAGTCTAAATTATAATTTATTATGAAAATCTCCTGTTTCAAAGTGAAAATTATAATTCTTTACGGAAATTCCCTGATCGAAAGTGGAAATTATCATTTTTTTACCGAAATTCTCTGTCTCGAAGTCTAAATTATAATACTTTACAAAAATTCCCTGTTTCAAGTTAGATAGATTCAAGTTAGATAGATAGGGTCTACTCAATTCCTGAAAAAAATTCACTGATAATTCCAGGTTTTTCCAGGTATATCTAGATTTTTTCAAATAAAATTTTTCTTAATACGGAGCCATTCAAGTATTAAGTATTGCATTTTGTAAAGACATCGACCCTACACCCCTTTGATAACCCAAAATTATCCACCTGTGAATAATTTAATTGTAATTACTTAAAATTAAAAAATCGGAATATGTATACAATTTGGCGAGTTCATTATAAATGATGTTTTTTCAGTCCTTATAAATAATATCTGAATGTATAAAAATGGTACAATTTATATGTGAAATTAAACAACTTTTTTTCATTTGTAAACTTAACTTTATAAATAAGGCCAAGTAATTTCTTAATGGTCACGTATAATCTCTATATTTGAGCATTTTCAACATTTTCTCCCTTTTTTTCCCTTTTTTTGAAGCTGATATTCATTTTTTCAAATAGAAACCTATGATTTTAAAAAATTCGCACCGCAATCTATACTTGCGCAGCTATGAGTAATGAGCATGTATGATTTTTGATAACAAAATTTTAAAACATAAAATTACAAATGTTCACCATATTATATCAAACAATTTTAATTTTTAAAAATTATAAAAAGTGAGAAACCATTTTATTAATTGTGACCCTAAAGCCTCGAAACTGGTAGAAAGATCCGACTTTTCATTTGTGATTTCATTTAAAGGGTATGCAACAATAAATTGGTTCAGCCTATCCAAGTTGTAGGTATTTTGCAAAAAATTATGGAAGTGGAATAATTGCGGTAGAAGGCTAGACGCGGGCACAAAAACGTATTCACAAAGCTCAAAAAAATATTTAAAAATTTTTTTCGACTTTCTAAAATTTTGTATTCCTATTCATTCTAAATAAAATTATTGAGGATACTCGTGGTTATCTATGTTTCTGTATTTATTGTGCAAACAATCCACAAAGTGCAATGTACTGTAAAATTATTTTTAAAAACTTTCCTTTATTAATTTTCAATTCAAGAATCAGTATTTTGCAATAATTCTAAATAATTTCAAATTTGTAGATTCATAATTAAACGACACTGAAATATTGAAAACGTTTCAAATTGAATAATTTCTAATTGATTACTTATAAAAATTAATCTTTTTATTAGAATGGCAATTTTGAATAAAGTTTTTAAAATAAAATGATTTAAAATTGAAGCGTTCATAATTTATGGTTTCAAATTGTTCAAAATTGAATCATTTTAAATTGAAAGTACAAATAGTTGATTATTTCTTTAATAATTGCGAATTGTTAAAATTACCGAGTGCTAAATTTTCAATTTAAAATTTTACTATTTCAATTGTTTCATTTTGTAAATTTTTCATTTGGAATTGAAACTGTTGAATTTTGAAAAGCATAAATCACAATTTGACAATTATTAATTATTTGAAACGATTTTTCCGAGTTGGGAGAAGGAAAGTTTTTCTTTTTAACATTTTAATTAAGTTGGAAGAGGGGAAATTTGGATCTTAATTTTCTTTCTGAATTGGAAGACGGAATTTTTTTATTTGAAAATTTTTGACTTTGGAACAATTTCACTTTGACTGATTTAATTTGCAGTTTAGTTTTGATTACTTAATATTCAAAAATTTTCATCTTTAAAAGTAAGAATTTTTTAATTTCAATAATCGGCAAAAATTTGTGCTCACCATAAAAAAATCGGAATATGACCGGGAAGTTTTTTATTGCATTTTAGCGGCCACTCTGTGATTATTTTTGATAGGCTAAATTTTTAAAAAAATATTATTTTATATTTCAAAGTAACTTATTAGCTTGTTACCTATAGAAAATTACACTTCTTTTAGTAAAATGTAGATAAAAACGATAATTTTCTTGTTTACCCCTACCGATTCTTGTTCTTGAAGCTAAATTAAAAGTATTTAAATAGAATTGCAACTGAAAGGAAGGAATGGAAAAAAGCCGTATTCCTGCAGTATTACCAAGTGTTGCATTTATTTTATCAATTTGTGTTTATTACGCTGGCATTTCTAAATGAAAAAAATTTCCTTTTTTTAAAGAAAAATTCCCCTATTTTCCTTACGATTGAACTGTTGAACCACTGTGATCTCTGTAATTATCACAATCGAATATTAAAATAAATTATAATATTAAACACATAATTAATCATTTCTTAAATGTCTTCCTAAAATCCATGAATCTGAATAACAATTGAAACAAATTTTCATTTTATTTTCATGCTTAAAATTCAGTGCATATTTTGAATAAAAGATAGTTTTCGGAGATTAGTGAAAGTTTAAAAAAAGTTCGATTTAAATAAGTATAATACCAGCATTATAAAGATACTTTCAAGAATCAAAAAGCATTGTTATATCATTTTATATTGCAATTTTTAAAAAATTCAGGAAGCTCGAGAAAATGTTATGAACCTAAAAAAATTCCTGACATTTCCCGGTTTTTCCAGGTTTATAAAACTTTCTGACAATTCCAGGATTTCCAGATTTTCCAAGCGAGTAGACAGCTTGGAAATTTTGTTGTCTTTTCAATTTCTTATAAAATAAAAGTTTTTTATGTTTCGTTATCGTAACGGACCCAGAATAATTTCAGATTTTTGTTTTCTTACCGTTTCGCGAAAGCTAGCAGATATCCAACGATTTTGGAGAATAGCTTTAATTGAAGAAGGAGGTTTTTCTACTTCCTCGAATGCATCCAGAAGTATGAAATCTATGAGAACGTCATAAAAATTTATACACACGACACCCCTCGCTGACAACTCTTCTTGCATCATATTGTAATTGCTCGAATCTTGCAAAAACTGCATCATTCGTTCATAGTGAATTAAGTAATCTTTGGGATCCTAGAAAAAAAAAATTTTAATATATATTCATAGATTTGAATCATTTTTTGGTTTTCATGGAAAAAGAAATTCATTGCTTGAAAAATACAATCATTCCCGTAAAATGTAAGTAGGTCCCGAAAGTACTACTTGAAGAAAGGATGGGAAAGGGGGGAAAATGCTCCTTATCTAGTTTTTCATCACAAGAATTTAAAAACGCGTATTTTTATTTTACAAAATTACGAAAATATTGTAAGGACTTTTGCGGGCCTGTTAATTATGTGCAATATATTATGTATTCTTTGATATGCCAAAATTTCGAAAACTATTCGCACTGAAATTTAAGAATTTATGAAAATATGAGAATGAAAACTGGATAAGGACCAAAAATGAAATTTTACAGGATGAAAAAAAAGCTTTCTGCAATAGGTTTTCAAATAAGAAATTTTGATAAAATTATAGAAGCCTGTGTTCCCAAAAAACTCTACAATGAAGATGTAAAACATTAGGAAAATAAATTTGGCTGTGTGAGAGGGAGGAAAAACCAAACGGTCTTTATCTAGTATTCCATCAAAAATGTTAAAACTGCGTATTTTTTACGAAATTACGAAAATATAGTAAGAACTGCTTCGGGCCTGTTAAATATGTGGAATATATGTACCCTTTGATATGCCAAAATTTTGATAAATGTTCGCACTGGAATTTAAAAGTTTATGAAAATGCGACAACTGGATAAGGGCCAAAATTGAAATTTTACAGGAAGAATAAAAAATTTTTCTGCAATAGGTTTTCAAATATGAATTTTTGACAAATTTATAAAAGCATTCTCAAAGAAATCTATATTGGATTTATGAAAACATTTTCGCCTGTGCGGGAAAGGGGGAAAAATGCTCCTTATCCAGTTTTCTATCTCAAAAATTTTAAAACTGCGTTTTTTTCTACGAAATTACGAAAATATTGTGAGGAATTTTGTGGGCCTGCTGAATATGTGCAATATATTATGTATTCTTTGATATGCCAAAATTTCGAAAGATGTTCCCACTAGAATTAAGGAATTTATGAAAATATGAGATCTGGATAATGAAGGGAGAAATGATTTTTACATATTCCTAATATGTATCGATAAATAGTGTTCTAAATTACTTGCAATCATTAAAAACAGAATTTCAAAAACTTAGACCTTATCCAATTGTCATTCTCATGTCTTTAAATATGATTTAAATATGTATTCATAGAGTTAAGGCATTTTTCTGTTTTGATGAAAAAAGAAATTCTTTGTTTGAAAAATACAATCTTTTCTGCAAAATTTAAATTAGCCCTAATCTAATTTACTTGTTTTTCCGATAAATAACGTATAATTTTTTTAATATATACTTAATTAAAAAATTCCTTATCACTGTCCTACTTTCCTTATCACTGTCCTACTTGACTTAACTTTTTTATAAATTATCGTAAAGAAATATGATTTCATAGCTCATAATTAATCTAATGAATGATTTATTTGTCAATTTCTATTAATATCGGTGAAAATTCATTAATCAAATTAATTTTGAAATATGACTCATTTCTTAGTGAAACTACATTGGTGGTTTCATATAAAAAAATCAACCAATGAAAACGTACGTTCGGAATCAGCTGTGAATGTGATGTCAAAAAAGTAGACAAAATGTCCATCATTATGGATGTTTTTATTTCCGAATGAACAAAAAAAAAAAACGGACTTTATCACGATTTCGACAACCTTATTAAGTTCTCACACCTGGAGATCTAATCAGAAAGGTAAATATAGAAATTCTTTTTCGGAGCAATGAAGAATATGCTTCTTTTAATGAGTTAGGTTATGTTATCCGGTTCTCAAAAACATTTTTCAATTTTGACTTTCCAGTTTGTCCTTGTGACAATTGATTTTTCTTTGGTTTATAGTCCGATCTTTATATAACAAAAAATGATATTTTTTCCAACAATAATTACAGATTTACCAACAAAACAATTTTTTTTGTCAGCATGTAGGTACTGTAGCCGTAGGTAGATCGTTAATCTTTGATAAAAATTGAAACTGATTTTCAAATAACAGAATTTAACGTTTGACAATATAAATATATTGGCGTTGTTAATATCAATTTATGAAGCAAAAGAAAAACTAATATTTTCCTATAGAAAATTTAAATCTAATTCCTCATTTAATGTTTTTCAACCTCAGAAGAAATGACAACTTGTTCAGCTCGTGGTTGTGCCAGTTCAAGTACTTTAGGTGCTTCCTTCCAACAATTTCCAGCCGATCCAGTTAGAAGAAAAATATGGAAAACTGCAATGAATCGTCCAAAGTGGCGTCCGACTGAATCGTCAGTATTATGTGACGTAAGTGTTTTTAGAAAACTTACTATATCAAGTAGTAATTAAAATTCAGGATATTTTCTAGAACTAAACAATCTTATGATATTTTAGAAACACTTTGAAGAAGGCTCGTGGGAACGAGTCGACGGAACAAGAAGGCTGCGAGCAGATGCCACTCCAACATTATATCTAACCACTGGGAAAAGTAAAAGAGAATTAAATAAAAACAAAATTGCAAAAACAAATTTGTTGAAAACCAAGAGAGCTCGTTTTATTATGCGGAAGGCAAAAGATTCCTTAAAACCTTATGTCGGATCTCTAAACCAGGATGATGAAGACTCTGATGATCAGCAGAACTCTAAAGAGCAGGGTGAAGATTTTAATAAAGCATCGACTTCTGCAAACATTTCCGATTCAAGTGCAAATGAAAATTCCACAGAAGATGATTCTGACTACGAAAGATTGTTAAGCAAGCTAGAAAACACGAAAAAGAGACTTGAGTTAAAATTAAAAGCACAGATAGTCAAACGTAATCGTTTGAGAAGTCGTGTAAAGAAGGAAAAAATTTTTAAACTCAAAAGACGGAAGCTCTTGCAGACGGTTTTCAATCCTGATCAAATAGAAGCACTGAAGAGAAAAGACAAAAGTCAGATAAACTGGTCAGAGGCTACAATAAAGAAATCTCTCGATTTGAGAATGTCTTGTGGTGATGGTGGTTATGGCTGTTTATTGGGTTTAAACATTCCCCTACCGTCGTCGAATGTCCTTCGAGACAAACTCCGGCATTCACCTTTCAAAAGCGGAATCCAGGAAAATATATTTGAGTTACTAAAAAACAAACTGGACAATCCCGAACACGATTATGAGAGAGACTGCGCCTTGCACTTCCGTGAAATAGAATTAGGTACTTACAATCCTGAAGACATCAACGATTTTGGAGCAGATCTAACGTTACTAAAACCGGGTGAAGAACCCACACACGCCCTAATTTTCATGCTCGTTGGAGCTGCTATCCAGTGGGAGCAGATTGTTGCCTTTTATTTCATTGGGCCTACAATCAAAGACTCGCAATTGGAAATCGTTTTCATGAAAATCATCGAAAAGGCCGAAGAATCTGGATTAAAAGTGCACAGTGTAACTTCGGATATGGGATCATTTAGTCGAGCAGCATGGAGAACATTTGACATCACAGCGGGTCGATTTTCTGTGACTTTAAACAGCACACCTCATCCAAAAGACGAAAGTCGAGAGCTCTGCTTCATCGTGAACCCATCAGACTTGATAAAAAGTCTACACTCTGAAATGAAAGACAAGAAAGTGATACACTTTCCAGATTCAATTCAAGAACAGTACGATTTACCTGCGAGCACCGTGAATCTGAATCTGTTTGAAAAACTTTTGTACACCCATGGGGATCAGGAAATTACGGTGATGCAGAAACCTGAAGACCTGGAAACTAGAGTCACAACTGATCCACTTTTTAAAATCAGAGATGAAGCAGCATACAGAACCACAGCTTGGTTTCTGACTCTGATAGCAAAATGGTTTGCAATAATGACCTATAGGTATCCAAATTGCCCCATGACTAAATACGACGCAGAGGAGTATGAGGAAAGATGTTCAACCCTCGAGGACATCATCACGATCTTCAGGGCATTGAGGTTCGGGAAAAACACTTCCTGGACGCCGGTGCAAACTGGCTTCGTCATCTCCACAGCTTCGATTCTTGAACTAGCCGAATACTACTTAGGAAAACAAAAGTTTGAATTTCTGCTGACTACGAGAATTACACAAGGTACCCTGGGTAATATATTACTGGCTGCTAGGACCTTGCATCCAGAACTGAGTGCTTCACAACTGAAGAAGAATTTAAAGTCCATAATGGCCTTCCAGATATTTAAGGACTTCAAGTCATTTGACAATTTTAAAACCGAAGACACGGCGGACTATTTGGAAGTTATAAAACAAGAATAATTTTTTGTATTGTCCTTTTCTACGAATGAGAATATTTTTGAAATTCGTAGCATTATCTTTCAATGAATTGTCTTGCCGAGGTAATATTTATTATATTCAATTAGACTAAGTTATATATAGACTATATTATCACTCGCGTGTATTGTTTGATAAAACAATAAAGAACATTTATTTCAAATTGTTCTATTCTTCTGGTTTTTGAGAGTTTTTAGTTTGGTTTCTTATTAGAAAAAAAGGAATAATAATAAATACTTGCCTTATCGGCATAGATGATCAAGTCACTTATAAGTTGCCGACCTACGTCTGCGATCCATGCAGCTGCAGCTGGCCAGCTAAAAAGTTTGGAGTAAGCTTGTCTCAAACAATGCACTTTTGCTAAATATTCGACGTCGGAACCACATTTCACCAATTCTGTATGAATTCGCCTAAAGAGGAACACGTTTTATAAAAATTAACTATAATATACTCTACAACTTCATTCATTCATTCATTCACTTTGTCTATATTGAAGCTCCTGTGTCTCCACTCGTTTTTCACGTGTTTTTTGTCTCGCAAATTTTTCTTTTGACGTCTTATAAAATTGTTTCCCTACTTGAAGCAACATGAAGTTGTACCCTTGCATGCAAATGCTCTAGTTTCAATTTGAATAACGATTGCCACAATGTCAGACATATTATGAAAATTTTTACCTTATTTTAGAATTCTAGAAATTGCACAACTTTTGATTGAACGACTCCGAACTTCGTTTAAAACTGAACGATTTTTAAATTAGAACTGGGAAATTAAAACTCTTTTTTGATACTGAAACCATTTAGAGTTAATTAACAAACTTTTCAAATAGTGCCTTATACTTTTCAAAATTGGACTATTTTAATTTAATAGTAAAATTAAAATTAACGAAATGGAACAATCAATTATAAGTGTAGCGTTCAAAATTGAAAATTCAGCCCTTAGAAATTAAATCTTTTACAATTAAACAAACCGTACAATTTTGAACGTTTCAGTTTAAAATTATTTAATTTTGAATACTTCATTTAAAATTGTTTTTTGGAATTTTGTTGAGCTTTCCATAGTTAAATATTGCTAAAATTGAAATTTAAAATGTTTAAATTTGACATTATCAGATTATGAATGTTTCAATTTGCAGTTATTCAAAATTGTTTAATTTAGACACCTTTCAACAAAAGTTATTCAATTTTCAATTTTTTAAACTTAGCATTAAGATGAGCTATGAAGATTTTGGATTTGAAATGTGTACTTCAATTGTTTTAATCTTCAGTTTTAAATTGTTCTAATCTGAAGAATTTATATTTATAGTTAGTAAATAGCAGTGTCTACGCGAACCGGAAAAATACAGCTATTTGTACCGAAATTTCGGTACAAATAATCCCTTTCCTAGATCCAGCTATTCGTACCGAAAAAATCCGGCTATTCGTACATAAAGTTCAAAACTTATAGCCACAACTCTCATAAATTAGAAAATGTTGATCTTTAAAACGTTTAAATTTGAAATTGTCTCAATTAATTTAAAGATCTCCAAGCATTCAAAACTATACTTTAAAAAATTTAATTTAGATGTGAACGGTTAAAAATTAAAAAACTTTATGCACGTTTTCAAATTGAAAGTTTCAAAATTAAATAATTTTTTAATTGAAAAATTATACAAAGTAATGTGAACTCGAAGATTCAAAGCATAGCAAGTTTAAAACCTTTAAAATGATTTAAATTTAAATCGACCTGATTCAAAATTAAATAATTTCAATGCATTGAAGCGGAATTCAGAGCGATTCGATAAGTTTTTCTACTAAAACTAAGAGTTAAACAAATTTCCGGTCATAAAATAAACTTACTGCCATTTCCAAGTTTTTCCCGGTCTCAAAAAATATTCTGAATTAGGAAATCATTTTGAAGGCCTTCAAATTGAAATAAAACCAAAACTTTACAGTCTTCGTGTATAAAATCCAATCAAATTTCATATTTTCGAATTGAAACTTTACCTTTTTCCAAAAAGTTCCTAAATGAGAAGAAAAATTTATTTCCCAAATGATTTCTGTACGTATTTTTCTTTTGTATGACATGTGAAATTTAAAAATTTTATCTTGAAAATGTTCCAAATCGAAAAATATAAAATTAAAACTCTCGTAATTAGACATTTTTTAATTTAAACCTTTAAAATTGAATCAAATACCTAGAACAATTTTGTATTAAAGATTTTAAAAACGTTACTACTTAGAGTTTAACAATATTTGACTCTAAAAGAAAAGCTAAACTATTTTCAGACTGGAAGTTTTAAATTTGAATGGTTTAAAATTAAACGAAAGTGGAACTCTATTAAATTTTGAACTCTTAAAAATGAAGCTTGAACAATTTTTAATTCAGAAATTTGATAAAACCAAAATTCGATAAAAAACCTTAAAAATAAAAAAAATGTTCCTTTTCCAATTCAGTAAAATTAAAAACAAAAGTTTCTCCCTTCCAACTCGATAAAAATCTTGAAAAGGAGAAAATATCTCTCTGTCAGTTCAGAAAATAAATAAATAACTAAAATTTCGGTCCTTCCAAATCCATAAAAATCCTAAAAATAAAAATTATTTTCCTCTTTCAATTCAGAAAGAATTGAAAATCAAAATTTCCTACCTTCCAACTCAATAAAAATGATGAAAACTTTTAGAAAAACTTAAGGTTTAGAAAAACTTGATAACCAAAATTTCCTGCCTTTCCAACTCAATAAAAATCTTAAGAATAAAAAATGTTCCTCTTCCAATTCAGTAAAAATTAAAACCAAAATTTCCTCCCTTCCAATTCAATAAAAATGATAAAAATAAAAAAATACCCCCTTCCAATTTAGAAAAAGAGATTGAAAATAAAAAGTTCCACCTTTCAACACAATAAAAATGTTTTTACAAAAATGGCCTCTTTCAACTCAAAAAATAAAAAAATAACTAAAATTTCCTCCTTTCCAATTCGATAAAAATCTTAAAAATATAAAATCTCCCTCTGCCAATCCAACAAAAATTAAAATTTCCTCGTTTCACACTGAATAAAAATACAAGATTTGCCTGCCTTCTATTCAATAAAAATGGCAAAAAAGTCCCTCTTTCAATTCGGAAGAAATGAAATACCAAAATTTCTTCCCTTTCTTTTAAAATTAGAATTGTAAAATTCAAACTCTTTTTATACATAAATCCTGTAAAGTCGAATTATTTTAATTTGAAGTCGTTTCGAATTAATAGCTGTTAATTTGTTAAGTTTATATCAAAATTAAAAACTTTCTGTCACAAATTAAGCATTTAAAAAATGGAACAATTAAAATTGTAACGTTTAAAGTTTAAATTTAGCACTCTGAAATTTTAACAATTCAAGGCTTTCTACTTCAAACAAATCAGTTTTGAAAACTTGATTTATAATTGATCATTTTAAATGAACAGTCAAATACAGCTAAATACTAAAAAATCGTTCTTATTTAATTTAAAAATTTCAAACTGAATGGATTAAAAACGAATATTTTAGATTAGATTTTAGATTTCCATTTGTAATTTATCATTTTAAATGAAAAGTCAAACATTGCTAATTACTAAAAAATTCTTTTTTTTCAATTAAAAAATTTCAAATTGAATAGATTAAAAACGAAATATTTTAGACTAAAACAATATTTAAATAGGATTTCAAATAGAATAAAAGCGTTTAATTATGAATCTATTCATTTGAAATTAGTTGAAAATTGAAAATAGTTTATAAAGTAAATCGTTTAACTAGGAAGGCTTTCCAATATAAACAATTCAATTTTTAACGTTCAAAACGTTTCTTATAAAAAAAAAATTCAAATTCAAACGCTGTGTAAAAGATTAAAGAATTACACATGGTAAACTGAATGATTTCTATAATTGAAAAAGTTAACAATTGAATTTCGTAAAGATCGAAATGAAATCAACTTTTTTATGAAAAATTTTTTGTGTGCTAAAAATGAACACCCAGAAAGTACACAAATCAAAAATAGACTTTGAGACTACCCGCTTTTCCGGCTCATTAGAGATAAATGTACAATAAATGTACAGCAAAAAGAAAAAAGAGGGAGAAAAAAAGGAGTCAAGCAAAACCAATGTCTCACTTTTTCTTTTCTCCGTCTTTTTTGTACTACTGGGAACCAACATGTCTCGAAGCCAATTTAGACTTCCTCATCAGGGGTGATTTATAGGAAAACTAAAGTTATAAATAATGAAACATATAGTAATTAAACTCAAATATTACGTAAAAATTGAAATAAGAAATTTAATTCTCTAATTAAAATCAAAAATCTTCAAGATCGAAATGAAATTCACTTTCTTATAAAAATTTTATTGTTCTAAAATGACAAACACCAGAAAGTTCTGTGTATCTGTGCATGGCAACCTTTTTAACCAAATTGAAGATAGATTTCCTAAATTTATTGGTATTCTCATTAAAAGTTCCTTTGTTTTCTTTTTTTGTTATCAAAACATATTCTTTTTTGGGAAAACACATGAATTTTGCATTTTATCAATAAGTCCCTCTGTAATGCATCCAATCGCAGTTTTTACTAACTGAAAAAATTCTTTAATACTTTTCACCGGTCTTCCAATAACAATCGTCACAAAATCACATTACCCTCAACTTTGATCAATTTTACTGAAAATCATAATACCAAAAACAGGAAAAACGGAATAGATAAAATAATTTTTTCAACTTCCTGCATAGAAAATCCAAAAATTGTAATCCAATGTTGTACATTTATTGTACATTTGTCTCTAATGAGCCGGAAAAGCGGGTAGTCTCGAAGTCTATTTTTGATTTGAGAACTTTGTGGGTGTTTTTTTTTTAGTACACAAAAAATTTTTCATAAGAAATCAGATTTCATTTCGATCTTTAAGAAACTTTAAAAGAGAGACCTTAAGCAAAGATTCGTTCCAGTCTGCAGGGTTGCCTATAAATACTATTAAGATTTCTTTTAATTGAGGTATTAATGATTAACTCAATTTACGAAAAGATATCTATTTCACTGACATATAGTACATAAATTTTGAGTAAGTTAGCAATTTTTAGAAATGTGTTGTTTTGGATTACTACCTTTTTCTTTTTTGAAAAATGGAATAATCTGATTAGATTGGTTCTAAATCAACCCACAAAATTAACAATTGAACTTAGTATTCAAAAAAAGTTGAAATTGAATTTATTTTAAATTACACTATATAATGCTATATGAAATTTGTGATATTTCAAGTGACTGGAAAGATTTTTTTTCTAAAAATTTGTAAAATTCCCGGTCATTTCTAGGTTTCCTGGTCCAGTGGTTATCCTAAATGAATGAATGACTGGTTGAATGATTAAATGAAGTTGTAGATTATTATAGTTAATATAATTTACGTAATCACCGGCAGGGAATGCCTTTGTCTTCGTGTTGTTTCAAGGCAGCATGGTACAACTTTTGCTTCTCAAAGTGTGGGAAGAATTCGGAAAACTCTTCAAATTCACGTAAGTCTGCTACCTGAAAGAATAAAACACAAACTAAATAGTTCGAAAGAAATAATAGCCAGTCCGTTCTTAATCATTTTGAAAGATTAACTACGTAAATAAGGAATTATAGAAAAAAAGGGAATAAAAACGTTAAGAAAAATGATTAATGAGAAGGTAGAGGCAGTGATATTTTTTTGATGATACCCTCAAATCTAAAAGCAATTAGGTAGCAGAAGGCCTAGAGATTTCATTTTCTCGACTCTTATTTGGAATTTAGAGGAGATAATTATACATTTTTAAACTAATGACTATACTTACTCCATCCTTCGCAGATGCAAACGATTCTGGTGAGGAGGCAGCTTCGAGTTTTTCTTTATTCGTTGTCAAACGAGTTCCCACTATCGAGGTTTTATGGCTTTCTTCGCTTTCAGTTTCATTTCGGAAAAGAACAGAATGCTGAAAAATTGAATATGAGCATAGCGATTGAATTTATTATTGTTTTTAAGATCTAGCATGAACAGGGTGTCTACCCGACGGATAAATTTAAATTCCCGGTTTTGTCCCGGCCAATAAAAAAGAGTTCAGAAGATTTGAATGATTTCGATTTCAAACGACTTTAAAGATTTCAAGAGATTTCTAAACATTTTAAAAGAATTAAAACATTCTTGATTTGAAACAGGGAATTTTGGAAAAGAATAATTATAATTCTAAGTTGGAACATCAGATAATTTTTGGTTATAAGAATTATAATTCTGAATTTGAACAGGAATTTTTTTTTAATTCCCTTCTTCTAAATCAGAATTAAAATTATTATCCAAAATTCCCGCACAATGTAAAAAAAAATCTGTCCCAAATCAAATTATAATTCTTTATAGAAACTCCATGCTCTGAAGTAAAAATTATAAATCTTCACGATATCCCCTGTTCGAAAGTCTAAATTATAAATCTTCACGGAAATTTTCTTTTCGAAGTCACAATTATATTTACTTCAAAAAATTCCCTGTTTTAAGTGAGAATTATATTTATTTACAACATTTTCTATTATTATTCAGAAATATAGTAACACCTTGTTTCTAAAACTTGGAATAGGGAAGTTTCAAATCCAAATTAAAAATCTTTACGTGTTACGGCGTAATAAAGTAAATTAGCCTTTTTTTTTTCTTTTATTAGTATATAGTTTTGGGAAGTCCCATAATCCTAGACTGTCATTTTACTTTCCAATTTTACTCAGGTCTTCTCGTTAGAAATTGTAGTATAAGGCTTATAACAATATGGTTATTCCCTTTTTTATGTTAGGGACGTGCTTTACCTTCACTTTCGGCACGTTTTA
>JAUMHM010000088.1:8513805-8526388 GCA_032362435.1 Melikaiella ostensackeni
ACCATTTCAACGGACATTGGGGGCCCCGATCAAGCTGGGGCCCCAAGCGACTGCTTACTTTGCTTATGCCTAAATCCAGCCCTGGACGACTGACATTAATGATAAAAAATTACAATATTAGAAACTTACTTATTTAATGCATTTGAAATCACACAGTCCTCACATTATCTACTTACACAGTAATTATTTCACATAAATTAAATTCCCGATATGCTACCTTGAAGTTTTAATACGATAAACAAGTATACTAATGCATTTTCATATCCCTCGCGCTAATTTATTAATAAACACAAATGAAAAAACTATAAAGACATCAACTTTATTTTTATGCTTTAAAGATATATTTATGTGTTTAATTTTCAATTTTGCGTTTACATTGCAACTTAAGTTTCAACTTCACTTGACAACTCTGCTTTTTAACTTCACATTCTCAACTTTACGTACTCATTTTACAAATGTTTACTCACTTATTTCCAATTTCTAATATTATTTTTAATTTTGCAAGAAAAATCTTTTAAAAAGATTATTTAATAAGGTTTGATGTAAATAACAGTTTTTTTTTTAAATTTTCTATTAAATTTGCACCACGGGTGTTAAAATAATACCTCGAGCATGGCATCATTGTCCCACAAGGTATGGTGGTGACCACTGCTTCTTGCTCGTTTATGGGTGTGTGCCAGGGGCGGAGGTTGTGGTGGTAACCTCGAGGGACCAAGACCTCCAATTGGAGCTGGTCGGTAAACAGGACTTTCTAGCTTGTCTCTTGACAGTTCGTGGAGATTTGGCAGCGACCCCATCTTTTCTTCTTTTTTATGATATCACTCTTTTTCCAGAGCCATCAGCTTTACTTCAACCTTTACTCGTCAACCCACGTCTTCTACCATATTGTTCTTTTAATAATGCCTCTTCTTCCGTTGAGAGCATCCCTAAAACAAAAAATCGCAAGGCTCATACAGTTTCACATCAGTACTTTTAAAGTACTATTAAAGTTTACATCAGAATCTTAAAATTTAAGTTCCTTCTTTCATTTACCCATGTAGAAATTGCCCTAATAGTCCCTAACAATATTGGGGTTCTTTTAGGGGCCCCAAAAGTTTTCCCTTATTAGGGCGAACCTCATCAGAACCTACTGTGGCCAGAATATGGCAACCCTTTTCATTCAAATGAATTCCATAATAAGCCCCATATTGTGACCACGGGTAATATCGGTTTAGGCCCTGAGTAAGTTATATGATCAAAAACATTTTTTTTTTCAATGTGGAAAAAATAATTTAAAAATCTGACATGCTGAATTTGAACGTGGAAAAATTTGAGATATGAAACGTTCGTTCTATGCCAGTTTGGTATGGCGTGAAAAATCTGTTGAACCACTAAAATATCTTTTTGAATATTTTTTGAGAAAATATATAAAAAGATTCTGTTCAGGAAAAAAAATTCCTCCAAGTTATAAATGCTTAAAGTTGTTTCAAAACGATTTTGGAATCCGAAGGTAACTCTATAGGACACGTATTGTTTGTTCCAATTATTATCATTATAAACTTTTCTGATATTATTGAAAAATATTAAGCATTCATAACCTGAGGAAAATAATTTTTTCACTGGAAACTTTTTACATGTTCTCAAAATATACTCTAGAAGATGCTTTAATGTTTTGAAAATTTTCTCACGTTATATCGGACTTATTTTCTCAATGCATAAACCAAGAAGAGCATTTATTTAGAAAATGGCCCTATTGGGGCCCCAGCGAAGGCTCCTGACATTATTTGGCAATTAAAAAGGATCCTTGTCAGGAGCCCTTTCAAATTTTCTTTGACGGTCCCAACAATTTTGCGTAACCAAACTGGTAGGGCCCGTAACAATTTACCTAATGTGGACCCTAACAACAATAGGGAAAACCCATTTGGGCCCCCAACAATACCCTTTCAACGTTTCTATACAGGTGGGGCATTTAGGCATACATCAGGCTGGACGTTCTCAATTTACAATTTACATGGGTACTTTAAGTTTCAACTTTACGTTTTAAGTTTACATTTTAATTTAACATTGTAAAATTTTTCTTCAACTTTATGTATTAACTTGATGTTTAAACAAGTTTTACCAATTGAACCTTCAAATTTTACATTTCAACTTCTTCGTTTTAATGTTACGTTCCAACTTTAATTTACAACTTAAAGATTCAATTTCACATGCCAACGTAAAGTGTCAACATTATTTTTCAATTTTGTATTTTAACTTTAACTTTCAACTTTACTTTTTAGTTGTACATTCCAACTTTATATTTTAACTTAAAGTTTCAACTTCACTCTTCAACTTTACATTTTGACTTGATTTTTCATTTTAACTATTGTTACAATAATATGTCTACAAAAAACAAGACACTTCAAAATTACATTAATGAGAGAGTTCCGTGCTTCCATTAGAATTCCACTGATTTATTTTACATAAATTATTCATTATTTAACATATTTTTGTAAAATCTATAACAGTAAATCAAAAATCTATATAAGAACTGAAATAATACAATATTGTAATTAAAATGCATTAATTAAATAAAAACAACGCCCAACCCTGATATTTGAAAAACCGATAAGACATGCTCGACTTGTTTCGTAACCACGTCCTTGGTCAAGAGCTTGTAGAAATATTGGTTAGCATAATACGAATGTATTGTAAAATGCAGATATGATCCTGAATTTTTATTCCACTTGACCCCCCCCCCCCCTTTTTGCCCACTTATTGAGCCAATCAGAATCCTAGATTTCCATTAGCTTTCGTATCCCTGCGAAATAATTTTGAAGAACCATGTTCAATCAGTCTAAAACTTGGCAAATTTATTCTTATACGTCACATTTACTTGTATCAGAAGCGAAGTATAATATATTGTGCTGTAAACATGTATTAAATTAGTCTGAATACCCAAAAAATAAACTTTTCTCTGTTCCCCGCATGCAAGTGACCAATTTTGGGAAGGTTTAATATAAACAAGATGAATATTTCGATCATTACCTCACACAAGCTCACCTCAAACACTATGTTTCCACAATGGACATTTCAAATTCAACATGTATATACGTGATTAAAAACTTGTTGAAACAGTTTCCCTGAATTTTTTTTTGGCGGCTGGAGTTTACATTTGTATGACTTTCCGGCAATTCTGTTGATTTTTTAATCAATACAACCTCAAATCTTAGATTACTAGATCCACATGTTACATCTACGTACGATTCCAAAGTAAAAGTGACAAGATTTTCATTTAAACCAATATACCATAAGCTAAGATAAAGTAAAGCGTATTTTTATTATGTGTAATCTCCGGCCGTTGTTGAATTGGTCACTTTTAGCAAATAAGTGAATATCAACGTAATAGCTGTTTAAACGAAGTACATATGAATATATTCTCCAAAGGACTGTTTAATTAATTCAGCTTTGGGGCTATAGTTTGCGTTTTTCTATAGTTTATAAACTCCGGACGCTAAATACATCAAGCCGGATGCGAAGCACATAGATTCTAGACCCCATCTGCTTGCGGTTCTAAATAAAATTACAGAATAAGAATGATTATGCTTTTCGAAATCTTTCGCTACAATTTATGCTAATATATCTGCCTGTAAATATGTAAATTTTAATGCAAATTTGTATTTGTTTTAAAAAACTTGTTTAAAAAATTTAGGACCATCTTTTCGAAAAAGTACACTGGATATTCATAATCAGGGGGCTTTTCTCGACATTTTGAGCCAAAGTTACCCTCTAGGCTCTCAGTGCATGCAGAAGTATTAGATTATGATGATTATTTTTGGAATTCTTGAAAATAAATACTTGAAAATAATATTTAAGCTTAAATATTTTCAGGACTACTCTTTCTTGTGTCAATAAACTGCACCAATTTGAAAAAAGGGAGAAATATTTTTTTAAGTTACTCTTGTTAAAAATTTGCTGTCCTGGAGAACCCCCCATATATGGAAATTGTAAACTGACAGAAAAAAGCTTGAAACTTCAGCTCATTTCTAATGTGCGCACTGGAAGCTCTTTCCATTCACAAATATTAAATTTAAAGCATTTTACATTAATTTCCATGTACGTTCATGCATTTCTGTAGTTGTATAGTGTACATCTATAACAAACTTAAAAAATGTAATGCACATGCATAGAAATCCATTGGTGTGAATTTTGTTGCATCTCATTTCGAATAATGAAAATTTGCGTTGTACCTTCATTTGTTTTCAAGACTCATTTTTGTTGCAACTCAAAGCAACAACGGATAACAAAAAAGTTCAATTTTGAACCGTAAACGATTTTAATGTTAAATCAAAAAGTCAACCAGAAAAGACGAATTTACAACAAAATAGTTCAATTTTAAACTAACGAAAAGAATTTTTAACCAAGAAGATTAATTTGTGACCATGAAAAGACGAATTCCCAACAAAATACATGAATTCTCAACTAAAAAAGATAAATTTTCAACCAAAAATGGAAGTTAAATTTTCAATTGAAGAAATTATTTTTCAACGAAAAATGTAATAGTTGATATTTCAACCAAGAATATGAATTTTCAACTAAAATATTGAATCGTCAACTAGAATAGTTGAATTTTCAATTTAAAAAAAATATTTCAACCAAAAAAATGAATATTCAACTCTGAAATTATTATTATTCTTTTTTCTAAAAGTGTTTCTATAGATTTTAGAAAATATTTTGAATTCCAGGGTAAGAAAAAAATTCCAATTTTCGTATATTGGGCTATAAGTCAAATTTTCTACAAAACAATTGAATTTTTAACAAAAAAGTTAATTCCTAACCAAAAAGTACAAATTTTCAACAAAACTGTTGAATTTTCAACCAAAAAGGATGACTTTTTAACAAATGTTGAATTTTCAACCAAAAAGGATAAATTTCGAACAAAATTGTTGAATTATCAACCAAAGAGATGAATTTTCAACTAAAATGATGAATCCATAACCAAAAAATGAATTTTTAGCAAA
Organism: Melikaiella ostensackeni; assembly: GCA_032362435.1. Taxonomy (NCBI): domain Eukaryota; kingdom Metazoa; phylum Arthropoda; class Insecta; order Hymenoptera; family Cynipidae; genus Melikaiella; species Melikaiella ostensackeni. Next base: position 8,518,785 of record JAUMHM010000088.1, read on the forward strand.
GTATTTCAACTTTTAACCAAGTAGTTGAATTTTCAACAAAATATTTGAATCTTCAACTGAAAAAATTACACTCAACTCTCCATTCTACTCGCCTCGGTATACCACCTACCTAGAATTACTGCCGGTTTGCACTTGTTGATGAGGGGCTCGAGGGGCCGAGAGAGAGCCGCGTGAGCTCAGCGGAGTTCAGCAGTTGTTTACATCATAAAAATTCTTAGAAGAACCTCACGGTCAAAGTGGGCCATACCCGAAAATCGACTTAAATAGAGGCCCCAGTGTAATTTTCCACCAAACAGTCGCATTTTCAAGCCAAAACGACGATTTTTCTACAAAACGGTTGAACTTTCAACAAAAAAGCTAATTTTTACCAAAAAATACAAATTTTTAACAAAACTAAAAAAAAATGAATTTTCAACAAAATAGTTGAGTTTTCTATCAAGACAAGACGAATTTTCAACCAAAAAAGATAAATTTACAACCAAAAATGAGAAAATTAAATTTTCAATTGAAAAGATTAATTTACAACGAAAAAAGATGAATTCTCAACGAAAAATGTAATAATTGATATATATCAACGAAAAAAGATTTTAGTTTTAAATAAAAAACAGTTGAATTCAACCAAAAAAAAGAATTTTCAGCAAAAGAGTTGAATTTCCAGTCAAGGGAGTAAAAAAAATCAACCAGATTGTGTAAATTTCAAGCGAAGAAGGAAAATTTGGTACAAATCAGTTGAATTTTCAACAAAGAAGTTAATTTTCAACAAAATAATTAAATTTTCGACCAAAGTAAATAAATTTTCAACCGAAAAAAACGAATTTTCAGCAAAGCAGTTGAATTTTTAAACAAATAGAATGATTTTCTATCAAAATTGTTGAATTTTGAGAAAAATAATGAAATTTTTAAGCAAATAATAAAATTTTTAACCAAAAAAGATGAATGCTCTACCAATAATAGATAGATTTTCAACCAACGAGGTGAATTTTCAACTAAACTAAGAAATCTTCAACTGGAAAAGATAATTTTCAGTTAAAAAAATTAATTTTCAATAAAAAATGGATATTCAATTCCGAAATTAACTCTTTTTTTTCTAAAAGCGTTCCTATAGATTTTCAAAAATTTTGAAGTCCTGGGTGGGAGAAAAGTTGCAATTTTCCTATATTGAGCTATAAATATCTATGGCTATTTGCTGCCACAGTGGGAATAGTGAAAATGAAAGAATAGTTGCAAAAGCAATAAAATTGATTGATTATCGTAAACAAGACTTCCAGAGTGTGGAAAAGTTTCATGGCAGTCTAGTGTGAGGTCTGGCAGGGTATCTAAAATGATAGGCAATAAGAAATTCACACAATCAAAACAAGACTTTTTTTCTTATCACCTTGACAGTCTGGTCTGACCCAGGTTTGGTGCTGATCAGCTTTTCAAGAAAAAGTAATTTTCTAAGTTCGATCACAAATTTTTTTTACATATTTTGAAAAACTGACAGGGTGTCTAAAATTATAGGAAATAAGGAATTCATATTATCAAAATAGGACTTTTTTTCTTATCAGTTTGACAGTCTGATCTGGCTCAGGTTTGGTGCTGATCAGCTTTCCAAGACTTACAAATTTTCAAGTGTCTATGAACAAAATTTTTTGTACGAATTTTGAAAAATTGACAGGTTTTCTGAAAAAATGAAACGAAAGTAATTAACACTGTCAAAGGAAGTGTTTTTTTTCCTATTGACTTGGCACTCCAGTCTGGCCTAGATCTGGCATTGGTCAGCCTTCCATGACATGAGCGACAGAGTGACTCTTTTTTAATGAGGGGAATGTATAACTTGCGGTAGTTTAGTGGGAAGTATGCGCAATTTATAGCTTATGCGGTTCGGGTTCGATTCTCGGTGCTTGCAAATTTTCTGTGAATGCATGCATTTTCCTAGCGTTGTATTTAATATGTAAGTTAGGATACACGGAGAGCTCGGTACAGAGAGAAACACTGCGCGGCGCAGTGTTGAGCGCTGTGCAGAGAAAAAAATATTTAAATACATCGAATTTTACTGTCCAGACATCAAACTTCAATGTCTGGACATGGATAAAGAGAATTTCTCCAATTTATTAATTTTTTTAATAAATTTTTCCGCGCAGTTTGGTACACACAATTTGGAACACCATGGTTCTGGAACAAAATACAATTTTATTCCGTCTTTTGTTGATTATTTATTTATTATTTGCTATTTATATATTACGACTCTCTTTTTAATGAGGCGAATGTATAACTTGCCGTAGTTTAGTGGGTAGTACGCACGAATTATAACTTAGGCGGTTAGGGTTCGATTCTCGGTGCTTGCGAATTTTCTGTGATGCGTTTTTCTAGCATTGTATCTAATATGTTAGTTAGAATACTTTAAGAACTATTGTACGTTCAATGAAGAGAATTTTTCAATTTAGATTTTTTAAAATAATTTTTTCGCGCAGTTTGGTCCATACAGTTTAGAACACCAGGGTTTTGGAAGAAAATACAATTTTATTCCGTCTTTTGTTGATTATTTATTTATTGTTTGCTATTTATATATTACTTACTATTTATTTATTATGCACCATGTACTATTTATTTATTTACTTGTGACTAGACAGTCCAGTTTGCGGCTGACCATATGGTCTGGCCTGAGGCTAGACAAAAAAAACGTTCCACTTTTGGCCAGGCCCAGGTCAGACCGTATGGTCCGCGCCAAGACTGGAATCCAGACAGTCTAGTCTGGGCCTGGCCAACGCCGGAAGATTTTTCCCTATAGGTTGTGAACGAGAGTATTTTCGAGAGTAACTAAAAAAGTAACGATTTTTATGGTTACTGTTATTGAAAAAAATGTAACTAGTTACCAATTCGTTCCTTATTTACAAAAGTAACTTCGTTATCACTATCGTTACCAAAAAAAGTAACTAGTTACAGTAACTAGCTAAGAGGAACTACACTAAATCTCGACATACTTCCCTTCGACTTACTGCCTTCCTAGAATTCTGCCAGCTCGCATTCGTTGACGAGGGAGTCCAAGGGACAGGGAAAGACGCGCGGCGAACTTGACACAATCACGCAGTACCGTAGCGACAAAGCGGGCAGTTTGAACACTCGCGTGCATTTTTCGCATTTATTTTTAAATACACGCGGAAAATTCTCTTTTCATTAATTAGTCTTCATTATTAAAAAAGATCCATCTTTTATGATAAAAAAAATCTACATTTGTACAAAATTCAGTCACACTGGAACCTCACTATAAATGCCCCCATTATAGAAGACAAGGGGACCAAACTCCAACAGAAATGGTTCATACGGCCCTGATTGTTTATCGTTTGGAGAGCTCCGAGATAGAAAGAAGGCCAATGAGGGTACCCCGGAGACGGTCTCTATAGTGGAGTTCTAGTGTAATAAATATTATGTATTCCTAGTGGAAATGGTTCATACGGCCCTGACTATTTACATTGTAGAAATTCTTGGAAGAGCCTCACGGTCAAAGTAGGCAATGCCCGAGACTCGAGCTAACTCGAGGTTCTATTGTAGTTACTTCCCATCACTGATCGGTGATTAACAATGTATGATGGGTACATAAAGATTAATGCCAAATACTTTGAATTCAATAAATTTAAATGGGAAAAAACGTCTTGCATGACTGAATTTTCAAGTAATTTCTAATAGTGCTCTGTTAATTCAATTATTAATTTCTACACTGCAGTGTAGAGATTATATGAGCTGTTGATCACAGAACGTGTCGCCAATGTGGTTGACATGCGATCTTAATGTTACAACTTTAGTGCTAATCTCCTGACCTTATTGCCGATAGAAGACAGGAAGAGGGTTGCAAAAAGATAGAGAGAGCAAGAGAAGGCAATTATTATACCTGGTAATTGCGCAATTTTATGTAATCTAAGAAAGCTCTTTCTTTATTGCAGAAGGCTGATTTTCTAATTCAAAAATTCATTACAAGAAATTTATTTTGAGATTCGATAATATTCAAAATCATATTTTTTTGACACCACTAAACCGAAGGGTAGAGAGTTAAATAATAGGAGAAACCAGTACGAGGTGAATACCAGTAAGAACTGAATAATGGGAAAAAGTGACTGGATTTTCAAGCAAAAGTTCTGTAATATTTCTTTAAGAGTGGCAATATCAAAAACAAGTTTTTTAATCAGGCTTTATACCATTTACTTCCTTTTTTTAAATTATAAAATTTGAAAACATGATTTTGACATGGCGATGGAAATTTTGTCCGCTGAAAGATTATCATTTTTTGAGGAATTAAATTACTTTCACTATTTTTTCACTGGTTCTTTTGATTCGTCAAACTGTTGGCTTTGAAACTATCTGTTGAATAATTCCCTTACTTTTCATTGAAAATATATTTTAAGTGTTTTTATGAGAAGTGTCATTCGGTACGAGGTGAATAAGTCGTTGACAGGTTAGGCTTGGGTATCAAAATTATTTTTCTGCTTTTAGGTTGCGAGTACAAACAAGTAAATACTACCAATCAAACAACTTTTGAATAAAGAAGCAAGTTCATGCCTTTTACCAGCATAAACAAATATAATTATTCGTAGTTTTTTGTCTATGATAGTTGATAGCAGTGTCTGTCATAGTGGCATGTTAAATACGACATAGTTTGGAGCTCAGGGCCGACTTTACTAAAATGGCGCCCCTAGGCTATTATACTCCCCCCTCCCCGTCCTCTTTACGATTCTATTAAAAAACTGAAATTGTATTGTCTATTTAAAGTAAATGAACACGGAACTTATTGGATTTGTTGAATTTAATTACACTGTTTTTTTCAATTTTTTTCTAATTCGCGTTGCACTCATTTAACTAATCTTAGCTTTCCCGAAAACCGCCTGCCTCAACTTCATAGCGCCCCACAGTAGGGCGAAACGTCGAAATTTGTTTCAAAAGAGCCTAAAGCCCAGAATTCTGAATCAAGTTCGACCATTTTTTGAAATACTCTTGATTAAATTCCAAAGAAAATTATAACAACACATTTTTCGAATTCTTCTTCATTGCACTTCTGTATTAACAAATAACGTAAAAAAATGGTCATTTTTAAAACTTTATATTTTATCTTTCCGCAAACATTCTAAATAAACTTGGAATCAATCAAAATCAGTACAGTGGCGTGTAAGTTACAAAATTAGTTCATGAAATATTTGAATTAATTTTTATAAACAAATTTTACAGATTATGATTCTGCGATTCAAAAGTTTTTCCAGCAAATCTACTTTGTATTTCACCGTTAGTGGTACACAATAAAAATTATTGTAAGCAATAAACATTTTTTTATTTTATAGAGAAATTATGTCAACCAAAAAAAGCGAATTTCAACAAAAAGGTCAATTTCTAACCACACGGTTGCATTTTTAACCAAAACAGATGAAATTTCTAGAAATTGTTGAATTTTCAAACCAAAAAGACGAATTTCCGACAAAAATGTTAATTTTTAACCAAATATGTAGTTAAATTCTCTACCAAAATAGTTGATGAATTTTCAACTAGAGAGTTGAACCCTCAACCAAAATAGATTAATTCTCAACCAAGAAGTTCCATTTTTAACCAAAAAAGAAGAAATTTCTACAAAATGAGGTGAACTTTCAAAAAAATACTCGTAGTTTAATGTTCAACCAAAAGTGTTTTTTGAGTCAAGAAAGAAAAAAAATTCAAACAAATTGTTAAATTTTCAAAACATAAAGACGAATTTACTACAAAAAAGTTAATTTTCAGCAAGATAGTTAAATTGTTCACCAAAATAGTTGATATTTCAACCACAAAAGAGTTTAATTTTAAACCAGAAATAGTTGAATTCATCTAACAAAGCCGATTTTCAAACAAATAAGTTGAATCCTAAACCAAAAATGGAATAGTTAAATTATCAGCTAGAAAAATTAATTTGAAACAAATAAAAACTACTTTTCGACAAAATAGTTTAATTTTCAACCAAAGAGATGAATTTTCATCTAAGATGATGAATCATTAAACAAACAAAAATTAATTCTTGAAAAATTAGTGCAACTTTTAACCAAGTAGTTCAATTTTCTACCAACAAAAAAATGAATTCTCGACCAAAAATGTAATAGTTGATATTTCAACTACAAAATATTTTAATTTTAAATCGAAAACAGTTGAATTTATCCAAAAAAGACGAATTTTTAACAAAATAGTTGCATCCTCAATCAAAACCGATTGTAAAATCAAATAGTTTGTTGAAAAGTCGCTTTTTTGAGTAGAAAACTAATCTTCTGGGTTGAAAATTCATCGTTTTAGTTGAAAATACAACTATTTGATTGACAATTTTAGTATTTTGTTAAAATTCGTATTTTTTGGTAGAAAATTAATCTTTTTGCTTGAAAACTAATTTCTTGGGATGCAAATTCAATTATTTGATTGAAAGTTGAATTCTTTTGTTGAAAATTTAACTGTTCCATTTTTGGTTAAATATTTATCTTTTTTTCTTGAAAATTCATGTATTTTGTTGAAAATTTGTTCATGAATTAATTCTTCACCTCAGATGCCACTGTACTGATTTCGATTGGCGCCGAGTTTATTACGCTAGCTAACGGAAAGATGAAAAATAAAGTTGTAAAAGTGACAATTTTTAAAAATTTAATTTGTCAAGATAGAAGTACGATAAAGAAAAAAATAAAAAATCGGCTATTATAATTCTCTTTAAAACTTCGTTAAGAGTATTTCCAAAAAAAAAAGATCGAAATCAATTAAGAATTTTGGGCTCTAGGCTCTTTTGAAATCAATTTTGACGTTTTGCCCATCTGAGCACCCCTAGGCCATAGCCTACATTAGCCTATTGGTTAAGCCGACCCTGAATACCCTGAAAGTGAACTTGTATGTTACCTGATCAATGAAGAGAAGTTCTGCATTATTCTGTATTTGGTATCCTAAGTCAAGGAGTTCCTGGACATCGTGGGTGAAGGCTGCATCAGCTTTCGAAGGTAAAGCGAGAGCATCATTACTCAATGTCGAACTGAATGCAGTAAGAGCATCCTCCCAGCAGTAAAGTGCCTTTTCCAGTGCCTCCAGCCCTGTACCATTCAGCAATATCAAAATTATTTTTTTTTTGCACACACCTCCATATCTCTCAATACTGACTTAAAACTGATCTTATCTCTAAAACTTATGCAACTCACTCGTCATCCTGTTCTGTTCTTCTTTTAAATCTGCATAAACAATAGATACCGCTTTCACGCTTCTGTAACTAGTTACATCATCACCTCATGTAATCTGTTTAATCTCCTTAAAGTAAATATTTTGGAGAATCCAAGTATGTTGCGCAACTTGAAAATCACACTGAATATCTTAATAGATTTTAGTTTAGCTTCTCAAGTTTCGAATCCGGTATAAAAGAATCTTGTGGTTCAGTAAGTGTTTTTGCGGTTACTCACGAGTCATATACGGCTGCGTGATTAATTTCTTAAATTAATAGGTTTTAAGAGATGGGAAAATTAGGTTTGTTGGGAATGTCCCGAGGATATCTCAGAATATTCTGAGGATATCCTATTAATGTCCCAATTTTATATGCCAAGGATGTTCCCAGGATATCCCCAATTCTATAATTTGGTATATTCTTGGAAATTCAT
>JAUMHM010000088.1:8539457-8549506 GCA_032362435.1 Melikaiella ostensackeni
AAAAGAATGTACTGCACGATGGTAAAACTCCTTCGTAATAGCAGCGCCATCGGGCGGTGAGGCTAAGTACTTGTTGAATGACCCTCGTAGTGTCGGAGCGACGTTGTGAGATTGATCTAAAACCTATTCCTTCTCCTTCTAAACATCCCGTACGCAAATTTACCATACAAATTCCTTAATTCCCAGTAGTAAAACGAAACCAGAACCGAACGAGTTACGCTTACCTCGAAAGGGATTTGGCTTAATAGTATAATAAATAATAATAAAGATAGTTGAATTTTCAACCAAGCAAGATTTTTTATTCGAAGAGAAAAGAAATTTTAACCAATTAGTTGAATTTTCAACCCCAAAAAAAAGAATTCTCTACAAAATAGTTGAATTTTCAACCCGAAAATATAAATTTTCAACAAAAAAGATCATTTTCAACCAAATAGTTGAACTCTCCACCAAAATAGTTCAATTTTCAACGAAAGAGTTGAATTTTCAACCAAAAAGAATGATTTTTAAACAAAATTGTTGAATTTCAAATTAAATAAGATCAATTTTTAACCAGAAATGGAATAACTAAATTTTCACTTGAAAAAAATTAATTTTCTACTTAAAAAACGATGTATCAACGAGATAGTTGAATTTTCAACCAAAGAGATGAATTTTCAACCCAAAAAGACAAATTCTTTACAAAACAGTTAAATTTTGAACCCGAAAATATGAATCTTCAACAAAAACCGAAAAAAGAAACCAAGAAAGATTTTTCAGTCATGAAGAGGAAAATTTCAACCAAATTGTTGAATTTTTAGCCAAAAAGTCGAATTTTCTACATAACAGTTTTCCAACCCAAAAATATGAATTTTCAACAAAACAGTTAAATTTTAAAACAAAAAGGATAACTTTAAAAAAATTGTTGAATTCTCAGCCAAGAAAGATTTTTTACTCAAGACGAAAAAAAAACTTCAACCAAATTGTCGAATTTTCAACCAAAAAGGATGATTTTCTAACAAAATAATTAAATTTTCAATCAAAAATATAATAGACTTTTCAACCAAAAAGAATGAACTTTCAGCCAAAAATAGTTGGATTTTCTTATTGGGACTACACAAAGTGTGTCAGACTACGCAAAATTTAAGGCCCGGTTTTTTTTTATTTTCTGACACTTTGAATTTTGAAACCATAATTTCAAGGAAGTACAATTTATCCATCTTTTCATAACACGAAATTCTGCTCACCACTTAAACTAACAGAAATAAAAAGAAATTATAAAATTATTTTTCATTTAGCAACAATTAAAAAAAACCACTAGACTTCACTCAGACAATATTTTTCTATATTAAAAAACAAAACAAAAATCCTATACTTCCAAAAACCCGGACAAAGTAAAAAACCTTTTTGGAGAAAATTTGCATACTTCAAAAAGAAGACATGTCCAGGAAAATCCGGCCGGATGGTCACCCTAAATTTTAATACTTGAAACGCTGTAACTTTACAACAAAATATGTAACAAAAAAAGCACGAAGAAAATAAAATTTACCACCGTGAAACTATTATTTCATACACTTTTTTTGGTGAAATTGCCACTGGCACTTTTATCCCATTTTTACCATGAATAATCTGGTAATTTTCAACCACGTTTTTTACAGTGTATACAAGTCGTTCGTTGTTTCTCTGAGTGCCACTTTTCAACTCATTAGTTAAAATCAATCCTATAATTATTCTGGCTATGTGACGAAATGTGAAAATTCAATTTCGCTTTTAATAACTCGAGCTAATTGCGAGTTTTTATCAGCTTCAAGCATTCCATTCATGGCACTGTGGAGATAACGAGAAGGGTCCCGCAGCAGTTGAGTGCGAACTTTGAGTAATGTAAAGAATTTATGAATGGGTGGGTGTTCCCGGATGGTAGTAAACAATTATGTAGCTCGTGATTCTCAACCCCCGCCAACATTTGACATAGTTCATTGCAGGAGGATTCCTGACCTATGACGTCACCATTAATGCACCAGACACCTTATTTTATTCTTGACCGTAGATTCGTGATTCATCAGAACAATTCATTGAAACGGAAGTCGTCTTTCTCGTCTCAAGGGGCGGTTGGAACTTGTAACAAGTATCGCTGAGTATTCTTTGACAAATTGCTTTCGACTCTGATTCATGATGTTGAACCACTGATCTCTATATATCGACGGCTCCACTGTAGAGACCTCCATTTCTGGTTACGTCCGTATACAGCTGCAACTCCGGTTCCTTATTCCTTATACCACCCCATGTTTTTTTCTGTCCGTATCCGTAGCGGAAAAAAAGGAACGGGTCAGAAAAGTCGTTTCGGAAAGATTTCGAAAAGAGGTCGGAAAGAGTGTTCCTTCCGAGCCTTTCCGATTTCTATCTGAACTTTGCTTCCGACTTCTTTCCGAACGTCGGACTGTCCCTCTTCGAAGATTTTCGATTTCTTTCCGAATATATCATTACTTTACTCTTTGCGAATGTTTCAAATTTCTTTCCGAATTGAATTTTTAGACAAATTTTCTCTTAATAATTTATTTTTTTCTTCACAGAATTTTAAATTGCAGTAATCCTATTGATTTCTTTTGAATCCAGTAAAGATGATTTCTAAAAACCTAGAAATAGCAGAATTTCATAACTTGAAAGCCTTTTAACTTTCGTAAATTGCACATCATTGCTTCCCACTATCACTTCTGAATGATCTAAATTTCGAATATTCCATTTGCCTAACTTTCATTTGTAATCACTGTATGTCCTTTTTCATAGAATTGCTTTTTTGTATTGTCAAAACAATACACTACGAAATATAAATTGCTCTGAGCTGGACTTGTAAGGTCAAAGTAGCGTCACTTTGCTCGATTTCTATATTAACAGTTAACACAGAAAAAAAACCAAATTTTCTCAAAAAATAAGCGCACACAATGATGTTTAACTGAAAACTAGTCGTGGCGTTCGGAAAGGCGTCGGAAAGCTTTCGGAAGGCTTCGGCAAAGAGAGACGTTCGGAAAGAAGTCGGAAGCAAAGTTCACATAGATGCCGGAAATGGTCGGAAGGAACACTCTTACGAACTTTTCCTTTTTTTCCGCTAAGGATATAGCTCTAAGTCACTTTTAGCAAATTTTTCAGGACAGCCGATTTAAGTTTAAAATGTTTCTAAAATTCAGAAGTACGTTACAAAATAATGAAAACAGTATTAATAGATAGCTTAAGTTTTTATCTCAAAACTGGTAAAATTATTTCAGGTAATCAATAGAATAAACACAAAATTAGCCTCGAAGTAGCATTTTAAGGGATTAAAAGATTTTTTCATGTAAATTATTGGCACATTTATATACGTACGTTTCATACATTTTATATGCTTTTCTCCAACAATTTGTAGGTTATGTCATCCTACTCAACAATGTACCAAAATTCACAGAAATAGAGTAGAAAGTAACGAAAATGCAATTATAAGATGTGCCGATCATATTTCGAAAGATTTTGTATTAGGGATGTAAAGATACACATATGAAACATTAATGACTATACAATAATCAGTTGGAAAATCCTATATGCAAGGACCTGACAATTAAAGCTAGTTCAGCCCCACCTTGAAACATTAGTGGAACTTATGCAAAAAACAATAAAGTTGATCCAAGGCGATGATCAAATGATAATGATGATGAGGATGATTGTCTACGATTGATGATCATAGTGATAACCTATTATTGATAATAATAATATCTGAAGATGTGTGGATAGTGTTATAAGTTAACGATCTATGATTGATGATATTATCTGACGATGGTGTTACGTGTTCATGACGGAAGGATATGAAGATTGTGATCTACGATTGATAATGATATTGGCGGAAGATGATGTTATGTAAATGGTGTTATAACTTATAAGTTAATCCCATGCAGAAAAATCTTGTGGCTCTGGCACGGCCCACACCAGACTGTCTGATTTCCAGTCTAGACGCTGACCAGACATTCTAGCCTGAGCCTGGACAAAAGTGTAACGTTTTTTTTTGGCTAGCCTCAGGCCAGACCGTCTGGTCAGCCGCTAGTTATTGGCTGGGCAGCCACTAGTTAATAGCGGATCAGCCACTAGTTGGAGGATTGGGAAAGATTAACCCCATTGGGCACCGATTGAAACACGTAATTGAAACCGATTTATTAATTGAATTTTAATCGAGTGTGGCCTTTTGATTCCGATTAAATGAATCGGTTTTCAAAGATTTTTCTTTTATCGGAGCCAATTGGGTAAATCGATCCCACTGCGTCAGACTCAGAGTCAATACATGCATGTTACGTCGGCACTACCTGGCACTACACTAAATTAGGTATTTCAAGTTGTGACGTCAGCTGGAGAGATGTCTGCATGCTGAGGGCCAAACAATAAATGCCAATTGCTTGGGACGAAACTTTATTTTAGACACTCTGCAACTTTTTCGAAATATGTCAAGGAAAAATTTGCTGATCGAAAAATAGGTTTACCAAAATATTTTACATATAATTTACATGATATTAACATTCAGAATGTAACCCGGTACTTATTTCCAAAAAGATAAGGTTGCCAATGGGTTTCTACATACATTCAGGGAAACTATACCCTCGTTACCTCCAAAAAAAGGTTTTCTGAGGAAGGTGCTATATTGAAAATATATGCATTGTTTATGTACCATTGTGTACAATTTTTTTATTTCATGTTCTAAATTTCACAACTGTTAATTTTTCAGATACTTATATGTTTCTATGTACCTACTTGAAGTTATATTCACAATCTGCATTGTTTTTTAATAATGAAAATGTTAACCCGGTACTTATCAAAAAATAAGGTTGCCAAAGGGTTATTAAATACATTTGGGGAAACTATACCCTCGTTACCTCCAAAAAAGGTTTCTGAGGAAGATGCCATATGAAAATATATGCATATGTTATGTACCATTGTGTACAATATTTTAACATTTATGTCCTAAATTTTATAATTTTTAATTTTTTTAGATCCTCATATATTCCATGTATCTAATTTTGTTTTCTCATACTTACTCTTTTTGTTTTTTTACTGAACATTCTGTAAATGCAGTTATGAAGTTTTTTGGTAATTTTCACAAAAAACGACTAAAAACATTTCTTGATTTTGAGGTAGTGAAAGATCTCCAGAATGGTTTCCATGAACTCTGTTTGAAAAGGAAAAAAAAATTCCTGATGTTGTTTTTACAAGTGTTTGGGTTTAAACGAGTGACATTTTTCTACTCAGACGAGGGCTCGAACTCATAAATTTTGTTTTATTACTCCCAAATTTGTTTCAAAATTTTTTTAGTATCTGCCATTGTCCCCTTTTTATAGCTAATATACACTACTTTCCTCAATAGTGTATAACCTTTTTACCTTATGGACTATTCTAGAAATATTATCATAATTCCCTTTTGGTATTTATTAAAAATAAGTTAAAAATAAAGAAAAAGGATAAAAATAAATTTTTTATGTAATAACTAGAACATTAAAAAAATTTTCTTAAAGTAAAATGATCTGAGGTCTCTTCTGGCCCAAGGGTGCACTTCAAGTCGTAAGTTTTGGTTTTCTAATGTGGCTTTATTGCTTTCTGTCAGTGTTCATCGAGCTATCGTTTGGGTGAAACGTGTCTTCATGGCTCTTTAACGGGCCGTGATTTTAATCCGCAGTGAAAAATTTCTCATTCAAAAAGACTAAAAATTTATCAAAGAAACAATTTCAAACCATTGGTAATTAATTGTCCTTTGACAATTCTTTTCATCGTGTGTGTGATTAAGTGAATAGTTTAAATTTAAAAATATAAAAATCGTTCAAACGAAGAGTGGATATTACACCAAAACATAAACACAAGAGAGTAGCTGAAGGACAGATTGGAAATACCATAATAAGGAAAGTAAACAGTTCACGTTTTCTTGAAATAGAAGAAAGATCAAATTATGGAATTCGTAGAAATCAATAAAAATTGGGGTGGCGAAGCAGTCAAAAATATAAAAGCCTTTTATAATATTAGCAATGAACTAAGACAAACTACGTTACAAAAAAACTTTCTTCAAAGATGTAAAATTCATGAGGTTTTTCCAGAAATGATTTTTGACATTGACAGAAATGCTACTTTTGACTTTAGAATCCGAAAAAACATAATGAATTTCAATGACACCACAAATAAATATAGAAAATCTATCCTAAATATCACGATTAAAGAATCTTATGCAAAAATCAAACTTTTAAATGATAACTTAACAAAGATTCTCTCTGATGTGAATAAATTAGTACCAGTGACTATAATTATTGAATGCCTTGAAAGGGAAACTGAATTGAACAAAAAAACTCTCAATAATAATAAAAAACATGAAAGAAAATTTGAAAACATTCTAAAAGCCCAAGGTCATACACAAAAATTGACTTTAAACATTCACTTAGCTCTTTTTCAATACCAACCGGACCCATGGTTTTCAAACATTTCTGATGTAGTGATTCCACAAAAAGTTATCAACATTCTTAAGTTAGGTGAAGGATTTAGCAACAAATATAGTGAAAAAAAGTATATCCAATCCCTTGAAATTATAAAAGACATTGAGGCCAATATTTCAAAATTACCAGAAAATAAAATACTGGTTTTTGAGAAGATAAGCCTTTTCGGCCATTTTTTAAAAACAACATAGGATGCGAACCTGACGATCTAAAAACTTGTAGCGCGGATTAGAGTTTCAACATTTTAATTTAAGGTGATTACGTTGAAAACATTATTTTTGTCTCCCAACATAATTACATTAAAGTGCAAGGTTCAACCATTAATTTGAGCCATGCTAGACGTTTCTAGAGCATCAGGTTCGCACCCTATGTTGTTTTTCAAAAATGGCCGAAAAGGTTTATTATCTCAAAAATCTGACATGATGAAGCAAATTTGACACTAGATTCGTATTTAGCGACCCCAGAAACAAAGGTGTGGTGGTTTGGTTCAGTGGCCATGCCATTTTTCTTATTTGTGTGCCTCTGATATTGGTTTTGATCGTTTATTTGGTTTAGCTGTTTTAACTAAATTTATTTAATTAACCATTCGCTGATTTGACCACTTCTAGTTGAAACCATTCTTTTAAAGAGAAATTCTGGTATTTTAATTATTCACATTCAAATTTTTGGTATCAAGCTTAATGGGTCAAAACATCAGAATGTTGAAGTGAAACATCATCAAATTAAATATATATTTTTTATGGAAATTTTGAAAAATCTTACGAATCGAACGATTTTATCTTATTTTAAAGTCACCTTTATACCTCGCTTTATACCAACATCTGTTTCGCGGAAATAATGAAAATATAATCAAACTCTGATATTTTTAGCAACAAAAGATAAGAGAGGAATACAGGTATAATTGAAGACGGGATAAGAAAACAATTTTTCCACAAATAATATGTTCCACATGAAATGAGGAGAGATACAAAATTTCTCATTACACATAAAACATCCAATTTGTAAACTACTACACTCACGAGGGCCACTATTGTATGCTGAAAGGTTTGGATCAATTATTAGCTAATTGAATTCAATTATTTTTGACCCTAAAGCTAAAGCCACTCCACCAACGACTATTTTACAATTGACTTAAATTTTTTAGTTTTCTGCACATTGATTTGAACAGTTGCTTATAAAATAATATTTTGAACTTTATTAGTTCTTAAAGTTACTATAAAGGTTTATAGCAAATACCCAGCGTAATATTTACCCGGCTAATTTTTACGAGTAATTGTTACCTTGACCTCTCGGATATTTTTCTGCTTTTATCCAAGAAGTTATTGTTCAAAATCCTCTACACTCTCTACAGGCTTCTATTTTTTCATGGATTTTGCGGTTTTTTTCTACACATTCTCAGAATTAAATTTTTAATGTCCTCGAACTCCTCGATTTTTAGATTTAATTCTATGTGCGACAATATATAAGGGAACATAAATAATTAACTTAATGTACAACTTAATTGTTATAAACAAATACTTCAATCTAGTGCGCAAATGTTGGAAACACTGATTAATTACCTAAAACGCCTTATATTTTATAGATGAGATTTGTAATTAGTAATGACTTATGATCATAAGTCAACAATTTCTATTGTTATAAGGAATCGTATCAGCAAATATCAATTTTATTTTTTCACTCTAGATTTTTATCTCCTCTTTTCCACTGAATACAACTAAAACTATTTCAAAAATGGTTGTCAACCCCGAAAAACTGTTAACAGTGAACATTGTCAATTGTTTATAGCAAATATATTGAACAAATGCCCCAAAGGAACGTTTATTCGTGAAATTTTTTTCCCAACAGGCTAATAATTCAACTTGCAATTGTTATAAAAAATGTAATGAATAAATGCGCAACTGTAAAAGTTTTATACTTGAGTGGGTGCTTTTTTTATTCCAACTGTAATAATTGTACGTCAACATTGATATTGTGGGAAAAAACTTCAGCGAAAATTCATCAATTATTATTATTATTATTATCATACCCTCCTAGGGTAATCGTAACTTGTATTATTGTTAATTACAAGTAGTATAAACAAATGACACAAAGTCAAAAATCAACATTTCTTCGTGGAAATAACCCCTCAATTTTGATGAACAAATTGTTTAAAAAATTCACAAATTTCACAGTATCACGTGGAAAGAAGCAGTTTTTTGTATTGCCTTTATTCAATACCGACTTGATATACCGGCATTCTGTCTTTGAATTCAGTCATCTTTCATTTCAAATTATTAATATCATTTTGTATTTTTCTTCGCGTAAAATCTTAATCGATAATTATTACTAACTAACTTTAAAGCAATCTTTCAAAAAGATTTCATGGGAAATTTTTTTTTCTGGAAAAATTTTCATTAGTGTCATTTATTCATACTGGTAGTTATTAGCAATAATAATTGTTAAATGTTCGATAACATTTTTTCTTACAATATCAACACTGACTGAAGTAACTATTATAACAGTTAGAGTGAAAAAGTACTTACTCAGGTACAAAAATTTTACAGTGGCTTATTTATTTCATGAATTGTTTATAACAATTGTAAATTTGATTATTAGCTAAAAATCTTGATCAAATATCAGTATTAACTTGCTTTCAACAGAACTTGTTTGAAAAAACAAAAACTTCCACAAATAAACGCTCTTTGGGGCATTTGTTTAATATACTTGTTATAAGGCACTGACTAGTGTCACGAAATTTTCCGTAAGACTAACCTGGTCAAGTATAGCGCTAGGGCTAGAGTTACAGAAAATTCCGTAACTTTAGCCCTGAACGAGCTGGAGAGGGGTTGGTCTTACGGAAAATTCCGTAACAGTAGACAGTTGGTTGTTATAAGCAATTAGATATATTCACTGTTAACAATTTTCCGTGATTGATAACATTTTTGAAATAGTTCAGTTTAGTTTAAATAGGAAAGAGGAGATAAAAATCTGGAGCAAAGAGCCAAAATTGAATATTTGTTGATCAAACTGTTTATAACAATAGAAATTATACAATTTTTATGTAAGAATTTGTTGATGTATGATGATAAGTCACTACTAATTACACATCTAATACAAAATATAAGGCATTTTAGGTCAGAAATCAATGTTTTCAAAATTTGCGCACTGTCCTGAAGTATTTTTTCATATAACTTTTTTTATAACAATCAAGTTTCACTTCAGTTAATGAAATTAAATGATTTGAATTAATTATTTATTTTTAAATAATGATTTATGTTCCTTAAGTACATCTGCATTATTTCTGAATAAGAGTGATTTTATTTTAGCAATTTTCTTCCAAATCCAAAATCATATTTTTGGAATTTTTACTTTTGCCACTTTATTTATTTATATAATGTAGCACACAAAATTAAATTAAGAATCGACAAGATTGAGGACCCTAAAAATGTAATTCTGAGAATTTCTAAAAAAAAAATTCAGAATCCTTCAAGAAATTGAGTCTGTAGATTTTTAGGGGATTATGAACAATACCTGCACTGTAAGAAATAATTGTAATTTTTCCATACGATAGGATGGCACTTCTTCCATACTTTGAAATATTCCATACAG
>JAUMHM010000088.1:8558790-8574146 GCA_032362435.1 Melikaiella ostensackeni
GTCTGTTTTTACGTACTTCTTACGACTTAGGTGATCCTTATAGAAAAATACAATTTTAATCTTTTAGTAAGCAATTTTTTACAGCTATGGTCGTTAAGACCCACAGATTCTGAATTGTTAACTTAAAAAGGTATACCTGCCATGGTCTATAGGGCTTATAAAATAATAAATTATTTATGAAAATTTATTAATTCGGAATGTTAACAATTCAGAATCTGTGGGTTTTAACGATATAGCCGTAAAAAATTGCTTTAAAAAGATTAAAATTGTAATTTTCTATAAGGATCTCCTAAATCGTAAGAAATACGTAAAAACAGACAACAATGTCGGAATTTCCGTCAAACAAGTATAATACCAATGAAAATTCGTAAGTGAATTGATTCAATATATATTTTTTTGTTTTGTTGCTTTCTGTTTTAACGTATTTCTTACGGCTTAGGAGATCCTTCTAGAAAATCACAATTGTAATCTTTTTATAACAAACCTTTTACGGCTATGGTCGTTAAGGCCCACAGATTCTGAAGTGTTAACATTCGGAATTAATAAATGTTCATAAATAATTTCTTATTTCATAAGCCCTATAAACCAGGGCAGGTATACCTTTTCAAGTTGAAAATTCAGAATCAGTAGGTCTTAACGACCATAGCCGTGAAAAATTTGTTATAAAAAGATTAAAATTGTAGTTTTCTATAAGGATCTCCCAAGCTATAAGAAGAACGTAAAAACAGACATCAACAAAATATATATTATATATATTGAATCCATTCACTTACGGATTTTCATGTGTATTATACTTATTCAGCGAAAATTCCGAAATTGTTTTTTTTTCACGTATTTCTTAGGGTTTCAGAGATCCTTATAGAAAATTACAATTTTAATCTATTGAAAATAATTTTTCACTGCTATGGTCTGTAAGACCCCCAGATTCTCAATTATTAACATTCTGAATTAATAAATGGTCATAAATAATTTCTTTTTTTATAAGCCCTAATAAACCAGGGCAGGTACACCTTTTTAAGTTGACAATTCAGAATCTGTGGGTCTTAACGACCATAGCCGTAAAAAATTTGTTATAAAATGATTAGAATTGTAATTTTCTATAAGGATCTCCTAAGCCGTAAGAAGTACGCAAAAACAGATAACAACAAAAATTTATATACATATATTATATATATTGAATCAACTCACTTACAGATTTTCATTCGTATTATACTTGTTTGGCGGAAATTCCGAAATTATTGTCTGTTTTTACGTATTTCTTACGGTTTAGGATATCCTTATAGCAAATAACAATTTAAATCTTTTTAAAGAAATCTTTTACGGCTATGGTTATTAAGGCCCACACATTCTGAATTGCTAGCATTTGGAATTAATAAATTTCATAAATAATTTCTTATTTCATGAGCCCTATAAACCAGGGCAGGTATACCTATTTAAGTTAAAAATTCAGAATCTGTGGTCTTAACAACCATAGCCGTAAAAAATTTGTTATAAAAAGATTACAATTGTGATTTTCTATAAGGATCTCCTAAGCCGTAAGAAATACGTTAAAAAAGAAAGCAACAAAACAAAAAATATATATATTAAATCAATTCACTTACGAATTTTCATTTGTATTATACTTGTTTGACGGAAATTCCGACATTGTTGTCTGTTTTTACGTATGGTATTTTTTACGATTTAGGAGATCCTTATAGAAAATTACAATTTCAATCTTTTGAAAGCAATTTTTTACGGCTATATCGTTAAGACCCACAGATTCTGAATTGATAACATTCTGAATTAATAAATGTTCATAAATAATTTCTTATTTTATAAGCCCTATAAACCAGGACAGGTATACCTTTTTAAGTTAATAAATCAGAATCTGTGGGTCTTTACGACCATAGCCGTAAAAAATTTGTTATAAAAAGATTACAATTGTGATTTTCTATAAGGATCACCTAAGCCATGAGAAGTACGTAAAAACATACAACAAAAAATATATATTATATATATTGGATCTATTCACTTACGGATTTTCATTTGTATTATACTTGTTTGGCGGAAATTCCGAAATTGTTGTCTGTTGTTATGTATTTATTACGGCTTAGGAGATCCTTACAGAAAATTGAAATTTTAATCTTTTTAAAGCAATTTTTACAGCTGTGATCGTCAAGACCCAGAGATTCTGAATTGTTAATTTAAAAACAACTAATTTAAAAATTGGGCAATTTTTTCTCATCAATTTTAATTCTTTGCATCTGTCAACTATCTCATTTCTGAGTCCAGAAAGTTCGTCTTGAGACCGGTTTACGCCGAGTTGTCTGAGACCATAAGTACTTCTTACAGCTTAGGTGATCCTCATAGAAAATTACATTTTTAATCTTTTTATAACAAATTTTTCACGGCTATGGTCGTTAAGATCCACAGATTCTAAATTGTTTACTTAAAAATGTATACCTGTCTTGAACTATAGGGCTTATAAAATAAGAAATTATTTATGAATATTTATTATTTCACAATGTTAACAATTCAGCATCTGTGGGTCTCAACGATCATAGCGTAAAAAATTGTTCAAAAAGATTAAAATTGTAATTTTCTATAAGGATCTCCTAAATCGTAAGAAATACGTAAAAGCAGACAACAATGTCGTAATTTTCGCCAAACAAGTATAATACAAATGAAAATCCGTAAGTAAATTGATTCAATATATATATATAATAAATATTTTTGTTGTTGTCTGTTTTTACGTGCTTCTGACGGTTTAGGAGATCCTTATAGAAAATTATAATTTTAATCTTTTATAACCAATTTTTTACCACTATAGTCGTTAAGACCCACAGATTCTGAATTGTTAACTTAAAAAGTTATACCTGCCGTGGTCTATAGGGCTTATAAAATAATAAATTATTTATGAAAATTTATTAATTTGGAATGTTAACAATTCAGAATCTGTGAGTCTTAGCGAACATAGACGTAAAAAATTGCTTTAAAAAGATTAAAATTGTAATTTTTTATAAGGATCTCCTAAACCGTAAGAAATACGCAAAAACAGACAACAATTTCGGAATTTCCGCCAAACATGTATAATACAAGTGAAAATCCATAAGTGAATTGATTCAATATATATATATATATATATATATATATATATATATTTTGTCTGTTTTTACGTACTTCTTACGACTTAGGTGATCCTTATAGAAAAATACAATTTTAATCTTTTAGTAAGCAATTTCTTACAGCTATGGTCGTTAAGACCAACAGATTCTGAATGAATTGTTTAAATTTAGTGCAAATCAAGTGACAAGTCGCTGCCAATCCCTACGAAACCATTTCTATTCCCTTGTTTTTATAACAAACTCAATAAATTTTTTAACATTTGCATTGCTATTATACGTATACATATTTCGGATAGTTACTTCATGTTTTCTAGGTACTTTTGGATGAATTCGAGTGTTTTTTAAATCCGGTACACATCAAAAGTCATTTTTTGTTTCATTTTTCTTATTAAATGCAAAGAAATTTTTTTTTTTTAAATCCGTCATAACAGTTTGATGCTAAATTTCTTTAGGTTCCATTAAAAAAAAAGTCCAACTCAAACAATAATTGTCTTCTGAAAATCAATTTGCCCACGGTTTTTTTTTGCTTCACTCTGCGCCCCTAGGCATTTGCCTATCTTTGCCTAGTGAGTAAAGCGGCACTGAGTAAAAGTCATTAAAGGCTAGAGACAAAAAAATAATAATTTTTTTCCAATCATCATCAAAGCTGTCGTTAGATTGTTAGTTGATCGATATATTTGCTCATCTCATTGTCTGAGTATACAATATATGGTGCTATGGGGTCCCATAATTAATATTCGATGTAGGGAGGCCGGAAGTTTCTCGTCTACCGTCCATTGGGCCTTTTGGGCTTCAGTAAAAAAATTTCGGCGGCAACCATATGTTTCGATAATTCTGTAGATCGATGGTGGATTTCACGGCACAACTGACACCCGCATTTTTATTCCCGTATATTGGACAGCGCGGTGCATTTTCGGGCAATGTTGCCCGTCGCGGGCGTTAAGGGAATTAGTTACGAGGGTAAATTAATCGAGTTCCAATTAGGGGTTAATAACTTTTTAATTTACGATCGCATTTTTCTCACCTTTC
This sequence comes from Melikaiella ostensackeni, assembly GCA_032362435.1. Lineage (NCBI taxonomy): Eukaryota > Metazoa > Arthropoda > Insecta > Hymenoptera > Cynipidae > Melikaiella > Melikaiella ostensackeni. The sequence goes on from JAUMHM010000088.1 coordinate 8,562,924, forward strand.
GACACTCAAGCCTCTCATTCATTACTTTCTCTTTTATGGTGTTCTCTTCACAAAAGGAGGCAAGAAAAATGAAAAAAAAAAAAATTTTAGCACGTTGTTAAATTATTATTTATATTAAGAGAGCGTCCATTAATTACGCAAGGCTCATTTGGGGAGGAGGGGAAAATTTAGTAAATCAATCCACATTTTTTTAATCATGTGAACATTCCTTGAAATCCTTTGAATTCCATGGATATCGTACATAATCTCTTGAAATACTTTGAAAACTGTGAAAATTCCTAAACATTTTTTGAAATTTCGTGAAATCTTTTGAAATCCTTGAAATCGTTTTAAATCTTCAAAATCCCATTAAAAGTCCCTTATAATCTTTTTAAATCCGTGGAAATCACTTAATATCTCTAAAATTCAGTTGAAACCCTTGAAATTCCGTGAAATATCTCGAAATATTACGAGATTCCTTAAAATCGCTGAAATCCCTTTAAAATTCATTGAAATCCTTAAAGACCATGGGAATATTTCCAAATGTCTTGAAATCCTTAAAATATTTGAAATCCACTCACATCTTTTGAAGAAACTAAAATCCCTTGAAATCCCTTGAAATCGTTGGAATTCTATGGATATCGTACCTCATCTCTTGAAAACCCTTCGAAAAAATTGAGCTCCCTGTAAATTCCTCAAAATCATTTAAACACTGTTGAAATTTTTTAAAATTCTCTGAGATTCCACAAAATCTTTTGAAATCCTTGATTTCGCTTTCGCTTTAAATCTCCAAAATTTTTTTAAAACTTATAATTCTTTAAGATCCGTGGAAATCACTTCATATCTCTAAAATTCAGTTTAAATCCTTGAAATTCCGAAAAATTTGTTTAAATATTATGAGATCCCTTAAAATCATTGAAATCCCTTTAAAATTCATTAAAACTTTGAAATCCCTGGGAATATTTTCAAATCTCTCGAAATCCCTTAAAACACTTGAAATCCATTCACATCTTTTTAATGAAAATAAAATACCTCAAAATCCCTTGAAGTCTCTGGAATTCTATGGGTATCGTACATAATCTCTTGACATCCCTTTTAAACAACTAATCTCCCTGGAAATTCCTTGAAATCATTTAAGCTCTGTAGACATTTTTTTTAATTCTTTGAGATTTCATGAAATCTTCCGAAATTCTCGAAATCGCTTTAAATCTTCCAAATCTCATAAAAACCCCTTATAATCATTTAAGAGCCGTGGAATTTACTTAAAATCTCCGAAAATCGGTTAAAATCCTTGAATTTCGAGAAATATTTCGAAATATTACGAGATCCCTCAAATCTTAAAAATCTCTTTGAAATTTATTGAAATCTTTAAAATCCGTGGAAATCTTACCGAATCTCTTGAAATCCTTTAAAATATTTAAAATCCATTGAAACTTTTTTAAAGATAGTCAAATCTCTCGAAATCCCTTGAAATCCTTGGAATTCTATGCATATCGTACATAATCTCTTGAAATCTCTTTAAAACAATTGAGCTCACGAGAAATTCCTTCAAATCCTTCAAACACTGCGGACATTTCTTTCAATTCTTTTAGATTCCGTGAAATCTTTTGACATCCTTGAAATCGCTTTAGATCTTTAAAATTCAATGGAACCCCTTTAAAATCATTTAAAATTCATGGAAATCACTTAATATCTCTAAAATTCGGTTGAAATCCTTGAAATTTGAAAAATATTTCGGAATAACACGAGATCTCTTCAAGTCTTTGAAATCCCTTTAAAATTTATTGAAATCTTTAAAATCCATGGGAATCTTTCCAAATCTCTTGAAATCCCTTAAAATATTTAAGATCCATTAAAACCTTTTAAAACAAATTCAAATCCTCGAAATCCCTTTAAAACGATTGAGCTCACGGGAAATCTCTTCAAATCCGTCAAATAGTGTTGAAATTCATTAAAATTCTTTGAGATTCCGTGAAATCTATTGAAATCTTTGAAATTCCGTGAAATATTCTAAAATATTACGAGTTCCCTTAAAATCATTGAAATCCCTTTAAAATTCATTTATATCTTTAAAATCCATGGAAATCTTCCCAAATCTCTTTAAATCCCTCAAAATATTTAAAATCCATTAAAACCTTTTCTAAGAAATTCAAATCCCTCGAAATCTGTCGAAATCCTTGGTATTCTATGTATATCGTACATAATCTCTTGAAATCCCTTTAAGACAATTGAGCTCACGGGAAATCAAATCCTTCAAACACTGTGGAAGTTCCTTAAAATTCTTCGGGATTCCGTGAAATCTTTTGAAATCCTTGAAATTGCTTTAGATCTTTAAAATTCAAAAAAACCTCCTTAAAATCCTTTAAAATTCATGGAAATCACTAATTATCTCTAAAATACAGTTAAAATCCTCGATATTACGTGAAATATTTCGAAATATTCCGAGATCCCTTCAAATCTTTGAAATCCCTTTAAAATTCATTGAAATCTTTAAAATCCGTGGAAATCTTTCCGAATCTCTTGAAATCCTTTAAAATATTTAATATACATTAAAACCTTTTTAAAGTAATTCAAATCCCTCGAAATCCCTTGAAATCCTTGGAATTCTGTGTATAGCGTAAATAATCTGTTGAAATCACTTTAAAACAATTGAGCTCACGGGAAATTCCTTCAAATCCTTCAAACACTGTGGAAATTTCTTGAAAATTTTTTTAGATTCCGTGAAATCTTTTGAAATCCTTGAAATCGCTTCAGATCTTCAAAATTCAATAAAGCCTCCTTAAAATCCTTTAAAATTCATGGAAATAACTTAATATCTCTAAAATTCGGTTGAAATTCTTGAAATTCGAAAAATATTTCGAAATATTACGAGATCTCTTAAAAACTTTGAAATCCTTTTAAAATTGATTGAAATCTTTAAAATCCATGGGAATCTTTCCGAATCTCTTGAAATCCCTTAAAATATTTGAAATCCATTCAAATTTTTTCAAGGAAATTAAAATCCCTCGAAATCCCTTGAAATCCTTGTTCTTCCATGGATATTCTACATAATTTCTTGAAATCCTTCAAACAGTGTCAAAATCGCTTTAAATTCTTTGAGATCTCGTGAAATCTTCTGAAATCCTTGAAATCTCTCCCTGGAAATTACTTAAAATCCTTCAAACATTGGGGAAATTCCTTGAAACTCTTTGGGGTTCCGTGAAATCTTTTGAAATTCTTGAAGTCGCTTTAAATCTTCACGGTTAATATCTCTAATATTCATTTAAAATCCTTAAAATTCTATGAAATATTACAAGATCCCTTTGAAACTTTGAAATCCCTTTAAAATTCATTGAAATATTTAAAATCCGTGGGTATATTTCCGAATCTTTTGAAATCCCTAAAAATATTTGAAATCCATTCAAATCTTTTCAAAGAAATTAAAATCCCTCGAAATCCCTTGAAATCCTTGGACTTCCATGGATTTCATATACAATCTCTTGAAAACCCTTTAAAACGATTGAGCTCCCTGGAAATTTCCTAAAATCCTTCAAACATTGGGGAAATTCCTTAAAATTCTTTGGGATTCCGTGAATTTTTTTTTAATTCTTGAAGTCGTTTTAAATCTTCACAATCCCATAAAAATCCCTTATAATCTTTTAAAATCCGTGGGAATCACTTAATATCTCTAATATTAATTTAAAATCCTTAAGATTCTGTGAAATATTACAAGATCCCTTAAAAACTTTGAAATCTCTTTAAAATTCATTGAAATCTTTAAAATCAGTGGGTATATTTCCGAATCTCTTGAAATCTCTTAAAATATTTGAAATCCATTCGAATCTTTACAAAGAAATTAAAATCTCTCGAAATCCCTTGAAATCTTTGGAATTCAATGGATATCTTACATATTCTCTTGAAATTCCTAAAAAACGATTGAGCTCCCTGGAAATTCCTGAAATCCTTTAAACAGTGTCGAAATTCCTTTAAATTCTTTGATATTCCGTGAAATCTTCTGAAATCCTTGAAATCGCTTTAAATCTTTAAAATCTCATAGGAGCCCCTTATAATCCTTTAAAATCCGTGGAAATCCCTTGAAATTCCGTGAAATATTTCCAAATATTATGAGATCACTTAAAATCTTTAAATTCCTTCTAAAATCCCTTAGAATCTTTTGAAATCCGCGAAAATCACTTAAAACCTCTAAAATTCAGTTAAAATCGTTAAAATTCCGTGAAATATTTCGAAATATTACAAGATCCCTTGAATTCTTTGAAATCCCTTTAAAATTCATTGAAATCTTTAAACTACAGTTTTGAATTATAGGTTGAATAAGAATGAAACAATTTCTGATTGAAGTCTTCAAAATTCGATAATTTCAAATTAAAGGCGTGCGAAATTAAAGAATTTTGAATTGAAAACTTTTAAAATTGAATAACTTCAGATAGAAATTTAAAAAATTGACCAATTTGAAGTTGAAAGCACATAAACATTAAAAATTATAAAGTTTTCAATGTCATAGATTTAGAAAAGAGATACTTTTTGTCTGGGAGATTTTTCAATGAGAAACTGAATTTACTTTTTAAAACTTGGAATTTTTTTTTTAAAAAGGCATGTGATGTCAAAAACTAATTGTATGATTTGAAAATTAAAAGTTTTTGAAGGTGAATACTTCAAGATGGAAAGTTTTTTTAAAATTAAACAATTTAGAATTTAAATTATGCAAAATTGAAGAATTTGAAATTATAGAGCATAAAAAAATGTTTGGATTCAATTTTTAATCGTTTGAAATTGTAGAATTTTAAATTTAAATACAAATTGTACAATATTTAAAAATAAAATCCTTTAAAGGGGCAAAAATACTGGGAAATTTCCAATTAAAAGCGTTTGAAATTGAAATTTTTCTATTGAAAACGAGTTATATAAAATATTCCCAAATAAATCGTTAGAAAATTGAACAGTTTTAAAATGAAAAGATTGAAATTAAAAAGAGTACAATTTTAAATTGCAGGAACATTAGAAATATTATCATTAATCATTATTAATATTTATTTTGCATTAACGAATGCGAGCCGACAACAATCCTCCATCCTGGTCCCCTGGACCTCTCATCAACAAATGAGAGCCGGCAGCAATCCTCTCTCCCGGCCTCTTAGGCCCCTCATTAACGAATCCGAGCCGACAGAAATCTTCTCTCTCGGTCTCTTGGACTCCTCATCAACGAACGCGAGCTAGCAACAATCCTCCATCTCGGCCCCCTGGACCTCTCATCAACAAATGAGAGCCGGCAGCAATCCTCTCTCTCGGCCTCTTAGACCCCCCATCAACGAATGCGAGCCGGCAACAATCTTCTCTCTTGGTTTTTTGGACCCCTTATCAACGAACGCGAGCTGACAACAATCCTCCATCCTGGTCCCCTGGACCTCTCATCAACAAATGAGAGCCGGCAGCAATCCTATCTCTCGGCCTCTCAGACCCCTCATCAACGTATCCGAGCCGAAAGAAATCTTCTCTCTCGGTCTCTTGGACCCCTGATCAACGAATGCGAGCTGGCAACAATCCTCCATCTCGGCTCCCTGGACCTCTCATCAACAAATGAGAGCCGGCAGCAATTCTCTCTCCCGGCCTTTTAGACCCCCATCAACGAATGCGAGCCAGCAACAATCTTCTCTCTTGGTTTTTTGTACCCCTCATCAACGAACGCGAGCCGGCAACAATCCTTCATCTCGGCTCCCTGGACCTCTCATCAACAAATGAGAGCCGGCAGCAATCCTCTCTCCCGGCCTTTTAGACCCCTATCAACGAATGCGAGCCGGCAACAATCTTCTCTCTTGGTTTTTTGTACCCCTCATCAACGAATTCGAGCCGGCAACAATCCTCCATCTCGGCCTCCTGGACCTCTCATAAAAAAATGAGAGCCGGCAGAAATCCTCTCTCTCGGCTCTTAGACCCCTCATTAACGAATTCGAGTCGGCAACAAACTTCCCTCTTATTTTTTTGGACCCCTCATCAACGAACGCGAGCCGGCAACAATCCTCCATCTTGGTTCCCTGGACCTCTCATAAACAAATGAGAGCCGGCAGCAATCCTCTCTCTCGGCCTCTTCGACCCCTCATCAACGAATGCGAGCCGACGGCAATCCTCTCTCTCGGTCCCTTGGACCCCTCATCAACGAATACGAGCTGGCGGAAATTTTAGGGTGATAGTACACCGAGGCCCGGCAAATAGAGAGTTGAGTGCATTTTATATTAAAGTTTTTTGAAGTTTTTTAAATAGCTTGAATTTAGTTGTACGTCCATAAAAGTTGAACGATTTCAAAATGTTTATTATGGATTTAAATCAAGTTTAAAATTTAGGTCGATCAAAATTGCAAAATTGTAAGTTAAAATATTTGATAGTTAAAGAATTTAAAGTGAAAAGCGCTTAAAGTGGAATAATCTGAGATAAGAAAAGTTCGAAATGGAATAATATTAATAATAATTAAACAATTTCTGACTGAAACATTCAAATTCGATAACTTCAAATTGAAGGTGTTCGAAAAACTGAAGAATTTAGTTAATCATCAAAAAATATTGTGGATCTATTCCATAAGGAAAAATTTGTAATCAATATTTTTAAAACAAAATTGTAAGTTATAGTTTATACAATAGTGAAGGCTTCCATTTTCATTTTACAGTTTTAATAGTTCAAAATGAACTTTTTGAAATTCTGAAAATTTCAATTAAAAAATTGTTCAATACAGAAATACCTTCAATTAAAAAAAGAATTAATATAAAGGAATATTATAGTTATTCGTATTAAATCATAAAATGATTTTAATAGAAGATTTATAGCTGCAACACCAGTACATTTCTAAAGGGTGAAGAATGTCCTTGACTCCGCTGAAATTTTTTTTCGTCGGACAAATGCCAGGTTTTGAAAATTGGGAAAAAGGACACTTTCAAAAGAAGAGGAATATAATAGACAATGTACGTTTCACGGGATTTAGCAATAAAATTGGTTGTAAATACGATCATAAAATCCTCGCCTCACGGGCCGGGTTCGGTACCTAACTACCTAAATGCTAAATTTTAAACTTCCTGAAAACCTTTCAATTTTTCGAGGGCAACTTTCAGATCCTTCCTGGTCAAGTCATTTTCTGCCCATATTGTATAATTTCGAAAAATTAATTTTCCAAAAGAACTCGTTATGATTTTATTTCCAATGGGAGCGTCCATTAATTACGTGAAGCTTTTATGTGGGGAGGTGGTCGAAAAATCTTACGAATCCTTACTTGGGGGGAGGGGGGATCCGAAGCATCTTTCAGGTAAATTTCCTCTTTCTAATTATTTTTTTCGAATATGCTAATTGAAACCAGTTTATACCAGCTGTTAAAATTACTTTTTACACTATTATTCACATATCATTATTTATTTAATTTATTCTTTATTATGCAATATTTCATATTACATACACGTCCAATAAATATAGAGTCGAGGAGTTAATCCTTCTCGAAATCTCGTGGAATCCCTGGAAATCTTTTCAATACTTTGAAATCCTGTGAAATCTTTTGAAAATTTTTTTAATCATGTGAAAATTCCTTGAAATCCTTTTAATTCCATGGATATGGTACATAATCTCTTGAAATCCCTTTAAAACTATTGAGCTTTCTAAATATCCCTCGAAATCCTTAAAAAAAACTCTTAAAATTCTTTGAGATCCCGTGAAACCTTTGAGATCCTTGAAATCACTTGAAATCTTCAAAATCCCATACGAACCCTTTATAATTGTTCAAAATTTGTGTAAATCCGTTAAAATGTCTTAAAAAATGGTTAAAGTCCTTGAGATTCCGTGAAATATTTCGAAATATTAGAAGATCACGTGAAATATTGAAATCCCTTTAAGATTCATTGAAATCTTCAAAATCTCTGGGAATCTTTCCGAATCCCATATAAGCCCGTTAAAGCCCTTAAAATCTCTAAAAATTGATTTAAATGCTTGAAATTATGTGAGACATTTCGAAACATTACGAGATACCTTGAAATATTTTTTATACTTTTTAAAACTTATTGAAGTCTTTAAAATCCGCAGGAAGCCTTACAAAGCTCTTGAAATTTCTCAAAATATTTTAAAATCCATTGAAATCTTTCAAAAGTCATAAAAATTTCTCGAAATCCCTTCGAATCCATTATAATGTTCGGAAATGCCGTCAAATTTTATGAAATCTTAGGAAATCCTCTAAAATCCGTGGAAATACTTTGGAAACTTTTGAAATCCCTTGAAATCCATTAAATTCCTATAAAATCCTCTAAAATTTTTGGAAATATTTTTTAATCCCTTGAAAACTTTTGAAATCTTATGAAATTCCTTCAAATCTTCGAAATTCACTCAAAATTCCCTGACATCCTTCAAAATTCGTGGGAATGCTTTGGCATCTCTTGAAATCCTTTAAAACCCTTTAAAGTCGCATGACTTCGATTGAAATATTTTGAAATCTTTAAAAATACCTGAAAATCGCCGAAAATTCTTTGTAATCCGCAGAAATCATTCAAAATTCTTCTAAAAGCCATAAGACCTCGAAATCCCTTAGAATCCTTTATAATATTAGGAAATCATTTGAAATTCTGTTAAATCATTTGAAATCTTACGAAATCCTTGAAAATCCTTTGGAACACTGTGACTTCTTTTGAAATATTTCGAAATCTCTTAAAACCCTTTGGAATCCCTTAAAACCCTTTGTAATCTGCAAAAATCGTTCTTGATTCCTTAAAATCCATAACAATTCCTTATGAACCCTTTAAATCTTTGAAATCACTTCAAAATTCATTGAAAACTTTAAAATTCGCGAGAATCTTTTCGAACTTCTTGATATCCCTTGAAATATCTTAAAATCCATTATAATCCCTTATAATATTCGAAAATCCTTTGAAATAACGGTAAATCTTTCAAAATCCTCTAAATTCCGTGGATATAGTTTGAAATATTATGAAATCTCTTAATTTCCTTTAAAATCCCGTGAAATCATCAAAACCTTTTTAAATCTCTGTAAATCCTTTGAAATACCGTAAAATCCTTTACAATTTTTGCAAATATTTTCAAATCCCGTGATATTTTTCGAAATCTTATGAAATTCCTTCAAATTTTCGAAATATAATTAAAATTTTTTTAACTCCGGTGACTTCTTTTGAAATATTTCGAATTCTCTAAGAGGCCTTGAAATCCTTTATAATCCATTATAATCCGCAAAAACCGTTCTAAATTCCTTTAAATCCATAACAATCCCTTAAAATTCCCTGAAATCTTTGAAATACCTTTAAAATTCATTGAAATCCTTGAAATCCGTGGAAATCTGTCCGAATCTCTTGAAATCCTTTAAAATGTCTTAAAATCTATAAAATCGTTTAAAAGCTATAAAAATTTCTGGAAATCGCTTAGAATCCTTTATAAAATTCAGAAATCCTCTAAAATTCAGTTAAGTCTTTTGAAATCTTACGAAATCCTCTAAAATCCGCGGATACACTACTTTTAAATATTATGAAATCTCTTCATATCCTTTGAAATCCCGTGAAATCATCGAAACCTTTTTAAATCTCTTGAAATCCTTAAAAATCCCGTAAAATCTTTTAAAAATTTTGCAAATATTTTTAAATCCCGTGAAATCTTTTGAAATCTTATGAAATTCCTTCATATCTTCGAAATCCAATTAGAATCCTTTAAACTTCCGTGACTTCTTTTGAAATATTTCGAAACTTCTAAAAGCCCTTGAAATCCCTTATAACCCATTATAATCCGCAATAATCGTTCTAAATTCCTTAAAATCCATAACAATCCCTCAAAATCCCCTGGAATCTTTAAAATACCTTTAAAATTCATTGAAATCTTTGAAATCCGTGGAAATCTTGTCGAATTTCTTGAAATCCTTTGAAATATCTTAAAACCCATAAAATCCTTTAAGAGCTATACAAATTTCTGGAAATCGCTTTGAATTCTTTATAATATTCGGAAATCCTTTGAAATTCAGTTAAATCTTTTGAAATCTTATGAAATCCTTTAAGATCCGCGGATATACTACTTTGAAATATTATGAAATCTCTTAATTTCCTTTGGAATCCCGTAAAATCATCAAAACCTTTTTAAATCTCTTGAAATCCTTTGAAATTCCGTAAAATCCTTAAAAATTTTTGCAAATATTTTTAAATTCCGTGAAATCTTTTGAAATCTTATGAAATTCCTTCATATCTTCGAAATCCAATTAAAATCCTTCAAACTCCCGTGACTTCTTTTGAAATATTTCGAAATCTCTAAATGCCCTTGAAATCCCTTCTAATCCATTGTAATCCGCAAAAATCGTTCTAAATTCCTTAAAATCCATAACAATCCCTTGAAATCCCCTGAAATCTTTAAAATATCTTTAAAAATAATTGAAATCTTTGAAATCCGTGGAAATCTTTCCAAATTTTTTAAAATCCCTCAAAATATCCTAAAATCCATCAAATCTTTTAAAAGCTATAAAAATTTCTGAAAATCGCTAAGATTCCTTTATAATATTCGGAAATCCTTTGAAATTCAGTTAAATGTTTTGAAATCTTACGAAATCCTCTAAAATCTGCGGATATACTACTTTGAAATATTATGAAATCTCTTAATATCCTTTGAAATCCCGTGAAATTATCAAAACCTTTTTTAATCTCTTGAAATCCTTCAAAATCCCGTAAAATCTTTAAAAATGTTTGCAAATATTTTTAAATCCCGTGAAATCTTTTGAAATCTTATGAAGTTCCTTCAAATCTTCTAAATCCAATTAAAATCCTTTAAACTCCTGTGACTTCTTTTGAAATATTATTAAATCTCTAAAAGCCCTTGAAATCCCTTATCATCCATTGTAATCCGCAAAAATCGTTCTAAATTCCCTAAAATCCATAACAATCCCTTAAAATCCTCTGAAATCTTCAAAATACCTTTAAAATTCATTGAAATCTTTGAAACCCGTGGAAATCTTTCCGAATCTCTTGAAATCCTTCAAAATATCTTAAAATTCTTTAAAACATTTTAAAAGTTATAAAAATTCCTGGAAATGGCTTAGAATCCTGTATAATATTCGGAAATCATTTGAAATTCCGTTAAACCTTAGAAATCTTACAAAATACTCTAAAATCCGTAGATATACTGCTTTGAAATATTATGAAATCTTTTAATGTCCTTTGAAATCCCGTGAAATCATCAAAACCGCTTTATTATTATTATTATTATAAAAAAATTATATCTCAGACTTAAGATGGTTATAGC
>JAUMHM010000088.1:8580343-8596570 GCA_032362435.1 Melikaiella ostensackeni
TTTTCTTTCAACATAAGTTGGCACCACTGTGCAACGTGCGATCGAAACGTCCGTCAAAACGTACGTTCCAAGAATCTAGGTTCACATGTGGAATCACCTTCAGAAGTCCAACATTTATCGTCGGGTTTATCGAAATGACATTTTTACTGAATTTTTCAAACTGCTCTAACACATTTTCAACAGCACATAAGACAATATAAAAAATACTTCTTCCTGACACAAAAATCGACTTCTCTAGCCTTCCAATTCGTAATAAAACCCGCATCTTTGGTTAATCGCAACTGCGACTTTGCTCGTAAATTTTCAATTTCGTTCGGAGATTGCGCTGTTAAAAACTTTAGAATAGAGCCAGAGGCGGTCCATTCGCAGCACAGCTTTTCAGCACAATACTAGCAGGTAGTCCACCCCAGTATTCATCCCATAATTCATTGTATTCAGTAAACCAGAGTGTATAGTGTCTCCCTTAATCGGGATAGAAATCGCACAATCGTCTACTACCAGCTACGTTACCATACTATCTTTAAATCCGCCGGCGATCTTTAATTCATCTTCCTTGAATCAATTCTAGAACAAATCGAAGTCGCCAGGCACTGAACAAAATTTTTAGGCAAGAAAATCGAAGGTCTGAATACCAAGTATATGTATACATTATATATGCTGCGAAAAAACTCAACTTTGCGAAATTACCGAGTTGACATTTGTTGACCGCATTCCAATATATACAATTTGCTTACGCTGCAAACAGATTATTGGTAAAGCTAGTTTTGTAATTACTTCAATCAAGGACATTTTTCACATATTCCTCAATTCTTGAATTTAATATAAAATTTCATTTGAATAAATAGAAGAAAAATAAGTATTTTTAAGAAACCAAAGCCAATTATTGTACACTTGGTTACTTGCTTTCAGCAGGGAGCTTGTGTCCTTCTAATGGAGGAATAAATCAGTACATCATAGAATCAATAAAACTCGGCAAACGAGTTGTGGGAAGTACTTTGTAAAAGTAGTATGTACGTGTGTAATGTGTGTATATAAGCCCATGTGAGAATTAATCGCGTGTGGTGAAGGAGATACGGGCCTTACATAATATAAAAAGATATATCTATGTTAACTGCATTTCTTGGGATAAACGATGAAAGAACATTACGATTGCTGAGTGCGTACATAGTATAAACGTATGTACTAGGTCGGATGCATTGCATTTCTTCAGTTCTCCGATAAAAGGGTAATTGGCAAGGTTAAGTTCCATCGCTGTCTCAGTTACGTCTCGTACCATATAGGTTCCTCGCGGTCAAACAAATTATTCTTTTCACGTCGCGGTCATTACCACCTGTACATATAAACACGAGTTGGTTACATATGCGTGATAATTTGATCTAGTGTAATCCCATAGAGGAGAAATTAAACAATTTGGTATCTCTAGTGCAATAAAATCTGAGCTACTATTTCCAAACAGGTTGATGTTCGAATGACTCATCGAATTTAAGGAACTAACAGAAATTAGACCATCAGAGAATATCGTGACATAAGCCAATGAAAACTTTCAATATATAGGAACTGCACTTGAATTCGTAAAGCACAATTTTCAGCTGTCAGCAAAAAGCTATTATGACATCAGTGCAAATTAGGTCTTATAAAATTTCCGACATACAATATTTCCCCTTCAATGAGGACATTTCAATTTATAATCTTTTATCCCACATTTTTACTACCGTTCAGAACTACTTCGAGATAAAGCTATAACAGTAATATCGAATACACTTAAAGTAGGATAGATTAATATTAATTAATAACGCAGCCTTGTCTAAAATGCCCTGATGTCTAATATGAAACCAATTACTCCGAGGGGTTATTCACTTCACATAGAAAAGAAAAAGTTTTGAATTAAGAAACTCGATTTTGCTTAAAGACCGAGAGGTCTTGTTTTAAGTCGAAAAATAGGCGTAAGGTCTTCTTTGAAGACAAAAACTGTGACCCTAAGGATTTCATAAGACCTCTCCAGGATCCTTTCAAAGCTCGCGAAGGATTTTGAAGATTTGAAAGATTTTAAAGATCTTCGGCAAAATTTGAAACTGGTTTTCAACTGTTTTTGAGTAGCTGAATCTTGGGATCTTCGAAATCTTGCAAATCCTTACACTCACTTTACTGCCTTCATATATTGCCAGGGTGTCTTCTAATTTTCGCCAACAAAATTCCTGGTTTTTTCCCGGCTGTAAGTATCAAATTTCTTACTAAAAGCGCGAATAAAACGCATCTAACATAAGGGTTTCTCACGTGTAATTTTATGCATTGCGATATCTTATTATATTTAAACACATTTTTTGTAATTTATGGGTTTCTAAAACTTACAAACAAATATAATACAATTTCGATGTCTTAATTGTCTGAGCAGATTTGGTTAACAGGACAGTTATTATTTTTTATAAACATATCTTTGGTTAATTATTTTGGTATTCTAATTGGTAAATAATTCTTAGATGGAATTCCAAATTTCTTTGGTATTAGCATTTTAAAGAAATTCGCAAAGATTTTAAATCATTTCACAAAAATTTGAAAAGATTTTGAAAGATTTCAAAAGATTTTGAATAATTTCGTCAAGAATTCAAGAAATTTTAAATGGTTGTAAATCATTTAACAAATATTTGTAAATATATCAAAGATTTTTAATAATTTCACACAGATTTCAAAAGATTTCAAAAGATTTCAGAAGATTTCAAAAGATTTCAGAAAGTTTCCAAGATTGGTATTCTATTTGGTAAATAATTCTTAAATATAATTCAGAAAATTTCGCAAAGATTTTAAAGATTTCAAAGATTCCAACATTTCACAAAGATTTGAAAGAATTCAAAAGGATTTAAGGATTTCGAAAGCTTTCAGAAGATTTTAAAGAATCTGCAAAGATTTCAAAGCTTTCAAAGAAATTCAAAGACTTCAACAGATTTCAAAGGATTTAAAAGACTTGAAACATTTCAAAGATTTCAAACACTTCAAAGAAATTCACAAAGATTCCAAAAGATTGCAAAGCATTTCACAAAGATTTCAAAAGATTTTAAATCATTTCACGAAGATTTCAAAGAATTCAAAAAATTTTCAAAGATTGTCTTGTTATAACGATAAAAAAAAGTATCACATTTTCGAATTCTCCGTTTTTCCCGGTTTTATTTTAATTTCGGGCTATATTTCGGTTTTCCCAGTTAGTAAACACCTTGATGGCTGTTATTGTTTTTTATCGGTAATTTTCTATATACACCGTTATAATCTTTAGTGAATAATAGTATTAAAGATATCTTAGATATTTTATATCTTCAATACCATTTTTTTTCCACGAAAGTTAAAAGTACTCTATTGATTCAGATGGAACATGTGTTGAATAAAATTGAGCGCAAACTTGAAAAAAAAACGTGTTATTCGTGTTTAGACACGTGCTAGGAATAAAGTGTGCGATTTGGGAGGGAAGTTGTCTCAAGCAGTTTTTTATGGCCACAAAGTCTCGTCTCCTCTTTACATACTTAAAATCCGAGCGAAAGGAAGGAAAACAATTGTTGTACTCGAGATGCGTGCGTATCCTTTCGCGTAAACTTCGTCGCGCACATGCGTGCCAAGAAGCGTGACCACAATGCGAAACTACTTCTCGATTTAAGGCTGCTGCAGGGGGTTATCATGGTAACGCTGTAAGCTGACAGTGCAAGCGACGAAAATCGATACAACCCTCATTTTGATATGCTGCACCGAGGGCATGCCCTATCTGCTGACTTTCTCGTACGACATGCCAATATGAATGACATTTTGCACTACGTGACCGAGATCACGAGAGCTGCGCTGGCATTCTTCTCTGACACACGATAACTGGGACGCCACGACAAAAGAGAATTGTTTCGCTAGAAAGAATTATCGCAGCAAAACCTGCAGGTGTAAGTCCCGAAAATTGAACAAATTTGGGTCATATATCTGCAATATGGAGAAAAATGCAAATCCAAAATCTTTCATTGAATACTAGAAGTCTAGCCATTCATTTTCACGTTGATTTTTTCGGGAAGAGTACTATACATTTTATATTTGGAACCAAGCATACAGTACCAAATGTGATAAAATTATCAAACGGTCATGGACTAGATGACGCAATGGTATGGCAAGTCTGAGACTCAGTCCCAGAATTTTATCGTGTAAAGGAGTTGCTTAACTTATAACATTCAGTCTTATTTCATGCATTTCTGTGGTTTTTGGGATATGCATACGATGACTTCATACAGAGGAGATCTGATCAACAGACATCCGTTGTGTCGTCAATTATGATAGAGAAAATTTGTCAAAACAAATTTTATATAAAGCGAAAAATAAGTTCCAAACATTTCACTGCGAGCTTGCAATATGGTCAACCGGATAGAAGATTAACCTACATTCGACCAAATACATGTTCCAAAATTTTCACTAACGTGCTACGATAGCTAAATTGCCTAAAGCACATCTTATGAATAGAGGAGGTGTCGGTTCAAAGCCGTCTCGCAGTGAAATTTTTGAAACTTATTTTTCGTTTCACACGAAATTTGTTTTGAAAAATTTCTTTCATCATGAGTGTCGGTACAACTGATATCTGTTGATCAGATCTCCTCTGTATGAAGTTAAAAAATTAGAGTCATCGTGTGCCTAAGGCCGAAAACCGCAGAAATGCATGAAATAAATATTATGGCATAAAGTAGAACAATTATTAAAAAATACTGGCCAATAACACCTTCAGAAACATCGAAGGTAGGCTAATCTTCCATCCAGTTAAAGCATCTCTCATAAATAGAGGTGGTGTCGGTTCAAAGTTCAAATCCGGGTCGCAGTGAAATTTTCGGAACTTATTTTTCGTTTCACACGAAATTTGTTTTGAAAAATTTCCATCATCATGAGTGTCGGTACATCTGATATCTGTTGATCAGATCTTCTCTGTATGAAGTTAAAAAATTAGTCATCGTATGCCTAAAGCCAAAAACCGCAGAAATGCATGAAATAAATATCTTGGCATAATACAGAACAATCATTCAGTCTTATTTCCTTACATTCACTATTTTATATCGGGTACTCAAAGATATATTTTGAATCCGCATTTTTCTCCTTGTACTATTTGAAAGTTCCATTTGGGAAATAGTGAACCCTATCTAGTTTCAGTTTCTTATACGTCGGAATATATTGAATTGCCACCCTTTCTTGAAGCTAATCCGAAATCTGAGAATGGGTCCGCGTTGCAAGAGAATTTCTTTATCTCTCCCAAAAAAACAGGTAAATAAATGTTTATCGGCCCTGGGAAAGTCTGGTTTCACACTTCAAGTCTGTTTTTTCAAATTTCGAGTATCGTGTAGAAATGGCAGACACTTTCGAGAAGTGCATAATACAACTAATATGAGTAATAGAACGAAAACAGGTGTTCGGTAATAGAGGAAATACTTCGCCCGAAAAGTCTTCTTAAGACTAATTGTAAGACTGTGATCGTGAGTTTGATGAATAAAGATGAATGCTCGGAGTGCACTTGATGCGCGTCTAGACGCTCGCCAATCAGCGGCCTGAACGAGTAAATGTGCACGAATCACTCGTGTGGTAATACGCCTAAAGCCTTCCACTGATTTCAACCCTAAGAACAATATTGCGATCTTCCTCCTTTAAGAGTTTAAAGTCAACGATACATCTATTTACTTTCAGAATTCTGTAAGACTTGAAGCATATTTCTTTTCATCTAGACTAAACTAACAACCTTTAAAGTATCGTGTTCTCCCTAGATTATCCGCAAAGTCGGAAGCATGAACGTGACCGTCCCTAATGAGAGTGGCGAACCACTTGAAGGAACTCTTACATTTTTTCCTCTTTTTAAATTTCGGCCCTTCTTGTCGAGCTGAAACATATTCCAGATCCAGCATAAACTCGCATAAATTGGTTTTCGACATTCCTGAAGGAATTTGAAGACAGCTTTGTAGTTATAGTTTGTCAGTCTTGTCGACTGAATCTCACTTTTGCTGTTCACTATCTGGCGGAAGTAAGGGTGGATCGAAGGAAACTTCTGAACCGAGAAAGGGCACGAACAGTTCCGCTTTATTTCAGACTGTAGATGGTACTCGTACTCCTTCTGGAGAGGAATCGATGAGGGAAGTAGGCCATTTCATTCCTTTCTCCCTTGAAAACCACGACGCTCGCGCTGTGTCGGATTGTCCTTGTAAGAGCACTTCCTAGCAAGATAGGTTAATGCTGCTCGCAATTAAGAAAATTCCAGGCGACAAGATCGCAATAGCTTAACATGAGAGTGAAGGTCAATAGGGCAAGTCTCTCTCTGGAAAGGTATAAATGAAATAAAGCAAGATTTCAAAATCTTTCATAAAAATTTTTGAAACAAATTCTCCGAGTGTGTCATGAAAATAAAGACGAGGAAGATTAATAAAAATTGTATATCAATTTAATAACCCATTTGGTATCTGAAAACCCAGTGCTAATTAATTTGAATGTGTTGAATGGTTTACGCAACTTTAAATTAAATCATCAGTGGCCATCGGTTTTAATGACACACATGCGTTACAAACACGTAATTTACTTGCCGGTAGACCAAAGCCATTAATTGACTAATGGGGTTTACCGCGGCTTTGCTATATCACTTCAACGTAATAAAATCATGATTCAAAGAAAAAGTTCCCTTCTTACGTCACTATTATAATATATTTCAATCCAGTTCCCATAATTTGAATTTATTTTCTTCCGCGCATCTACATACCATACGCTTCAATTTGCGTCATCGTCGAGCAAAATCGCATCAAAAGAAACGCTTCCAGCATAGGCCTGAACGAGGCCTGAAAAGGCAATTTGCGTCCATTTCTGAATATTCAACCACAGATATAAACAAAGAAGGCATTAACATAGTAACTTTTGTTTTTTATCGCAATTCTAGATGCCACACGCTTCAATTTGAGCCAAGGCGCAGCGAAAATGGACCTAAAGAAAAGCTTCCAGCATAGGTCAGCGGTCTCAAAAACCAAGTTTAACCACTTTTTGAATTTTTAAACCCTGATATAAACAAAGCAGACACTAGAACAGCAACTTTCATTTTTTTTCTGCGCATTCACATGCTACACAAAGGACTCGTTTAAAAAATGGATCATTATTTTAATCCTTTTGACTTTGTAAAATTACCTTTCGTCTTTGAGAGCTGCATGAACTAGTTTCAAGCAAAAATTACATTTTATCATGAAATAATAAGCAATCGTATAAAACCAAATTTTAATTAAGTAATTATGTGAATTGCGAAAACCCATCGCCCAGAATAAGGATGACGTAATACAGATCTTAGTTATTTCAGCGCATATATGAACAGGTTTTTATTTTTTACGATCGTGATACTCGACTCGGCCTAAAAATACTCTAAGAGTAACAATGACCATGTAAAGTAGAAAATATGCATGTGAAAAATAAACTCGCGCCCGATAAAGATGGCAAACCCGAGGGCAAACCGGTTGGAAGAGCACTTTGTTATTTAAGTACTTGTCACGTTTCATTTTGTCCCCATTGTAATGGCTTTTAGTCTTTTACTTCTTCGTAAAAAATCACAGTAAACATTAAGTTTCAGGAAACTGCCAAGTTAAAGCATTTCAACATTTTTCTCTCACGAAACTGTCGTTACAGTTCTTCGAAGATACGATTAACGATTTAATTAATGGAAATGATTAATTACCGACTCAAGTGAGGGAACCAGATCTTACAACTCGATTGAGTCTATGATAGAAATTGATTTGTCGACACTGATCCTGTTCATTCAAGCGTTCTCACACATCCTCCACAACCCAAGTTCAACGAAGAGATAACAATTTTTTAATGAATGTTTCCTACAACTGGGGCGTCGCGATTTCACAATGGGAACCCAACAATAGCCATTTCCGTGTGATTATCAAAAACCTGCCGGAAACCTGCAGGCATAATAATAAATGCGGCTGACCAGTAAAACATTCGCCCAACGCCTGAGGAAACGGACAAATTTGTTTGGATATAAGAGGCGAGAAAATTGTCATTTATGAGAAGTGAGAATGTCCTTTTAGGGACGAATTTTCCTGTCGAACATTGCGGAAACGGATATACCACATATTGCGACACGCGCCGTTATGTCAATCAAAAAACCAGTAAAGCATTCGCTCGACGGGTCCAGAGGAAACATACAAATTTGGTTGGATGCAAGAGGCGAAAAAATGGTCATTTATGAGAAGTGAGAAAGTCCTTTAAGGGATGAATTTTCCTCGAATTTTCCTGTCGAACACTGCGGAAACGGATATGGCACACTCGCCGTTATGGCAATCAAAAGTAGGCATCCTTCCTTGATACCGAGAAGTAACTGGCTAGCTCTGCGAACGAGCTATATGAGACGTGACGGCCTTGCGGTAAAATCGTTCCGGATCACAAAACTCAGGTTCACGAACGTGATATTAACAACACCAGGGAGCATCAACATCACGGAAACGATGCACGATAATCAACAACACGAAAATTGTTGCCAGAAATCCGTACCAGGCGCATAAATCTGTCCCAAAATTGGAAAAAAATTGCGAAAAAATTGCTCTGCAAAAAAGCTCTCGACAATCGACCGCTTGGACAAAAAGAGGAAATGATCATAGTCAAATAAAAGAACTTGGTAACTGCAGCACGAGACTGAAACATTGTTCGCCAAGCTAAAGGTCAATGTCTTTCTCATTTGTAACTCGAATATATCAGGAAAATAAAGGTTGATTTATTTTCTAAAATTACTTGAAATCAGGGATCACAATGCGTCCCTTTTTTTAGCTAATCCCCTTTTTTCCACTTAAATTTGGAAAAACACCTAAAATCGAGAACTTTGATCCACTTTTCCCCCTTTTTTAAAGGAATTTTTTATTAATTTTTCAAGAAACAAATTAAATACATTAGAAAACAAGACGCTTTAAAAGAGATTCTTTTTGATGATACCAATTTCAAATATTTTCTCAATTGTTGAATTTTCAGTCAAGTAGTTGAATTTTCAATTAAAAAGATCACTTCTGAATGAAAAATATAATAGTTGATATTTCAACCAAAGAATTTAATTTTCAACATAACAGTAGAATTTTAAACCAAATAAATGAATTTTTAAACAAGTAGTTGAATTTTTAACCAAGTAGTTGAATTTTCAATCAAAAAAGATGAATTCTCAATGAAGAATATAATAGTTGATATTTCAACCAAAAAAGATTTTGATTCTCAATATAACAGTAGAACTTTAAACCAAATATATGAGTTTCTAAGCAAATAGTTGAATTTTCAAACAAGAAGATGAATTTTCAACCACATGGTTGAACTTTCAATAAAAAAAAAATGAATTCTCAATGAAAAATGTAATAGTGGATATTTCAACTAATAATGATGTTAATTTTGAATTAAAAAATTATTGAATTAAACCAAAAAAAGACGAATTTAAACGAAAGAAAAAAACAGTTGAATCCTCAACCAAACAGTTGCACTTTCAAGCCGCAAAGACGAATTTTCTACAAAGCAGTTGAATTTTTATCAAGAAAATATGAATTTTTAATAAAAAAGTTAATATTTAAACAAATAGTAGAATTTCCCACCAAATTAGTTAAATTTTCAACAAAAAAAGACAAATTTTGAATCAAAAAGGATGCCTTTTTAACAGCAATGTAGAATTTTCAACAAAATAATTAAACTTGTAACCAAAAAAGATAAATTCTCAACCGAACAGTTGCATTTTTAACCAAAAAAAGATTTAATTTTCAAACCTAAAATACGAATTTTCAACAGAAGAGTTGAATTTTCAACCAAGAAAGATTTTTCATGCAAGAAGGAAACCAAAAATTCAACAAAATTGTTGAATTTTCAATCAAGTAGTTGGATTTTTCAACCAAACAATTAAATTTGTAACCAAAAAAGATGAATTCTCAACCAAACAGTTGCATTTTTAACAAAAAAGATGAATTTTCCAACCAAAAAAACGAATTTTCAACAAAAGAGTTGAGTTTTCAACCAAGAAAGACTTTTTAGTCAAGAAAGAAAACAAAAATTCAACAAATTTATTGAATTTTCAATGAAATAGTTGGATTTTTCAATCAAAAAAGACGACTTCTGAATGAAAAATGTAATAGTTGATATTCCAACAAAAAATATTTTAATCCTCCAACCAAAACAGATTAAGTTTCAATGAAATAATTGCATTTTCAAGCTACAAAACAGTTTAATTTTTATTACGAAAATATGAATTTTCAACAAAAAAATCCATTTTTAACTGAATAGTAGATTTTAATACCAAAATAGTTGAATTTTCAACCGGAAAGACAAATTTTTACTAAAAGGATGACTTTTTTCCCAAATTGTTCAGTTTTAAACAAAAAAATTAAATTTGTAACTAAAAAAAAATTGAATTCTCAACCAAACAGTCGAATTTTTAATCACAAAAGATGAATATCCAAACCGAAATACGAATTTTCAACAAAAGAGTTAAATCTCCATCAAGTAGTTAAACTTTCAGCCAAAAAAGATTTTAATTTTCAACATAACAGTGAAATTTTGAACAAAAAGGATTAATTTTTAACCAACTACTTGAAATTCAATAAAAAAAGACGAATTCTCAATGAATATGTAATAGTTAATATTTCAACCAAAAAAAGATTTTTATTTTAAATAAAAAATAGTTGAATTTTACCAAAAAGACGAATTTTTTACTAAAAACTAAAACTTTCAACCTGAAAATATGAATTTTCAACAAAAAAGTCAATTTTTAACCAATAATTCAATTTAAAATAAAAGATGAATTCTCAACCCAAAATATAATAGTAGACATTCCAACCAAAAATAGTTCAAAAAAAAGAAAATTATATAGCTTTGTTTTACATGTTAGCAAACTGCGTATTTGAAAAAATTATTAGTTTCGTAATATTGTTACTTTCGTGAATAATCATTTTTAAAAAATTGAACAGAAAGCTTTCATAAGCTAAGATTTAAAAATTTTTTGAACATCTGAGAGCTTTCAGCTGATAAAAATACATTAGAAAAATCTTTGAAAGTCCAAGGAAGCAAAAACGGAAAAAGTAGGTTTTTCAAATAGTAATTTTTGTGTTCTTAAAATTATTTCTTTCTAGCTTACATACTAATACATTTGAACAAATTCAAACATGAGCATTTTTCAATTATGTTGTTTATCGATTTCTCAATCTTTGATCTTTTCGAATTTTTTTCTGATGTTTTTTCATCAGCAGAAAGTGCTGAAGTGTTCAACAGATTTTTCAAAGCTAGCCAAAAAAGTTTAAAGACACAAAAATGACTAGAAGACTCGCTAAATAAAAAGTTTTTAATAATCAATTAAATTACCTTTTAATCTCCCTTTTTCGGAAAAAATCCCCCTTCTTACCTAAAATTTAACTACCACTGAACCGCTGTGATCCCTGTTACCTGTAATTTTGAATTTGAAAGAAAAACAACAGCATAAAAATTAAAAAATCTTATCTCCACACTCTACTTTTATTTTTCTTAAACTTAAGACTGTAATTCAATCCATGTTAATGAATCTATCGTCACGCAAGATTGTACTTACATCTTAATTGATCACGCGACAAGGGAAAGTAGAAGTGACTCTAGAAAAACTGTAGTCGATGTGATTCTTAACAAAAACAACTTGAATCGTTATTTTTGTAGTTCAAGTTCAAACCATGAATCGGGCCTCGTAATAAGATCGAGTTAACCATACAAGGTTATGAATGACTTTACAAAAACTGATTAACAGTTATACGAGATAAATTGCGTGCGCAATGAATAAACTGGATGAAATTCTTCAACGTCGCTTTAATAAATATGGGACGGATAAAATTGATCAGTGTTCCACTGATTCCTTAATAGAATTTAGCACAGTAATTCAGAGGGACTTTTTCTGTATAAATTTATGAGGTAGATTGAGATAGGGTATAATTGCCACCCTTTCTAGCGGAAGTGTGAGTGCGAGAGTGTTTTAGTTTTAGAGAAGGAGATCCAGTTACTTCTGAAGATAATCTTGGTCTCAATTAATGTTGAAAAAGCGTTACGGTCTGTACACAGATACAGCATTATCTTCTAAGCGAAGTCATCAACTACCTCGTACTTTTGTGAGTGAGGAAATGCAGAAATTGCAGTACCTAGCGAGACTTGTAAAGTAACCCGAAGTGTTAATCCAATTTACACGAGATAAAAATTTGTTCCATAGGCACTAAGTTTCTTTTCGTTATTTAGTTTAAATTTAGTTAGTTTATCGACCTTTAAATTTTAACTGTTAAAAAAATGAGTACGTATTGTATATTTGCGAAAGCTATTTTTAAATGGGAAATTGATGAGTTAATGTTACGCAAAGAAACGGTAAAAGAGGAAAAGAGGCGAGTGCTAAAGCGTGTTTAAACGCTCCTTGTGGTTGTCTTTTACCTATCGCGTTACAAATGTCCGCATCATATTATCGAGCGCTGGCTAATTACTCTTACAAGGAGAGGTCGTGAGAAACGGGAAGCCAATTCGACTGTGGCTTTAGAGGATGAAAGTGCATCAAAATCCATTAGATACGTATTTTTTCTTTCAATCCAATGGGCCTTAATTTCCAAGATATCAAGGTTTGAGTATTTACGTTTGTCGAGCGTGGACCGCTCAACTCGTCACTGTCGAGTGCGGACCGCTCAACTCGTTAATGTCGAGTGCGGACCGCTCAACTCGTTAATGTCGAGCGCGGACCGCGCTCAAAAGCGTGAATACTCAAACCTAGATATCTCGGAAACTAAGGCACACTGGATCGAAAGAAAAAATACGTATCTAATGGATTTTGATTTACTTTCACCATGTAAAGCTCCAGTCGAATCGGCATCCCGCATCTCGCAACTTCTTCTTAATTAAAATCAATTTAAGCTCCGAAATACTGTGCTAAAGTTATGTTTTTTTTTTTACCTAAAAAGATTGTAGATTAATTTCTAACAATGACACTTATTATATGATTACAGATGGCAAGGCATATCCGACATGCACTAGCATTAGTGCTCTCCGTTCTTTTGCTGTCCGTGACAGCAAATACCCCTGTTCATATAAAGTCCAAGTTTCAACTGATCACGTCAACCACCTTAAATTGGTTACCGCACACTCACTACAAAACTTCCCACGAAATTGTTATTGGTGGCTTTGAAGTCGTCAAAGAAGTATCAGGTTGGTATACACCCAGTAAAAAAATTAAAAACTATTCCTAAGAAAGAAACATAAAAAATAAATAAAATGACTTGGCTACCCACTAAAAAATAAAATCAAGACTCAAGACCAATTCTAAAAAGATTCAGCAGTAGGGCGGATCGAAAAAATTTTTTTTTTTCAATTCGGAGGGGGTCCAAAAGTTGTAGTTTGGTACCTAGATTTCCCACAAAAAGTTACAGATGAAAAATATATCTTATGTTCGCGCATCCACGATAAGGCTCAAAATAACGAATAATAACGAATTTTTTGTTATTTTGGCACGAAATCAATTTTTCAACAGATTAAAAGGGTTCTAAAAATTAGTATTTAAAACTAAAATTATCAACAAACAAAAAATTCTTATACATCGTAAATTTTCATTAAATTTAAACAAATTATATAAAATCATAATTTTTTACTATTTAAGACTGCTTTTTGTACATATTTGAGTTTAATATCATTAAAAAATAATTCTGTGTCATTTTACTTTTAAAGTGTAATCAATAGATGTTACTGTTATGAATGATTTATATTTTAGAAAACAGTTGACTTTTCATCTCGAAAAGATTAATTTTTAGCAAAAAAGATCATTTGCAACCAAGAAAGATGATTTTAGAGAAAAATATAATATTCAACCAAATAGTTGCATTCATAATCAAATAGTTAACTTAGCACCCTAAAAAAATTAATTTTCAACTAAATGGTCGAATTTTTAAACTAAAAAAATTAAACTTTAACCAAAAACAGTTGCATTTTCAAAAAAAAATAGTTGAATTTTCCATCCAAGAAAACGAATTTTTTAGAAGACCGATGAATTTTCAACCTGAAAGGTTGAATTCTCAACCGAGAAAGATGAATTTTTAACCAGAACAGATGACTTTCTTACCATAAAAGATGAATTTACAGTCCAAAAAGACGAATTTTCAACAAAAAAGATCATTTTCAACCAAATAGTTGAATTTACAACAGCAACAAAATTTCAACCAAACCGTTGCATTTACAACCAAACAGTTGAACTTTCAAGTAAAAAGATTAAACTTCAGCCAAAAACAGTTGCATTTCAAAGCCGAAAAGACAAATTTTTGAAAAGACATTTGAACTTTCAACAAATAAGTTGTTTTTCAAGCAAGAAAGATGATTTTTCTACTATAAAAGATGAATTTTTAACAAAATAGTTAAGTTTTTAACCAAACAGTTGAATTTTTAACCTAAAAACATGAATTTTCAACATAAAAACATGAATTTTCAACCAATGGGTCAAATTTTCAAACAAAAAAGATTAAACTGCAGCCAAAAAGAGTTGCATTTTTAATCAAATAGTTGAATTTTCAGAAAAAAAATAATTTTCAACCAAACAGTTGAATTTACAACCAAATAGTTAAACTTTCAAGCAAAAGAGACGAACTTTCACCAAAATAGTTAAATTTTTAACCAAATAGTTCAATTCGCAACCTACAAAGATGAATTTTCAACCAATGGGTCGAATTTTCAAACTGTAAAGATTAAACTTCAACCAAAAAGAGTTGCATTTTCAACCGTATAGTTGAATTTTTAAGTCAAGACGACGAATTTTTCAGAAGGCAGTTGAATTAAAAAAATATATTTTTCAACCAAGAAAAATGCATTTTTAACCAAAAAAGATAAGTTTTCTACCATAAAAGTTGAATTTTCAACAAAAGAGTTGAGTCTTCAAGCTAAAAAGTCGAATGTTAGAAAAAACAGTTGACTTGCAAACCCGAAAAGATGAATTTTCAAAAATTCTCAAGTAAAAAATTTCACTCCCTTCCCCTTGAAAAAAATTTCTCACAGTGGCAAATATTTTTTCCCAAAACTACTATCCAATAGGACTAAAATTTCCTAATCTTTCAGTTCAATCGGATAATTTTTTTTTAGTGATAAGAAATAATTCCCCATATATGCAAGTATAGCAGTAGGAATCATTTATAAGAGTAACATCTACTGCTTGCATATTAAAATCGCAGTGATTCAGAAATATTTTTAAATTATATTAAACTAAAATATGTACAAAAAACAGTCCTAAATAGTCAAAAGTCATGATTTTAAATAATTTATTTGAATTGAATGACAATTTACGTTGTATAAGAATTTTTTTTATTGCTGTGTAGCTTACTGAGGATAAGTCTAGGTCTAAGTTTGAATTTTCAGAACCCTTTCCATCAATAAAATATTCGTTGCCAATTAAAAACATCTCATTGAATCCGATAAAAAAATTACTTTTCTCCTTTTCTTCAAGTTTTATGACAATCTACGATGTGTACGGATTTTTTATTGCTGCATAATTTTTGGAGGACAATTATAGTAAATACTAATTTTAAGAACCATTTTCATCTATTAAAAAATTTGTTTCGTACCAAAAATAACAAAACATTCCTTATTATTCGTTATTTTGAATTTTATCGTGGATGCACGTACATAGGATATTTTTTTTTAACTGTAACTTTTTGTGAGAGATCCAAGTACTAAAATATAAGTTTTGGACCCCCTCTGAATTTGAAAAAAAAGATACTCAATATCAATAAATCTCTCTCTAGAATATTTTCTCAAATACCTTCCGCAAGGTTCCCACTATTAGAAGCTAAGTAAAATTTTCTACGAAGCTCGGAGTCGACAGACGTTCCACCTTCTGCACTTAAAATACGATCTGCTTGAGGAAACAGAATATCTTCCCAAATATCAGGTTTAGAAGATCTAAAACAATTCCCTTTCAGTGCGCATATTTAAGCTTATTATTTCCATTTTGATAGACATTACATTTCTCCTAGAATAAAATGCCAAATCGTGCAAAATAAAGAATTTTATTCAATTAGTAAAAAAACTGAGACTTGATGCATTACAGAAAAATTTATTGATAAAGTGCAAGATTTATGGGGTTTTCCAAAATAGGTATTTGATATTAACAAGAAAGTATGTTTTAACTTTAGCAATGAAAGAAACAAAGTAACTTTTAATAAGACTACCAATAAATTTAAGAAATCTATCTTGAATTTGGTTAAAAAAGTTTGCTTT
>JAUMHM010000088.1:8628371-8640857 GCA_032362435.1 Melikaiella ostensackeni
CTACTCAAACAATAGCAGCCAAGCTGAGGATTCTCCAAGAGAAATAATTCGATTTCAGCGCTGGTGGCCATTACAAAATAAATCAACGGAATGATCAACTCAACCAATGGCAGCCAAGCTGAGGATTCTACAAGAGAAATAATTCGATTTCAGCGCTAGTGGCCATTGCAAACAGCGCACTAACTATGCGCTTGCCTTATGGCTGCAGTTGGCGCGCAATTTAAAACGGGAGGACCAAACTATGAATGTGAAAAATATTAATTTCACGGGAAAAAACTTTTTTTTTTTAATAAAGTATAAGAATGATTTTCCACCAAAGTGTATTTGGATATTATTTTTTTCATTTTCAAAAGCTATTCAATTAAATATTAAAATCGTTACGATAAAATTTTTAATTTATTATTTTGTCAAATAGATTTTGAATAATGAAAAATCATATTTAAACGAGCTTTGGTGAAAAATGATTATTTTTTTAAATTATTAAAAAAATAATGTTTGATCTCATGCAATTGGTATCATAACTTGGCCCTCGGTGTGCAGACATCTTCGATTTCTCCCACGTAACCTAAAATTACTGCGACCAATGAGCGCGCTGCCTTACCAAACTTTAACGCGAGCGCAAGCATTATGATTTTTATAATTTATACTTAAAAAAAAAATGTGTGAAGCGACTTTCAGATTTACAAAACACGTGGACGCCGGGCAATCCAGGCCAGTGTCAGCACTTTGCAGTTGAGATAAAAGAATTTTTCGAAAAGTCAGCACTCATTCACATGCGCTATAAATACTAATGTAGCGAGAAGACTTACATCGAAAAAGTTTTTAAAACGAATCTGAATGATCTTGAAAACAAAGGGCAAGACTTTTTGATAAAAGTTGAATGATTTTCCGCATAGGTATGTACATATAACTTCCTGCCTATCAGCTACATAATCCTCCTTATTAGTATTAAATTTGCCGACCAAGATTTTGCTCATAGAAGTTCATAAATTCTTATCACAAGTTCCTAACCTCTAACTATTTACTTTTAATTATAGTATTCACACAGTATTATACATATTTGAACTTTATCTTCATTTTTCGAACAATGTACATGTTACTTACGTCTTTAGGTATAAATCAAATCTCATTTACATTTTGTTTTTCCATGTATATGTTATAAATCTATTTGTCAGTCATTCTTCAAATTCACTGATTATTGTAATAATGAAAAACCTATTTTTTACAGGTAGTTAGATATAATCACAATGGATTCGGCAATAAGCGGTAAGTCTATAGATTTGTGTACGTCCATATTAAAATAGCCCACTTTGTCGATTGTCAATAGGGTCAATTTCGAACTGCATTCCAGGCTGTCCAGTGTGCGGGAAAAGCGGGAATTGTACGGGAAATTTATTGGTGACGGAAATGTACGGGATTTTACTTTTGAAGCGGGAATTTTTGTTATGTTTCATACGAGGAGCAGGATGATAAAAACATAAGCTTGATAATAAGAAAGGAAAGTTTTGGCCACAGAATTTAAAATTAAAAAGAAAGAACATATTGAAAAAATACGAAGTTTGTTTATTTGTTTCTTAAAAATTATTAATTTCATCATTGTCATAGTTATTTTCATAGATGGCAACTTTTTTATTGTTTCACTAGGTTAAAACAGTCTTCCCAAAGATTTATTTTTCTACACTGTTACAAAAAAGACGTTTCTGATATATTGAGTACTATTTGTTGATAAAAATTCGCTACAAAAATTTGGTATGCTTAGAGAATAAAAAATGTAAATGCAGCAAATTTTTAAAATACAGATATGTGTGTATTAGAACAAAAATATTTATCTAAGTCTGATCTAAGCTTACCTTGCAAATATATTTTAGACATCTGAGGGTTTTCGATTTATCATAAACTAGAATAAATTGACAAGTCTAAGCAAATCAAAACTGGAAAGGAAAAATGTTCTCCACATAGTCATTTTTATGGGTTTTTAAATAATTTTCTTGTCTACCTATAAGCTTCAAAAAAATTTCTAAATACTTCGGAACTTCTTACTGATGAAAGAAAAAACTTTAGAAGAAACGGTAGAAGTTGAAAAAAATGAAAATAAAACATTGAATTTTGTATTTCTTATTTAAATCATTTTTTTCAACTATCCGTAAACAATATTTTGAATATCCATATTCGGGTGGCGCTTGAAAATTAAAACTTCAATTTTTCAAGACGGTACCCCTCCAATTTTTTTGTTTGAGTGAAAGAAATTCACTGGAATGTTTTCAAATTTTTTAAAAAAGCTTAAATAGCGCCGGGAAGTTTTTTAAACTATTTAAAATTTATTCTATTCATTTTTAGTGATTTTCAAACTTCTATTACCAAGCACAAAAATGTTGTTAAAAAGATAAATAAAATCATAGTTTACTATTCTTATCGAAACTAAATAGGTTTCAGGTAAAAAAAATTTCGACTTTTTAAAAATCAATGTTAATCTAGTCGAATCTCAAAAATCATTTTCTCTTTATCGAAAAAGAATTCCTGTATTCAGCAGGAACTTTGTTCATTACTTTCAATTTTATCAAATCACTATATACGAAATTAATAAACCCAAGGCATGAAAAGCGCAAACTCGTTATAAGTTACAGTTACTTTTAAAAAAAAGTAACTCCTTACCGTTACATATTAAACAATTTATATTTCAGAGGATGTCACGAAAGTGCCGTTCAGCGCAATTGCAGTAAAAGTTACAAACATCATAAATCCTTATTTTATGAGAATCTATGAGTTGGCAAATCATGCGTTGAGGGCAAATGTAATTAGTAAAAAATTGCAGATCTACGCTCAAAAACACATTGATTTTGAGAAAGAACCTAATGAGCTACTCAACTTGGGAGATGTAGGTTCCTCAGCACTTTTTAAATAAATATAATTTCTCCGAATTTCTATACTGAAAATGAAATTTTTGTTTCTAGACGGTGATTGTATTCAATATAAGTAACGAAGATCTTCCTGCCTGGTGGTGCAGAGGAATTTTGGGCCGCATGAATGATACTCAAACAAAGTATAACGTTTTCTTGCCAGATCATGGCATTGCCCTCGAATTGGCAAAAAGCGATTTGCGAAAAATTTCTATAGATGTTGTGACTGACGAATACTTAACGTCCACGGTCGGATTAAATGATGTGGTTCCTGCCACTATCGCCAAGAACAATAAATCTAAAGAGAAAACGATTGTGTCGTAAGTTTGGGTTCCATTCACAATTTTGAAAATACTGTTGATCGTATTGGTACTTCCATTTTTTAATATAACCCTGTATAGTATCGTTGAAGAGTGGACAGTATCAGCTATTCAGTGTACGAAAGATTTAATAAGTGCTGCTGATAAGATATATTTTGACCCACAAGCTCGTGACGAGAATGGCAAAAAGTACGGTGAATTTTACTTAATCATTGAAGACGAATTAGTTGTTCTCAGTAAAGCTTTGACCCTCAGTTTATTCGCAGTTCATTTAAATAAAGGTACTCTAACGAAAGTTTTCTATTTTTACTTTATAAATCTTATTAAAATAAATGTTAGTGCATCTTGTGTTATTTTATTTGCAGCTCTTCTCGAAATGATTCATGAACCAGAATTAAGAGACAGTCCAATGAAAAAAATTAATGATAGTCTGTTGATTACCAATGAGGACTTGAATGATTCTTTCAAAACCGAATCTAAGGTGGAGAGCGTTAATGGTTTTAATGGTCCAACTACTAGTACAGAAACGGAAACCGAGGAAGACAAGTATGCTAATATTTAATACATAGTAATTCAAAAATTGTAAAAAAAACCTTTAAAATGTACTTTCTTTAAAAGACAAAATGGCCAAGTTATCGATCCTTTAACTAAAGGAAGTCACAGAAACTTAAGCAGGAAGGATGACCAACAAATATTTATTCGAAGCGTTCAAAAGTGCGAGTTCATCGAGAGTGTCACGGATGCGAGATTTTCAGCGCATATTCACAGAGTACTGTTTTTATTCAATTTTAAGTTAATAAGAGTTTCTAGGATTTCATAAAGTAACAAATCTTACAATAACAGTATTTCTAAACTAATTTAGACACTTGAGGCTCAAGAAGTTAGGCGCCCAAAAAAAATCCAATCCTACATGTGGCCAGCTGTGAAGAAAGGTCTCGATGTAATAGCAATCAGTCCTTCAGATTCTGGAAAAACTTACGGATATGTAGTACCGATTGTCAGTTCCCTAGTTACTCAAGCAAAGGTTCGCCAATATATTTCTAGTCTTGCAGTTTATGATACTCTAAATAACATAATTGTTACTCAATTTTTTAATCTTCGCCAGCTACCCAAAGGTACTACACCAACCACACTAATACTGTGTTCTTCGTCATCAGATGTTGCAAATATTGCCTCTCTCTGTGATGAATTTTTACTACATTATCCGCACATCAAAGTAGTAGCTGCACTGAACGGAAAGCCAGAGAAATCCTTATTGGTAACTTTTCACAAACACTATTTTAGTATTTCAGATTTTTTTAGAAATTCTAGTATTCCAAACACATAAGAATTTATTTATTTTCAGGCACAAATCTACAATGGATGTCAAATACTCGTAGCTACAGTGCCATTTTTAGCCAGGTTCATTAAAAAATTAAAAAATATGACAAATATGAACGTGATTGATTTGTACCATCTTCGGCACATAGTTCTTGACGGAGCTGATGTTATACTAGACAAATATTTACAGCCGGTAACTTTTATTTTTATAGAATTTTAATTTATTGTGAATAATTATTACTTTCGGTTTATTCTAATAACTTCGCAATTGTTTTCAGGCGATGGAGATATTCTTCAAACATAAGATAATGCGAGACAAGGAAGAGAGGTACGACGATGATTTAACGCTTCAGGTAATAGCAGTTGCACAACAATGGACCGTGGGTTTGAGACAATTCATGGACAAAGCGATTGTTTATCCGTATGTGTGTATTGGATCTTATATGGAAGCAGCTGCTTTCTCTCAAGTGCAAGCCAGGCTCTTGATTGTCAGATCTCAACAGAAGCATGAAAAAATTTTAGGTATAATAAACAATTACTAAATTTTATTTTAAAAATTTGTAGAAAAGAAACTTTAAATAATAATTCAATAATTATTGCAGAGCAGTTGAACGATAATGAAGAAATGATCACCGAGAGGATAATGATAATTTGCACGGATGCACGTGAGGCGATTGAGATGAACAGTTTTCTTAAGTCTAACAAGAAGAAGACTCTTCTGGCTCATAGCAACATGGTTTTTAATGAAGTGCATGGTATTAAAGCTGATTGGGCAGCAAGCGTTCCCGGAATGCATCCAATCCTTATCTGCACGGACGATGTACTTCCGGATTTAAATATAAAGAACGTCACTTGGTTGATACATCATTCGGTTAACTTGGCTTCGAAATCCAGATTTTATTACAGATTCTCAACTTTGATGGATAACTGGCACACTGTAATATTAATTCACTGTATTAAGCAACTCGTATCTTTTTACTTTGCACTAGAACCTAATTTTTCTTCTTTTTTAAGGATAAGGACAAGTGCAAAGTACTTATAATTGTGGATGACAGTAATGACATGCAGTTCCAAGGTCTCGTGGAAATTATGCAAAGACTCCACGTCACTATAGCACCCAATTTGGTGAAAGTAGCTAATGTAAGACAATTTGAAATTGATTTAAAAAAATAATTCATTACCAATTTCAAAAACGGATTTTTGATAACAGTTTGTATTTAATTTGCAGGCAATCGCAGTAACCTTGGATCGAAAGAAGAAAGCTTACCCTATCTGTGACAATGTCAAGGCGTTAGGATTTTGTCCAAAGAAGACGAACTGTTCATATAGACATTGCATTCTCAAAGGCGTAGATGATCCTATCACTAATGTGTCCATGTGAGTTGAAAGATTTTAATTTGAAATAACAAAACTTTTCATATATATATATATATATATATATATGTGTGTGTGTGTATATATAATTATATACATATATTAATTTCAGTGGCGATACGGTTGAACTGAGGGTAACGGTAATCCACAATGCGACGCACTTTTCTGCCAGATTGATCAAATGCTTAAAAAAAAATCAAAAGTGTCCCATCACCTATCCTTATGATCATTCAATGAGACTTTCAAGTCAGATGCAGAAATATTTCGCCAATGTCGAAAACAGGTTTGTTTTTTGCTGAAGCATCTTCCATTTCTTGCGGCACTTACGAAAACATGATAGGAAAATCGGTATAGGCCTTAGGGTGCCCAAAACAAATATATGTTTTTGAATTTTGAAAACGCTACTCCCTAAATTTCTTCTTTTGGGTAAAAAATACGACCATAAATTTTATTTTTTAAAAACTGTTTAGAGGTCCCACTAGGCTGTTTTAGGTCTGAAAATGAATTTTCTTAGTATTCAATTTTTTTAAGTACAAACTTGAGGCTAAAAAATTCTTTCAACCCTAAAAAGTATTTGATTTTCATTGGGGAATAAGCCCTGAATTGTATGAAATAAAAAAAATTTGTTTGAAGATATTATCAGGCTTAGATTACGAAAATTTGTTATTTCATTACAATTACAGGATTTTTTAAACAATATAAACAGAATATTCTCCATAAGGAATGAATCGAAAATATTTATACTGGGTGACAGAAAAAAATCTTCAATTTCGAAATACGCAAAAATATACATTTTTTTAGTTTAAAAATTCCTATAGCACTTTAAAATGTATTGTTTTCTATTATTTTATATCGAGTCTTAAATTCAGCAATTAAAGATTCAATGAAGCAAAACTTATAAAAACGCAGAATCTCACCGAAATCAACCTCAATTAACTAGCTCACATATTTTTAAGGTAAATGATAGGTAAAAATTAGACGTGTGCGTTTTGTCGGATCGAATATGGCATTTCCAATTCGAGTCGCGCTATCGTCGGATCGGTTTTCTTCGATTTGATCCACCCACCGATCGAATGTCGAAAAACCAACATTCGATACGTGCTACCGTCGGATCGGTTTTTTCCGATTCGATTGACCCACTGATCGAATGTCGAAAAACCGACATTTGACTCGCGCTATCGTCGGATCGGTTTTTTTCGATTCAATCGACCCACCGATCGAATGTCGAAAAACCGATATTCGATTCGTGCTACGGTCGGATCGGTTTTTTTCGATTCGATCGGCCCGTCCATTGAATGTCAAAAAACCGACATTCAATGCGTCGTCGAATCGGTTTTTTGATTCGATCGGCCCGTGCGTGGGAAAATCCGATATTCAATGTGCCTTAGATTGAATCGGTTTTTTACTTTTTTATTTTCTTTCAATTTAGTGACCATAGACCATCAATAAACCGAAGCAAGTCGTCAGTTTCCATAAATAAATTACTAAAAAATCAAAATGTTAAAATTGATTGAAGAATCATGAAACGTAATTTGTCTTCAATTAAATAACTTCTGCAATTCAAAAAAAAAAAAAATCATATATGTCTACAAAATGAAATTTTTTTTAAAGCTTAAATAAATATGCTCCGAATTCTTGTACCTATTGTTTTTACAAGAGACTGAAAGTTAATAAAACAAAATTTTGATCATATACTCTACATCTGAATTAATAAGTGCGTATTTATAAAGTAATGTGAAATTAAAAGTAGCAGTAAACTTGTTACTTATTCCGATATAAATTTTCTACGCAAGTAAATTAATAACAATCCCACTGAGAACCAGTAGTTTTTTTTACTCATGATTAGTAGAAATACTTACAAAATTAATTATAATGACTTGCACTATTTGATTAATTTACTCTTGCTCATTCAGATATAGAAAGTGTATAATATTTATTGCAGGAATTTCAATACTTCATACATATCTGAAACATTCAAACAATAAAGGCGTTCTGAAATTTCAGAGGAAAACCAATAAAATATTTTTAAACATTATTCTTTACTAGCAAAAATAGCGCACTTATAACATGCTTATCATTTTGATTATTTAATTATCAAATTAAAATATATGCTCAAATTTAAAGTACCATACAGTATATTGAATAATAATCATAAATTGAAGTAAATATTGAAAGAGCTACATCGGCTTTCATACCATTTTTATTTCAATCGGCAACTGATTTGATTTTGAATGTTTATAGATTGTTATCATGGAATTTTGAACATCTTTTAAAAATAGGGCTATCTTGAAGAATTGCAATTGAAATTTCTTCAATGTTGAATGTGTATAACTGTACAATTAGAAATGATGCACTCTTGAGTGCTTTTGTTTTCTTTTGAACAGTTCGATTTGGCATATTTTCAATTGAAGACTCTTTGACATTTAATGTGTCAAATAGAAAATTATGCAATTTTGAGAGATTTTTTTGGAATAGTTCAATTTTAAAGATTAAAAATTAAACATTATTTAACTTGATAGATTTGCAGCTTCCGTAATTTGGAAGAAAAAAAATTAAACCGGGAATTTTTCCCAAAGATAAAAGTGGCGACATTTAATTTGTATATTTTGAAATATATTGTAAATAACTGGTTAATAAATAATGAAAGTTGAAGGCTTTGCCGGCCTTTGCTTTTTAATTTGTACAATTCAAGTTTGTGGAATTGATACTTTACCATTTTGAATGTTTCGTTTTAGAATCATGTTTGTTTTGAAGGTCTTTAAATAATACCTATTGAAATTAGATGGTTGACATTTTGAATCTTGCTTATTATTAAACGATTGAATAAAAAGTTTTCCAATGGTAAATTTTTCAAGCTCTAATCTGGAAGATTTGGAAAGTTGAAAATTCAGAAGAGTTCATTTTTGCTACTTCAATTTGTGATTCAGTTTTGATTACTTCAAATGAAGACATCTTCAGCTTCAACAGTTTAAACTTTTAAATTTAAATTTCATGGCCAATCCTGACCATTATAACCGTATTTGTACAATCACATGTCTACTTTTCTTATATGTATGATCGTGATTAATGTAAATTTTTCTTTCCCCTAATTTACTTTTTTTTGCATTGCCTTCTGTTTTGCTTCCTACAAGGCCATTTCTACTATTAGTATTTTTCCACCCTTTAATCCTTGTCTTTCTACATTCTTCATTTTTCCTTCCACTTCCAGATCTTTTGTGCATAACTTTAGCTCTCTTTCCTCTATTTCCTGAAGATTTCCATTGATGTATTTTTCTTTCTTGTTTAGAAACGCTCAGGGTTGAATTTTCAAGGACCTTTTTAAGCTCCATTTAACTAATTGTATGTACAATAGTATGAAGATAGCAAAAGATTAACATTTATGTTACGTCTCGAGAGATATAACCTGCCTAATGATTTATTTATTTCACGAGATCCCTCGTTCTTGAATCTTATTTGAAAAAAACTAGAAAATAGGGATGTGAATAACTACCAATTTGCAAGGAATAACTTGAAAAACACCATAACTTCGAAAGTTAAATTATTATTTTTATTATTTAAAATATAAAATACATAAAGGGATGTGAAACAATTATTTGAATGAAAAAGTTTTAAGTTATGGATCTGTCATACTTTCGCAAAGGACTCCTGGATATTTTGTTGCTCAACCTCGAATTAATTCTCCTCGATTGTGTCTAATCGACCTCAAAAGAAGAAAGACTAATTAGCAATTAAGTTATTGAAAGAGAGAAATTTGGAGATAGAATGATTATTTGAAAAAAGGAGTACTTACGAATGTTAAAGTCTTGGGAATTTCCACCATCTCATTTTGATCTCCTCTGGAATGCGTCTCAGGTTCCGGAATTCACACAGTGGATGAGGCCTAGAAGCAAATTCCCTTGTCGTTACGGGTGTCCAGACTTCAATGTCGTAAATAGTGGAAGACGTGGGGTCCCGCTGTGTTGACGGACCTACTACTCGGTCTGAAAGTAAGGGTCGGAGGTTGAGACGATTGACCACTGGATTGAGGACCGAAAACGAGGGACAGACTCAAACTGATTTCGAAAGGAGTTTTTTCGACGACTCAGGGTCGTAATAATCGAAGAGAAGAATGAGATGCTGACTGCTGATGATGTTTTCTGACTGACTGGTGGTGTTGCCTGACTGACTGCTGCTTCAGAACCCGCTGTATTTATACTCACACGTTCTCACAGGTTCCACATGTGTTGTAAATCCCTTCCAAGATGACAAAGGGGTGTAGATGTGGTGGTAATTTGTATGTGACAAAATTTCATTAGCATCGGAAATCACGAATATTTTTGGAGAAATGCGAAATCTTCAGGTGTTCGTTAGGGAAAATTAAACATTAGTTTGTTATAGAATAGTTTCGATATTACGTATTGAAGTCAAGTAGTCACCCTACTTAGATAGTGGTTTCCCATGAAAATCTGGTATCCGGTGCACGGGAATGCATGGTAGAGATGTAAAAATTGTATAACTGTGCATCGTAAATTTGAGTAAGTGTAGGCGTGATAGATTAAAACTCAAACATGTGTTTGTCTATTTTCATGCCCATCTTGTTGAATAATGGAAGGGTCTCTCACTCATGTGAGCCTGGTGAATGTATTGTTTCTGCGAATGTTGATGTGCACCGCCCATTTTTCGAGTACTGCGTAGGTTCTGCCCTTTACAGCTAAACTTGATGATAATGATTGAAAATTGGATTTTACAGAGGTCTCTACGACATTTAAATATGATCCTCTAACTTATCCATTTTTAATGTTGCAGATAAATGTTTTATACATTTGCTATACATAAATAATAATTATTATTATAATAGTCACGGGACGTGACATTTGTAACAATATGATTTTTTATCAAGGTGAAAATTGTTTAAACAAAGTTTCTATCGATCTGAATTAGGGCAGATAGACTATAGAACGTAGATAATTTATTCGGCATGCAGCCTAATTATTTTAATTAAATTTTATAAGAATATACTCTAATAAGGTGTCTGAGTATCGAAAACATTCTTCTCTCAACTAAAATTCCTTCGTAATACTTAAAAGTGACATTTTGAATTTCCAAGTTAATGATTTTGCAAGCCTTGACATTGTCATCTTGAGCTAAGCTTAGCCTAAATTTGCATTCTCGAGAGTTGTCTGCCTTAATCAAAATGCAAGCTAAAAGCTTATCACTAAACCTCATGGATTAATCATTGCTGAAATATTCTAATCTTCGATGCTAGGGATATGCTTCCTCAATTACCTGAGATTCTTCTTATCATATATTTTTTCTCTTTTTTATCATACTATCCTTGAAAATTATGTATTTATAAAAAATAAACAAAAACGCTAGAGGAATTAATTCGAGGAAATTCAGAGCAATATATTGTGATTAACAATTTTGAAACGCAAAGTTTACCTATGTCGAATTCGAAAGGCTACTTAAAATGACTCATAAACTACATATTTGATGAACAACAGTCAAATAATAATATTTAGTACTCAAAATGTTGATTCTAATCGAGATATTTCAATGTAAATTTGTATGTCTAAATATCAATCCTGCCGGAAATTATATAGTTTCAATGGAATGCTTGTAAATTTTTCTTTCAAGCAAATTGCATTTCCATCTGCAATGTTAAAAGTTTGCTTAACAATAAGGGCTATAGCAGATCATAATTCAAATTGAACTCTTTTTTGTAGAAATCTTCAAAATTACGTAATTCAAACTTGTAATTACTGTAAAATGTACTTTTATATAAACTTTGGAAAGCGTACTCTGTTTTCTATCTCCATTGGAAAAAGAACTTTTGAGATGTACGTAATTTCATTCTGGTGGATAGCATTTTTCAAACCCATGTCCCACATACGTGTCTAGTAAAAAATTACAAAAAATGAAAAATGAGAGTTCCGTTTTTCACAGCTATGAGAGACGGATCCAACTTTTCAAAAGTAAAAATGTATACACTTCTTCCATATTCTGTCTCAGAAGTGACATTGTGGCACTTTTTGAGATTCGCGCCATGAGAAAAAATTTCCTGAATTATGAAAAGTCAACAGTTGTCAAAAGATTTCATCGTAACAAGTAATAATTCACTGTCTTGGGAATGTCATATTTTTGACGAAAAAGAAATTACCGACTTTAGAAAAATACAGGAAATATAATGACTGACACAGAAAATTTATGAAAAATGAAAATTTTCGAAATTTCAGATTACTGAAAAAAACTATCGAAACTGTTTATCACGAAATTCAAAAATTCCGAAAACAAAAGTAAACGAAACTAGAAAAATTCAGAAATATCGAATTAGCGAAATTATTAAATTACCCAAATTACATAATTACCGAAATTTTGAAACCTAAATTTTCAAAATCCCACAGTTTGCAGTTTCCAAAATTAGGAAATTCCCGAAATTCCAAATTATCAAAGTTTCGAATAACTGAAAAAAAATACATTTAATATTTTTATCTGTTACAATGATATTTGATTTTATATATATATATATAATAAAAATATTGGCCAAACAACCACCTCAGGGTCCCCCTGGGAGCGACTACCATCCATGAAATATA
>JAUMHM010000088.1:8668705-8679988 GCA_032362435.1 Melikaiella ostensackeni
CCAAGTGCATAATGGGGGGACCTACAGCTTAAGGTGGAATCCGAACCACCAGAACCTCGGTAAAAGTACATGGAAAATTTTCCAGAGGTACCGGCATCCTTTTGATATGAAGAAGATTCGATCAACTGTGCCCAATTATTATTTTATATTATTATATTATTATTATTATTATTTATTTATTGTTGGGAATCTTGCTCAGGTGAGTATCATGGGAGATGTAAGGGGACGCTCCTTGGAGGATTTTACTTTCGGTTATACTAAGGGGCAGCTCTGCACAATCTGCAGACTGGGACTGGAAAATTTTTTTTCAAATCTGAATAGAACGTGTCTAGACTTATATAACTCCTACCCATGAAGCTATCTTACCCCCTTTCACCCCCTGGTCCGTTCTGGATTGCGCTCTCGAATTTTCCGGATAAAGTAGAATTATTTCGTGTCGCTCAATACTTGTCTGAGGTCCTGAAAGTCATGGCTTTTATAGTGTCTCCGTAATGTTAATGGGGTAGTAGAGAGATTATAATTTTAATTCAACTCCTTTTTATAGGTCTTTTCACTTATACAAATATTGTAGCTGGATAGCATTATGTATTGAAACACACATTTTTAAAAAAAGTTGGTTTTTGGAAAACAAAATTAAAGATAAATACATTCCAGATAATTTCAGACTAGCATCTTTGGATGTTAAACCACTTTCCACTAATATTCCTCAAGACTTGGTTCTGAAACACATTAATATTAACTGGCATAATATTAGAGAACACACTAATATTTTACATAATGATTTTTTTAAACTTGTCGAATTCTGTATAGATACGCCTTCTGCGTTTTTCGAGAAGAGTTTTATAAACAGATTCATCGTACCCCCATGGGAAAACTACTTTCTGCTTCTATATCGGACCTAGTAATGGAAAAACATGAAAATGATATTCTCAAAAATTTACATTTCAACTAATTTTTTTCTTACAGATATGTTGACGATATCTTCACCTGCGTACCAGAAGAAAATGTCGACGATCTATTACAAGCTTTTAACTTATATCACGAAAAATTACAATTTACGTTAGAGAAAGAAATTAATAACAGATTGAATTTTCTGGATCTTACTGTTATTCGAAATAACGACTTACTGACCACTGATTGATCTAGGAAAGATACTAGCTTCTGAAGATATGTGAATTTTAAGTTTAATATAGTTAGATAATAACTACCCTAAAAAATTATAGAAAAGCTTTTTGAAAGTAGAATACAAATCTAAGGGGACAGAGCTATTAACTCTCAAGCTGATAATAATATTGATAATAACCTTACTGAGGTTAAAAATATTGTCATTCTACCTTATATCAAATAACTTTCTAAAGCTTAGGAAATATTGTATAGTCCACATCGTGCGAAAGTGGTTTTCAGATATGAGAAAGATCGTTTTAAATGTTTTTCTGAAAATGAAGATTCTACTTCGTTTGAACATAAGACACATTTTATCTAATTTATTCCGTGTGAATGCTGATGTGTGTACTTTGGTCAATTTATCAGATCCATTAGAGTTAGGATTACACAGTACACAAATGATCGTAAAAAAGATAAAAGGAAAACAGCTCTTGTGATTAACTCGCATGACAATGACCACAATTTTATTTTTGTTAACACAAGAATTTGAAGCACTGATACAAATTATAGAAATCGTTACTTTGCTGAAATGTTTTATACTCTTAAGAATAGTAATAGCATTAATAAAAGACCAGATACAAAATGTCTTAGTGATATATGTCATAATCTCATTGCGCTTGCTAATAGTAGATAGGCGATATATCAAATATTCAAATCATCATCATCATCATCATCATCATCATCATCATCATTTGAAAAATCAGGTTGAGGCTAATCAGAACATTGGTGATATCAATATATTGGCACCCCCTACGCAGCAAGGTGAGAGTCCTCAAGAAATTCAAATGCAAAATGGGCCTAGTTCGGTTTCAACCAAGGTGCATGGTGTGAATTGTGTCACTTTCGAGTCTTTGTTTAATTGATTTTCCCGACTCGATCATCTTCTGGTGTTGCGGGAAGGGACGAGTCGGATGACGTATCAATACTAGTTGCGTCGGGATCGATCGTTCGGTGAACGATCGTGATCGTAGCTTCCGGAGGCTTTGCTTTGCTCTTTGCTCATTTTCACAAACAACCAAAACATTTTTTTGGGTACAGAGGGAGTGCTTGTTGGGTGAGTCCGGGTACTCCGATCTTGGATTAAAATAGGGAAAAGTCATCATAAGTTCTGATAGTAACAGTAATGAATTATCCTTTATTGATTTTGATCGGCTTAAATACTGAACAGACGTGACCCCTTCGCTGCCCCACACCAGTTCGTTATTAATTCAGTAACATTTTGGTCCTTCGAGCCGGATAGTGGGTTAGCGGGGGAGCATGAACTCTCAGACATGATTAACTTACTTACCATGTGATTGTTTGCAACATTGCAAACGCCACGAGACGGGCTCTCAGGCATTACAGACATATTGATGGTGGACGAGATAGGCTTGTGCGATCTACCACTGTTAAAACTTCATTTGAGACTCCAATCGCCCCATTGGCGAATTGTGTTAGTTACCAGTCGTGCGCTGAATCTATGCGGCCAATTGTGCTCCATGGCGGGCGGAACTAGATCTTTCCGAAATTAAGTGTGCATTAAGGTATATGAGTCGATCAATCTGAATTTAGTGTTTGTGTCACTTTCGAGTCTTTGCTTAATTGATTTTCTCGACTCGATCATCTTCTGGTGTTGTGGAAAGGGACGAGTCAGATGACGTATCACTTCCAGTTGTGTCGGGATCGATCGTTCGGCGAACGGTCGTGATCGTAGCTTCCGGAGGCTACATTTTTGCTCATTTTCATAAACAACCAAAACATTTTTTTGGGTACAGAGGGAGTGCTTGTTGGGTGGGCCCGGGTACTCCGATCTTGGATTAAAATAGAGAAAGGTCACCATAAGTTCTGATAGTAGCAGTAATAAATTATCCTTTATTGATTTTGATCGGCCTAAATACTGAATAGACGTGACCCCTTCGCTGCCCCACACCAGTCCATTATTAATTCAGTAACACTAATGTATATCAGTTGAAAGCTCTCAGTTGTTTAATAGTACATTGTGCTCCGCTGCGGAAAAACATGAGTTTTGCACCACACGTATAAAGTTGAGCTCCGAGGCGAAGCCGAGGACTTGTCAACTTTATACGTGGTGCAAACGAGTGTTTTTTCGCGAGGTACACACGATATTTTGACTGCCAACGGGAGAAAACGCGAGTTTTCGCTCCGGCGGCAGACAAAACATTTTTAAATCCTAGCTAAAAAAATCAGTGTTCGGCTGCTTGCTAACATGTAAAACCAAGCCATACAAAAATTAGCTCCAAATTAATTATAATTTATTAGAGGTTCCTAATACGCTACTTTTTTGCATATTATTTTCGATTCTTCTATTCTCCTCTTTTCTTCGTTTTCCCATTTTCCAATTAAAGGCGAACTGAATAAATAAAACCTAACAAGAAAATCTAAACATTTTTACTTATTCACCCTGTTTTTAGGGCATTTTGGCCTGTAAAGCCAGTTATTGATACAGTTGAAAAAATTACTTTTTTTTGGCTTCTTTTTGTAATTAGGGGGGGGGGTATACAAAAGGTATACATACCAAATTGGCAAGTAAATCGTTTAGGAAATATTTAAAATTGGTATCATCAAAAAGAATCTCTTTCAAAGCGTCTTGTTTTCTAATTCTTGAAAAATGAATCGA
The DNA here is from genome assembly GCA_032362435.1 of Melikaiella ostensackeni. Taxonomy (NCBI): domain Eukaryota; kingdom Metazoa; phylum Arthropoda; class Insecta; order Hymenoptera; family Cynipidae; genus Melikaiella; species Melikaiella ostensackeni. The sequence goes on from JAUMHM010000088.1 coordinate 8,672,487, forward strand.
AACTTTGTAAAAAAAGGGGAAATTGGGTCATAATTCTCGATTTAAGCTGTTTTATAGGGTTTTTCAAAATTAAGGGGGAAAAGGGAGGGATTGGGTAAAAATGGGGACGGACTGTGATTCCTGTATATTTTTCAGGGTTTGGATTTTGGAAAGGTTTTCTAAATGTTCGAAAACTTACACTGTTTTCGGGTTGGTATTCCACCCCGAAAATTGGAGACTTGTTGTAAGTTGCAAAGAGGGCTTTGATTTCTTTGTGGATAGTGTAAAGTTTCTCTACTGGATCTATTCGAAAACCCAAAACGTATCCGCCACTTCCTTCTGTGCTCACAACTACCAGTGTTGGTCCAAACTTTGATGTCCTGACGTTAACCTGCAGTTATTTAAAAAGTAAAAGCTAGCCAAGTTGAGTATTATGTAATAAATATTATTACTTGACATTTGAAATATTTACACTCGCTAGGGAAAGATATGGCAAGGAGACATTAAATTGTTGGTTCATATCCGCAAACCAAACAATCCTAACGTTGGTAACGATAAAAGTGCCAACATTTCCCTGAAAAAAAAAATCATTAAATAACTGGGGTCATCAATCTTTAAGAATTTAAAAAAATCTGAATAAATACCTGCTCTGTGGATAAATTCCAAACACCATTTAAGGTTGTGTGCAATGTTTCTTGATGAAGAATGCTCAGACGTTTATCGTTAATGATTCCACCTCTCAGTTTGATTTCTCTATACATTTTCGAGGACATGTATGCCCTGAAATACCAATTTTCTTTTTGACAAAATCTTTTTCAACAAATATCGTATATAAAGAATCGAGTTACTGAAGATTTTCGAACAACCTATAAACCCCTAAGACAGATGTGTAGTGTCGAGTGCTCTTTGAATTCAAATTTATAAATAAAAATTCATATCTGCAATTTCGAAAAGATGATAAAACGTGTAAAGCTTGTGTGTTTCCTCCAAATACCGTATTAACAGCTTTTGTAGTGATATTTACGATTGTGTTGTATCCAATACCTGTTCAAAATTAGCGAATTATAGATTTCTAAATTTTTTAAACATATTTTTTAATATTATATATACTTACTCAAATTAATTCGAGGATAACTAGACGAATGCCAAATGATTCTCAAGTTTGTTACCAATAATCTTCCCCTGTCACCCGCATTGCCTTTATTGTCTTCAATCAGATCTATTTTATCAATAACTAATTCACCCAGTCGCATTTCTATTTGCCTAAAAATGTAAAATTAGGATTAACAAACAATTCAAATATCCATTATTGATTTGGTTGTAAAACAAATTTCTTAGAGTTAATACACTTCAAAAGTTGTATAAATAAAAAATTAAAATTAAAAATAATTACGAGAAGGGTAGGTCAAATCTGACTTCGTAGTCTTGCCACATTTTTGTGTGATTGTTCACAAACTGTTTACAAGCCCTATGTCACGTGTGAACTCATTCATATTTTTAACTTTGATTCGCTTCAAATCAATACAGTTGTCATACCAACAAAGGCACAACAATCGCATACGCAAAAGCATTCTTGGGTTTATAGATGCGCGGAAAAAAGTAAAAGTTGCTATTCTAAAGGCCTCCTTTGTTTATAACAGGGGCTAAAAATTTAGAAAGTGACTAAACTTGGTTTTTCAGGACTCTAACCTATGCTGCAAGCTTTTTTTTTGGCCCAATTTCACTCGGCCATGGCTCAAATTGAAGCGTGTGACATGTAGAATTGCGATAAAAAAGAAAAGAAGCTATTTTAACGCCTTATTTATTTATATCTGTCGTTGATTATTCAGAAATGGACGCAAGTTGGTTTTTCAGGCCTCTATGTTGGAAGCTTTTATTTTGGTCCGATTTTGCTCGACGATAGCGCAAATTTAAGCATGTGACATGTAGAATTGCGATAAAAAAGAAAAGTAGCTATTTTAATGCCTCCTTTGTTTATATCTGTCGGTGAATATTCAGAAATGAACGCAATTTGGTTTTTCAAGCCTCTATATACTGACAGCTTTTATTTTGGTCCGATTTTGCTCGACGATAGCAGAAATTGAAGCATATGTGGCATGTAGAATTTAATTTTGAAAAAATTTGAAAAAAATTCATATATTCATATTAAATAACTTTATATAAAAACCATGTACCCTACAAAATAATTGTATATAAAAATACTAAAGAGTCTCCTTTACAAATAGTTGAGCGTTAATATTTTATATTTAAGTCATATACTATTAAATGCATTAAAATAATTTTTTTTGAAAAGTTATCGAAAATCACATTTTCGAGGGCACAACAGGTTTGGGACCGATTCCATTAGCTAAGTTGTAGACCGCAACCGCAACTTCAGCAGCCAGTTTTTCAACATCGGCAGCGTTTTCACATTCAGCGTATACTCTGAGTACATCTTCTGTTCCTGATGGCCTATCAACAAGACATTTTTAATTTATTTATAGAATAATTCTTCTTCATATTCAGGGTTGTCACAGAAGCCCAGTTTCAAAATTCCATAACTTTTTTATAGGTTCTCCAGGTCTACTTTTGAAAAAATTCCAGGTCAACTTTTTGAAAAATCAAGTCAATTCTATTAAGTTTCAACACATTCTACTGGTCGTTAACTAATTTACAAACAATTTCTTACAAAAATTCACGATTTTCAAAAAAACAAGTTGTAGTTTTTCATATTTTTTCTTTAAAAATTAAAAATTTCTTGACACAATTATGAATAAATACAATCCTCTAAGAATAAATAGAAAAACTTACGACTCCAAAATGAAGGTTTTATTTTTTCATAATTTTGAATACGTTTTTGTAAGAAATTATGAATTTGTACAAAGTTTAATGAATACGTAATTACATATTTTTATAAAAAATCAGGAAAGTGTAGAAACCCAAATCGATAATTTTCCACAATTTAATATGAAAACGTTATCCTCATAGAATGCCGTAATTTTTCGTAAAAAATTTTTCCAGAGTATTTAGATTTCCTAAATTTTGAAAACTTTTCGAAATTGGTGAGGGATACGTGAAAAATGACAAAATTTTAAAGGTTTTCTAAAAGGGGATGATCCTCGTTCACCCCGAAGCCCGAACTGACACAGTATCAGTATTTGCAAAATTTTAGACGATGCAAATTTAAAAACAGATCATTTTGTGAACTCAAAGAACTTTTGATATATTTTGTGAATTAAATCGAATTAAGACATACTACAAAAAATTACACCGAAATCCTTCCTACGAAAAATTATTCCCTTAACAATTTTACACGCTATTCTACGGAAAAGTACGGAAATCTAAGATTGTTTATCATCGCTTTCTACGAAAAAACTATTCCGAGTTCAAAGTGCATTAAAAATTCGTAGAAATTTTTGTTAAAATTCATAGATATTTTCGTAGATATTCTTAGAAATTTTCATAGAAATTCATCAAAATTTTCGTACAAATTCATAGAAATTATTTTCTCCACGGAATGTAGAGGGCTTTTCAATAATTATTGAATTCTAAACATTTCTCACTAATATTAGTATAAAATTTTAAAAAATTCTGGAATTATAATCATATTATTTTCATTACAGGGTGGCCGCTGAACCGAAAAATCGGCAAATGATAGTGAATTTATTTTTTGTCCGGGAATTTTACAAATTTTTAGAAGAAGAATCTATCCAGTTACTTGAAATATCACAAATTTCGTATCACATGATATAATGCAATTTTATATAAGTTCGATTCAACTTTTTTTTTAATGTTATGTTCAATTGGCAACTTTTTCAGTGAACGTTTCAATTTAAAGAATATTAAAATGCAGTTTAAAAAGTGAAAAGCGTTTAAAATTTATTTTTTAAAAATAAAAAGCGTTTTAACTTGATCAACTGTAAATATAAATTAATTAATGATTTTTAAAATTAAACTAAGTGGTTTGAGTATTAAAAATTTAACAATAAGAGATATTACAAGACGATTCTGAATCTGTTCAAAATTAAACAATTGACAGAATTTAACGTTAAAAATTGAACTGTTTCAACTCGAAAGTCTAACTAGTTGAAAAACACAAACTTCCGATTGAAACTTTATAAAATATTTGAAATTTTCAAATAATTTTAAATTAATAGATTCATAATTAAACGATTTTATTCAATTTCAAATCCTATTCAAATATTGTTTCAATTAAAAATATTCTATTTTTAATCCACTCAATTTGAAATTTTTTAATTAAAAAAAGAACAATTTTTCAGATATTTAGCAACATTTGACTATTTATCAAAAATGAACAATTATGAATCAAATATTCGAAACTAAACAATTTGAAACTGAATTGTTTGAAAAAGAGAGCCATGAATCTTTCAAATTTCAGAGTGACGAGAAATTTTTTTCCTCGATTGAAACGGCCATCCTGCATTAGTAAGAAAATCAATTCGTATCAATTCGCAAATTTAAAATTCGCCGTGAAGTATTATAATAATTATTAAGGCTTTGAAGTAGGCGCAAATGAAAAAAATCCAGTCATTTTTTCAAAATTCCATGTTTTTTCCAGGTTTTCCAGAACTTTTTCAAAATTCCACAACTATTCCAGGTCTTCCAGGTCTTGTAGCAACCCTGGTATTCAATATTGATTAAAAAAAATATATTAAATCAGAATACCTGACAAAGGAACGTCCTCTTGAATATTGCTTCACCAGGTCATCAATTTGCTCTTGCAAGCCTTTTGGCTTTACACACAGTCTTTCTGCATCCGCTGTTTCAATTGCATTTCTGTCTTGAACCATTACTTTCAACTGTCTATTCGGCAGATCAATGTAGCTTTGTTCCCAATCTCTGAGGTTCCAACCTTTTGCATGAAGAATCGTCTCTACCAATAACATATCACTCAGAGCGTCTCCCACAGTCTGATTAATCACATCAATAACATCAGCCAATCTTGCAGCAGCTTTTTTTTGGTTCTCAGGCGTGCTGAAAAGTTAAAAATAACAGAGTTTTTGAAATCAATCTACACAAGTTGGAAAATCAAAATTTGTAAGCCTAACGTTTTATCCTTTGCAGCATCTCGGATGACTTTCATTGCAGAGTCTTTAAATATAATCGTGCCATGACCATTTGCCTCAAAATAAATACCGATATCAAATTCGAGAGCTTTGTGATGTAGGTGTTTAACTCCAGTGGGCACGCAAGCCACAGGTACTTTCTGAAAAGAAAAAAACAATATTATATTCACAACTCTTTTATCTTGAGATGAGTAAGAAAAACGGAAAAAGTAAAAAGGAAGTGAGAAAAGTGAACAAAAATTTTTGAAGGGTGTCAAAAATGAGCAAATATTGGAAATGTGATTAATTATTATAAATGAACAATAACCAAATCATTTTTTATGTAGTCAGTCGAGCCGCCATTTGCATAAGCGGTCTGTACCAATCCAATATTTAACGAAAGATGACTTTCATGAAGAAGCTCTTTCAAATATTCAGCTACCAAAGTTGCGATACGATCTCCATCTAAAAGATGGAACTTGTTATTCTCGTCGGTATAGTAATAAACAATCCTATCTGCATCTCCGTCTATCGAAACGCTTCTTACGTTCGGCTTAACAAGAACGTTTACCGGCGGAACTTGTTGGATTTTCACGTAATCTGCTCCACACTGAAGGATAAGAATTCTTATATTGCATGCGAAAAAAAATCGATAAGAGTAATACCTATTATCTGATATAGTTTATAGTATTCCAATGGATAAAAAACGAACCATATGATTTAATTGTCCACTTCCATCGTTGTAGACATTCACAGTCAGAAATCCTCTCAAATACTGCTGAAACTCTTTCACAGCCAAGGCACCTACGCCATTCGCAGCATCCAATTGCAGTTCCGCAGAATATTTACCATTGTCGATAAGAGTACCTCTGACATTTTTGAAAGCTGTACTAAGCTTTTGGTAATATCCTGAAAGACTAGGATCTCCGTATTCACCATTAGTATTTACGGCGACGACAAGATAATGCAGCTGAGGAGTGGTGACAATTCCAAAATCTTTTAAAGTCGCATGACAAGCATTTATTCCTTTTATTGCAGCTTCTGCTAACCACGGACTACTTTTTCTCGTGTCTCTACCAAGTATTATTGTTGCAGGTGCTGTGTCATTTATATCCTGCTCTTTTATTACTTTACGCAATGTCGGTACAAGATCGTTGTCATCGACATTGACAAAATCAGTGGCTATTTTCTCCCAAGCAGTCTCTAACATTTCACCAGACGGGTCGACTAGTTTCAAACCATTATCGCATTCAGGATTATGACTCGCTGTTATCATTATTCCTACCGCAGCTGCAATCAACAAAAATGTTTTTCATTAATAAATATTTAATTGTATTCTTAAAATAAAAAATACGCAGCCCTACTAAAAGAAAGTCAGGAAAAGTGACAAATCGTTAGAAGTTCTGACGATTCCTGATGAGCCTGACTAATTCTGACTCCATGTAAATTCACTTTATGATCAGGTATCTCATCGGTAGGCCAGCTGGAAAGGAATAAAAATTAAATATTAAAATTTTTTCAATAGAACATTTTCTCACGAGTTCTGACATCCTGTCGTTTTCCGTCGAAAAACTTACCAATTTTCGTCAGAAGTCGTCAGAAATCGTCAGAAATCCTGATTTTTTTCTGACGAATCTGGACTTTTTTAGTAGGAAGTAGCTAAACCTATACTTTAAATTTTAATCGGTCAAAAGTGGCTGATTCGCAGTCAATTTTAACTGATTCAAATCTTGCAAAATAATAACTCAAATAAATTGAAATAATCCAAATAATTCAAAAAAAAAATTTTCCACTTTCGTCTTTGACGCCTGACAAATCAGTCAAAAGTGATTTTCAAATCAGTCAATTTGACTCACTGATGAAATCAGTCATTTTGAATGGTCTAATCAGTCACTTTCACTAATTAAATCTGTAATTCACAATGATATTACCAGTAAGTCATTTTGAATTAACTAAACTGTAACTTTTACTGATTAAATAATTCATTTTGAATGGACTGATCAGTAGATCTCACTAAATAAATCAGTCATTTTGACTGATATAATCCGCAATTTTTGACGTTCAAAACAGTCATTGACGGTTAATTTTAATCATTTATTAAAATATACGAATTTAATAAAGAATTTTTATTTACAAATAATTTTACTATTTTATTACAGCAGATAAATCAGTCATTTCAAATGACTGTTTGATCCACTCAGTAATATTGACTGATTTATCCATTGACACGATTGTTTTGTCAGTAGAAATCTCACACACACACACACACACACACACACACACACACACACACACACACACACACACACACACACACACCTGTATATATATAATAAGCAGTCGCGGACAATTGTCAGGGATGGTCCCGCTATAAAACCCCCAAGCTAAGGCGTGAACAACTGTGCCGAAAGCTGAATGGCACGGGTGATGTGTCTCAAACGGTGTCTCTGGGATACCGGGCGACCTCCTAGAGTATCA
>JAUMHM010000088.1:8680088-8693890 GCA_032362435.1 Melikaiella ostensackeni
TAATTTATGTGACAGGGTGACAAGACTGCACTCTCCTTGATGGGGCGCGTTGGCTTGAGAAAAGCGCCGAAAAGGGACCGTAAGTGGAACCACCTACGCTACCAAAATTGTGGAAAGGAGGAACTAATTAAAAACAGTCAACAAATTCTGGGGGATGATTTCCACCAATGAATTCATAAGTAAGCGCCCAAGAGCCCCGGGTTCTCTTTCTTACACATGATCGTCAGATTGATTTGCATCCTTCCTTTGGGAAGTTCGTCTCCCTAATGCGAAGCTTAAATTCGGTCTCGGACTTACTAAATTTTTGAGTTTTTCTTGTAAATCAACTTCAATAAATGTTACTTGGCTGAGCTAATTTTTATTCTCGTAAATTCACCCGATTTCTTATTTTCATAAGTCGGCGATTGGAAGATTTAATTAAAACCATGCAAAATGACTGATAAAGGGATTTAGTTTTAAACAAATTCACAGACTGCGCTCGAGTCAGGTTGTGACACGAAGCACGTTTAGAAGTACTGGCGATTCTTGCTTTACTGCGCAAACGCAAAAATGATGCTCATGCGCAATTTGCTCTTTCTCTGAATATTCACTGTTTTGAAGTGAGAATGTATCGCCACCCGCACGCCTTTCCAGCACTGGCCTATCGTCGCCAGTGAATTCTCGAATACAACCCTATTTTTCAGCTTCTCTCAAAGCAACAACGCGTGCATATGAATAAAAAATATTACATTAAAGTTTAAATATTGAAAATGAACTTGTAGAAGGTAAGCCTGTTTACATGGCACATGGTGAGTGGATGATCTACATGTTATAGTCGAAGACGAAACGTTTCAACCATCTTCATCGTCAGTTGGCAGCAGTTGCTCATGAGTAATGGGAATCGTTGAGAAAGTATAAAAGAGCTCGGCATTGAGGGACACTTCGGCATTGAGGTGCAACGTTGATTTAGGGTTATTGGTATTGTTTTTCGTTTGATTGACAATACGAATTATCCAACAATGGCCCTCAGTCAAACCAGCGTGGTGAGTAACGAGAAATGCAATTTTAAGAGCGAAAGCGAACCCATTAACAGAAATTGCAACGTACATGTGTCACGTCTTTCGCAAACTATCATGGTTACCTGGCCGAACGAGCATTTAATTCTGCACTCTGTAAAATTTTCGCATCAATTTTCCTTGCAAACTTTCTTCGTTTTTATTTATTTTCAAGTGGGTCTTTCATAAGATAACTTGGCGAAAACCTCAACACTTTGGTCTGAATAAAACGTTTCAATAACAATTTGTTATGTCGTGTACTTTTCCGCTATCAAGAATCGCTTATCTGAGTAAACAATGTAACGTATTAAACACGTGTAAATTGCGCATCCTATCGTCTTAATGTTAATTTGAATTAAATATGGCTGAGACCTGAAATTTATTTAGGTAATGTTTTCAAGTTGGTGATACGTATTTTTAAGTTGCGAAATTTCTTTTGAAGAATATTTAATTGTTTATATTTTTTTATGTTTATTTGGGTTATTTTTCGCAATATGGATATTCTGTTTTCAGCTAAAGTTTTATGTATTTTGACGTTGCGAAATTTTTTTTCAACAATATTTAATTGTTGATATTTCATTATGTTTCTTTGGTTTATTTTTCTCAATATAGATATTCTGTTTCCCGCTAAAGCCTTACATATTTTTAGATTGCGAAATTTCTTTTAAAGATTATTTAATTGTTGACAATTTATTTTGTTTATTTTCTTAATATGGATACTCTATTTTTAGCTAAAGCTTTACAACACCGTGATAGAGGATGTGATATCAGGGGTACGGGAAGCGTTTTTGGACGAAGGCGTAGATGAACAAGTTTTGCAGGAGCTCAAACAAATATGGGAGACAAAATTGATATCAAGCAAGGCTGTAGAGTTAAATCCGGATCCCCCAGAACCTCAGCCACCTCAAATTATCCATAAGCCAGCCAACATTAGTAAAGGTTAATCTTTAAAGAAAGTTATCTTTTTTTCTAGCCTTCTAGTCGATCCGAGCCCTGTATCTAAAATAGATGAATTATCCAATATCTACCCCGGCGAAAGTTTCCGATATGAATTCATTCCGAAACAATCCGAATCATTCCGAAATTTGTATCCGAAACAATCTGAACAAAGTTTTCAATTTCGTTCGATGCAAATCGGTTAAAAATTAATTCGAATCAATACGAGTACGGATTGATTCGGATTCATTTGCATTGAAAATTTTGTTCGGATTGAGTCGGATTAATTTTTAAGCGATTTGGATCGAACGAAATTGAAAAGTGTTTTCAGATTAGGTCGGATACAGATTTTGAAATAATTCGGATTGGTTTGGACTGGCTCGGATAGAATTCCTATCCGAAACTTTCGCTAGGGTAAAAGAAAAAATTTGAAATATTCTACGGCTAGAACGAAGTTCCGTCTTTTTGCAGCGAATTCAAATATAGGAAATCACATTGGACAGCAGTCTTCGACTGGAAACTCTTCTATAACGCAACAATCACAACAACAGTCTCAACAACAAGCGCATCCACATAACAGAGGGATCCTGAGTCAACAAGCAATTCAGCAACCAGTACAACAAGTTGCGACAGCTCCAGTTTCAGTGATGGAGAGACAAGTGCCAATACAAATTACCTTACCTGCTCAAGCCGACACCCAACAGCGGGTATTATCTATCCATGTTCCTGCTTCTGCGATAGCGGGTAATTTTCCGTTTTTGGTAGGAAAATGGCCAAGATAATTGAGTGTATTTTAAATAAACTTTTATTTCTGCAGGAAATCAGTTGCAGCAGATTTTAACTGGTCCTATTATCACAGCAGCGATGGGCTTGCCAGCTGAATATGCTACGACGCTTTTACAGCAGCATGTGAATTCCACTTTACAGGGCCAAGCAGGATTAACTACCGTGCAAGTCAATCAACCTCTTCAAGTCGTTTCACAATCTGCAAATAATATCTCTGCCCAAAGAACGCTTCAAAACCAAGTACGTCTAACCATTGAACATTTTTAATTATTACAATTTTTTGTTTAGAGCCTTTTAATCTGACAAATTCTTTTTTTACAGCAAGGAAATATAGCGCAAATGGATGGCCCACTCGCGGATTCATCAGACGATGATGAAGAGGAGGAGGAGGAAGACAATGACGACGATGATGAAGATCTTGATGAGACACAAGAAGAGGAAAACGATGATGCTGCTGCTCGGGAAGAAGTATGTTTCTTTCAGGTTATCTTATCATTATCAGCGTGAAAACGTGAGAGTTTAAGATGTTTCTCAAGTTCATACTGAATTTCACGTGAGGGGCCGTTCAAAAAATAAGTAACGTCTTCGAGGTGCGGGGGGGGGGGGAGAAAAAATACTACACTGCGTTAATTAGGGGGGTGGGGGCCTGTAGAGGTTTTCTACATAATTCTGTCAAGATATATTTTTTATATGAAATTGCATAAAATAAGCTATTTTTGATAATACATGAAGTACATTTTCTCCCTCAAAATAAAATGAAAGCTGACAAAGTTGTACGCCCAATGACCCCAAAATGAAGTGCTTTTTTTAAATCTTTGAGAAGATATTGGGAACAGTCAAAATGTTCAAGTCTTACGTAGAATGTCCATAATGTCATAAGAAATTTTTATTCAGTTTTCCCTGTCTACAGCCGAAGTCTGAGATTAGAATCAAAAAGACGTAAAAATTCAAAAATTTTGTATACTCGAAAAAAAGGCTTAACAAAAATTATGAATGTGATAATCTTGTATAATTCAATGTTTTCAAAATATACTGCATAATTTGTTTTGTATATTTCTTTTATACATGATTTTACTTTGAATTTTCACGAATTTTTTGTTCACGTTCAGAATTGATAGAATCCACGGAAAAAAGAATAACATTTTCTTGAACGTCACAGATATTTTAAGTAAATCTATCTTTAAAATGAGCCCCAGAAAATAAAAAAAACTGTCCATGATTTCGGGAGTTAATCATAATTTCACAAAACTTCAAAATTTTGATATTTTTTGCAATACGTATCTTTTTAGAGAATTGACACAAAAGCTTTATTTCAGAGTCTCTACACGCGAGCCTAACAAAATACGAGTAGTCTTACATTTCTCTCTAATATATAATAAATATATTAAGGAATAATTTTATTAATTTAAAAACTCAAAAATTAATTGGTTTTTTAACAAGAGTTGTTTCTGATTCATTTAGTTAACTTTTGTAAAAAAAAGGTTACATAACCGGAAAGGGGGAGGGGGGGTTAAAAATGTCCGAAATAGCGTTACGTATTTTTTGAACGGCCCCTGAACGACAGAAACAAAATGGATGCAGGCTTTACAGACATTCCCCTTTTTCCCCCATTTTCCGAGCAGTTTCCCCTATTTTCAAGATATTTACTCTATTTTTTCATATATACTTATGTACTTTCTAACGCTTGCTTCATAAAATAATTCATTGAAGAAGTTTATGTACCCCAAGTTGCCCAGCCAAATCCCGATTTTTCGATTTTCTAAAACCTTGAATGAGTAAACCTCGTTGTAAGAAAGTTATTACGTATTTTTCAGATTGAAAAAATATATTTAGAGGTCGCTAAAGTTGTTTTCATGGCCGATGTGCCACTTTCATGAGTTAATAATCTTTATGTTTTTACAGTTCTAAAATATTTTATAAAAACTAAAGGCATTACTTCTTCACAAAGATGTGAAATATCTTCCAAATTTTTAGTGTGAGATTAGATTTTTCTGAAGGAGTGTTTAACATCCATAAAGCATCAATTTTGTGAGTCTTAATTTTAAGGGTCAAAGTCAGCCCTAAATTTTTTTTTAAATATGAAACCCACGGAAAATATTTGTTACTTAATTAACAATAATTTTATGTGCCTACATTAATCGTTGGTAATCGTAATCGTTTTTCCATCAAACAAATTTCAATGTACTGAATAAATTTGTTCAATTATTTTTGTAGGTTCAGCATACTCTCGGTATCAGTCCTCTACGTATAATCCCGCTCTCCTCCACACGTATTTTAACGCACACACTCTCGTGTCTTTTACTTAGGCGACTCCCCTACAGCCCCGTCAGGCAGGCAGGTACCGGGAGTGTACTGTATTTGAAAATATGTACATTAGGGTGATTAAAAAAATGATTTTTGAAAATGAATACGCACACTAGTCTAAGTTGTACCTTTTTAGTTAATGGAATAAATAAAAAAGTTCGAAATCAGATATGATTTAGAGGTCCCCTATTAGAGTTGTGTCTTTTTTATTGATATTTTGTTGTTTTCATTTTCTCACTGTCTTGAAAATGCATGTATTAAATTTTTATACGTGTAGAATTATCCCATTTTATATTACTATCATTGTACATAATTTAATGAAAGTGTTTAAACTAATTTGTAAGGAAAATAATAATTTTTTCTTACTTGTTTCACATTTTTCTGTAATAATATGCCATAAAGTGTGTCCATTATGAAATAAAATAAGAAAATTAAATATTTTGAATATATTTAAGTACAATTGGGAATTATTATTTTTGTACTAATTATTATTATAAAAAAGTGTAATGTATTTTAGATTACAGTCATTTAAACCGAAACATGCCCAATTAAGCTTAAAAAGTCGATAAAGTTTAAGCATCTTATAAAAAAATTTGTTTAACTCTTCTTGATTCTTATACAGTAAGGTCAAATTCATACTAGTCATACCATTAAGTGCGAAAGAGATGCTCTTACGTTTATTATTATAGTGTCTCACTTGCACTCACGCTTCCCTATGCCCGGTATGAATTTGACCTTACAGTATAATACTTGAATGTCAAAAGGGGATCTCTAAATATTATCCCCAAACGAATTGGGGCTTACGGCACAGAAAATTATTGGTAATTAAGAGACAAATAGTTTCCATGAGTGTAATATTTAAAAAGAAAATGCTAAGACTAAATTGGACACACAAAACTAAAGTTTATCATAAAATTGATGCTTTATGGATGTCAAACACCCCTTCAAAATTTTTTGTTCTCATTAAAAATTTGGAAGAAATTTTACATCTTTGTGTAGAAGTAACACTTTAGTTTTGACATATCAGCCATAAAAACAACTTTAGCGACCTCTAAATATTTGTTAAGAAATCTGAAAAAAATACAGTTAAGGACACTTGAAGTACTTAAAACATTAGTTTTTCTTCCCCTATTTTTGTGAAAAAATTCAACTAGAGTGAGAAAATTTTGCGCTGTGAAACCTGTACATGGCGTTCATTATTATTTTCAAACTTGTATAAAAATGGAAACTGATATTTTTTCAGGAGCCACTTAATTCCGAGGATGATGTTACTGATGACGACCCTACAGATCAGTTTGAAACTGACAATGTCGTCGTGTGCCAGTATGACAAGGTAAAAACGAAGATATAAAAAAATACCTAATAGAAATACGATTTTTGTATGGAAAAAGGTTCAGCAAATATTGATTTTAATTGCAGATTACGAGGAGCAGAAATAAGTGGAAATTCTATTTGAAGGACGGCATCATGAACTTGAGTGGCAAAGACTTTGTATTTCAAAAAGCGAATGGTGATGCAGAGTGGTGAATGTTCGCTTTGTGTTTGCAGATACTTGCAATCCTTCCTTATCGCTCGTTATTTGAAATCTAACATCAGATCAACCCAAGACTGTATACATCATGAGTATGGTGTTAATGGAAAACGTGTCGTCTGTGTGTGTGATTTCCATGAAAATAGCGATTTTCAAAGAGCGTTGTGAGTTTAAATAGCAAAGTGCAAAGGTGGTGGATATCGGATTTTTGCAATTCGTTTCCAAGTAGCTGAACACCACATTTCTTTCTAGATATGTAATTTCTATTATTTTCACTTCCTTATAGGGAAAAGCTTGAGTGGAAATCTCAGTGTCGGTACGGCTAAACTTCGATGAGCTTGATTTTAAAGTCTTGTTTTTCTCGAGTTCAATTTAGGTTGATGTTACGATGTACATTAAACCTTGTGTTAGTTTGTTCTACAATAGTATTTTGAATTTTGTTCGTCTTTATCTGTTCTTTTCTCGTCCTTGATAGTTGTCGGATCGTCGACAATACATCATATAGTCAATCAGTATGCGTCTGTAAAGCTCAAGTCTTATTAATATATTGCGGCAATTATTTCGAATCACGTCTCACCAAGGGTGTTGTACATAGATTGAGAAATGAAGTATCAGAAAAATTGTGCTCGAAGTTTTGTGCAAATGCGGTAAAATAAATGTGTCTTAAATTGTTATATGAGAATTTGTGAGAACTGACAGTTACTGGAGTCACCAAAAACGCTCCTTAGTCTAGGTTTTTATTGGTACTTAAACTGCAGTCGTCAGGAAACTGTAAAACAAAGAACTCGGAACCAAAAGGAAATATATAAATATATATAATTTGCACTTGAATAAATACTGTAAAGTTTGTCTAATTACATTACATACTACTCTTTCCAAAATTAACATTTATACTAAGACAAGTAGCAGAAACAAAAATTTCTTAAATTCAATTTAATTAAACAAACTACTGATATATTTATTTATCATCTAGGGCACTCGCTCCAGAAATAATCTCGATCAATTCGCTAGTTATAGACGCTTGCCTCGTTCGGTTATAAGTCAGAATTAATCCTCTGATCATCTCGCCAGCATTCTTTGATGCGCTCTCCATTGCATTCATACGAGCCGAATGCTCGCTTACGTTTCCTTCTTTTAAAAGCCAATAAATCATCGCAACTGTTGCAAATTCTACCCAAGAATTAATTGTTTCTGTACTGACATCGTCATAAAGGAGAAATTTACTTGATTCGAAGATGGCACGCTGTTCGAAAAGATTTATTGTAGTAGCGTTGTACGAAACTGCATTCACAAACCTGTTTAAAATAGTTAACTTGAGTTCACAGCGGTCTGCAGGATGGAAAATGTTATATGAAAATGGATCCAAAATCTGGCTTCATTGGATGTTTATCGCTTTTAGGTTTCAAAATCGCATACCGTGAAATCGTAGCTGCTCCTTTTCTCTAATTATTCACATTTTCTTCGTTAAACAGCCTTCTTTGACCAACGGTTGTGATTTTATCCATCAAAAATTCTAATGAAAAATCGAAAATTAAAATTTTGAGCCAAACGACACGAGATATGAAAAAAATGTTAACAAGAAAAATCGTTTATCTCGAAAAGTTCTACAAATTTATTTCAGACCCTTTTTTGATAAGACGTATAGTTTTTGTTTCAATGATATATCTACTAATGGGTGTGATGGTTGAAATACAAAAATGTGAATCTATAGAGGAAAGGAGCAGCTACGATTTCGCGGTTTGCGATTTTGAAACCTACAAACGATAGAGAAACATCCTATGAAGCCAGATTTTGAATCAATTATTTTCATGAAACTTTTTCCATCTTGGAGACCGCTGTGAGTTTGTTTAATAGTTTTAAATTTGTGGAAAAGAACACAGTGTTTTACTAACTTGTTATAATAGATTAGCGTCTGTTTAAAATTGTTATCAGCTTGACTCCTTACAATATTCTCTGCAATGAGACCAGCATCAAGAAAGGTCATAGGCTTTTTTCCAACTTCGGAAGCTACCCATAGAATTTTTTTCGGATATATGCGAGATAAAATTACACGATTTTTTTCACCTACGCAGATTATTTTCGTATTAGCTCCGAGTTTCGGGGATCGTTCAATATCTGCTACTATGGCTTTCGAAATTCCTGAGTGTATTCCTCCGCAAAGTCCGCGGTCTCCTGTAAGAGCTATAACTAGTTGCGACTCAGGTTGGAGAGGAGGATTTACTTCAGCAATTTCGTAAAATTCTGTAGCAGCCTGACCGAAGGAACGCACTCCCTTTAACTCTTTTTGAGCCTTTGCGTATTTTGCTGCTGAAACCATCCTCATCGTTTGCGATATCTTCTTGGTATTACCCACTGATCTGATACGATTTTTTATTCCTTTCAGAGTCGCCATAATTATTTTTACTATTACTTTTTACATTCTAAAAATTGATGTAATTGTTTTACATCAAAATTTCAGCTAGAAAGGTTATGTGTTTGAAATCATGTGTTTCTGACAAAAGAAAATAGAGACAATTTCATGATATTTTTTTAAAATTTAAAAACAGACTAAAGATTGTTTTCGTTTTTCAGTAGTGATGCACTGCAAGACAAGAATATTTTGATCTTGTTTCATATCGTTCGAAATTTCAAGAATATTTTTAACCCAAGATTCTTGAATAGTGAAATTTTTTTTTTCTAGTCTTGCTTTGACATCCGGGTGGCCGTTTTAATCGAGAAAATTAAAACTAAATTAAAACTAAACTGAAAGTTAAAGCACTAAAAGTGGAACGCTTGAATTTTAAACTTTTAAAATTGAAGTTTAAAAAATTTGTAATACAAACGCTCAATAATTTACACGTATAGAATGGAATCTTTTAACACTTTTCAATTGAATAATTTTAAATGAAATGTCATCAGATTGCAAAATTTTAAACTTTTAATAAATTGAACAGTTCAAAGATTTCTGGTTAAAAAATATGAATCCACGATATCATTTTCGATCTTTGAATTGAAGAATGATTAAATAAAAATTTTAGGTTGAAATAGTTTATTTACAAGTTATATGGATTTTTGTGTTTTAGCTTCAATTTTAGGTAAAAGCTGCAATTGTTATCCAATCCTTATGATCAAGGTCTTATTTTATTCCTTGAAAGATTCTTTATAACTCTGTTTAGTTGGGTTTTATTAAAATTATCTTGGAAAAAAGTGTTTTACAAAGATAATAAGTGTATGATTTCTAAAAAAATATGTTTGGATAACACCCAACCAAACAAGATTGTGAAGAATCTTTCTAGGAATAAAATGAATTCTTGATTATTAGGATTGGGTAACAATTGCATCTTTTACCTGAAATTAAAGCTTAAACACAAAAATGCATATAACTTTTGTTAAATAAACAATTTCAAACTTAACATTTTTATTCTAAAACACTCTAAGATTTCTCCTTAAAAATTGCTCAATCTGAAGTGGACCGTGCGTAGTCAACATCCTTCAATTGAATAAATGCGTTTAATTATGAATCTATTAATTTGAAATTATTAAAAAATTGAAAATAGCTTATCTAATTTCATTTGAACGTTTACATTTGTTTGACAATTAAGGCTTTCGAATTGACAGTTAAATTTATAGCGTTTAAAATCGTTAAATTGTTTAATTTTGAACATATTCAAAATCTTCTTGTAAAATCAATTATTGTTCAATTTTTAATACTCGAACCTCAGCTCAATTTTAAAAATCATTCATTTATTCATATTTATAGTTTATCAACTTGAATCGTTTTTTATCAAAAATTTTCAATTGCGAACGCTTTTAATTTTTAATTATGCAAGTCTCAAATACTGCATTTTAAAAGACTTCAAATTGAAAATCTACGTTTAAAAACGAAGACCTAAAATAGAAATTTTTTTAAGAATTACTCACTGTAAACTGAATGTTTTAATAATTGAAAAAGTTAACAATTGAACTTAAAATTCAAAAAAAAAATTTGAAATCGAAACACAATCGAACTTTATTTAAATTGCATTATATCATGTGATACGAAATTCGTGACATTTCATGTGACTGGATACATTTTTCTTCTAAAAGTTTGTAAAATTCCCAATCATTTATATATTTTAAGTTCAGTTCGACAGTTTC
The DNA here is from genome assembly GCA_032362435.1 of Melikaiella ostensackeni. Taxonomy (NCBI): domain Eukaryota; kingdom Metazoa; phylum Arthropoda; class Insecta; order Hymenoptera; family Cynipidae; genus Melikaiella; species Melikaiella ostensackeni. Next base: position 8,690,796 of record JAUMHM010000088.1, read on the forward strand.
ATTCAATGGACGAGTATGCAAAAAGTCAGTATTGTATTACACTCGTGACAAATAAATGCCAGAGGAAGAGGTACACATCATTCTTCTTAGACTTCGTTCTTTTTTTAAACATCAACACTGCAAGCAACTGCAAAAGTTTGCAAGTGAATTTCAAGTTGTGCACAACGATCAAAAATAAACTGAAGCATTGAGAATTAAGCCACGAAAAGAAAACTGGACGAAATGTGCTTTTATTAACCTTGATATTTGATACTAGACGAATAATTCGTGATATTTACAGCAAATGATACAAGCATGGTTATAGTAAATGTACTAAGAGCGTAATTTTAACCAAGCATTCTTTCAACAAATTTATTGATCGACAACCTTTGAATTGATACACAAGAACAAAGGCTGAAGGTGGCTTGATCTTTTTACAACAACGTCCGAGACAGCTTATTCTGCAAATGATTCGTAATCAATTGGTACCAATCGCGACAATATGCCTCTGTTGATACCTTACCCGCGATGGATGTATGTACTCTACAGTACACTAATCGATGCCTAGGATATTTATTCCAGGGCGGCTGCTCCAGAGATAATTTCGATAAGTTCTCTGGTGATGACAGCTTGCCGAGTTCGGTTGAATGTTAAGGTAAGCTTGTCAATCATCTCTCCCGCGTTCTTGCTGGCACTGTCCATGGCACTCATTCTGCTCGATTGCTCACTGCACGCGCCTTCTTTCATCGCGTAGAAAAGCAGTGATGCCAACGAGAATTCCAGGTAATTTTGGATTACATCCTCGTCTAGCGAATCGTATACCGAGAGTTTTGGTGCGCTCGTCACGGCATTTTTGTTGTAAAGAGGCAGGCGGTCTACCTGATATGAAACCACTGTCCTAAATCGATTGTAAACGATGGCGCCTCCTCCAAAGCTGTATCTGTGAACATTATATGACAATTTCGTTAGTCAATCAAACTAAAGTGATCTTAAAATATGCCTATTGGGTAGCTACGACAGCGCCACCAATTTGGAACTATTAGGTGGAAATATGAATTTCAATTGAATATTAGCAAGAAATCTTATAGTAAATAATTAATTTTAGACCTTAGTATAATATTTTTGATTTAAATGAATTGATATTCACTGCTCTTTTTTTAATATTGCTCTAATTCACGGATTTTTAAAAGTAGATTCTGGGTTTGCCGTCGATTCCAGACCCATAGCCCGAATCTACTTTGCTTTAATACAGAGCAATCATGAAGGATTCCCATCCTTTACCTGAGGCCAAGTGCCTCAGAGTTGCTTTTTGCACAGCACAAAAAAAGGGGTCTTCCAGGTTTAGGTATACAAATCGAACCTTCCCACTAGGATTTCCTTTCAAGGGGTCATAAATTTTCAGTCAGTTTTCCGTCTAAAAAAACTGGTGGATTCTGAATCTGGCCAGTCGATTCAGGGTCAGGCTGCACCTGCGGATTGTGGAGACCCCTGCTCTAATTACTTTCAGATACCCAATACCTCGGGTGCCAGGTGGCGCTGTTGTCAGGATCAAAGAATACCCTACTGTATTATGTTAGAAATTGATCATCTCTGAATAGCATACCCGCTGTTCAAGATTTCGTTAGTTACTCTGGCAGCATCGTTGAAAGTGGGAGGTCTCCTTCCAACCTCGGATCCCACGAAAAGAATGTTTTTAGCGAATATTCGCGAGAGGACAGCTCGTGACTTGTCTCCGATGCAGACGATCATCGTGTTTTCTCGCTCGGTAGGATTGGCGAGTAGGGCATCACGAATGTTTCGAGCAACACCGGTGTGCACTGCACCACAAAGTCCTCGATCGCTGGTAATTGCGACTACGAGTCTTTTGGGATCGTCTTCCGGTGGAGCGATTTCCGCCTGTTCGTAGAAGGCCTTTGTCCCGTGACCAAGTGGACGACATTGCTTCAGATCACGCTCAGCCCTGTTGTATTTAGCTGCTGACACCATCTTCATGGACTGGGTGATCTTCTGAATGTTCTTTACAGACTTTAGTCGCATAGAAATTTGTTTTAAAGTGGCCATGCCACGCTGCTGCTGCTGCTGGGGCGCAACAGCCAGCTGAATCAAATTTTTACTATTGCGCAGCATGGTTATTTGGTTATCTGTCCCTGTAGCAGATAAATAGGGCAAATTATAGTTGTTGAGAATCTTGTAAATGCGGAATAAAAAATTATTGAAACAAAAAAGAGAAAATTTTAATTCGATATGGAAACATTTGTAATATCTAAGGCGACCAGAGCTAATATATCGGAATTTAGAACCGGATTCCCAAAAAGAGGACAAAGTAGGACATAGGGCTTGAAAAAAGAGGGAAAAGTAGGTCTAAAGTAATAATCTTACTTTGTCCCCAACACTATAAATATTTCAAGGTTATTTGTTGAAATATACAATAAAGAAATTTCCACTTCGTTATTTTACAACGCGATAAGAAAAAAACAAGGGTAAAAATAAATTGAAAAATAAGATTAACAAGAAAAACATATAAACAATTTCTTAAAGATCGAAATGAAATCTACACTCTTATGAGAAAATGAGACAGTCAACCAAACCAACCTCTCACTCTTTCTTTTTTCCGTCTTCTTTAAACTACTGGGGTTCCAACATGTTTCGAAGCCAATTTAGACTTCCTCATCAGGGGTAATTTATAAGAAAAATACAGTTAGAAAGAGAAAAAACTATATGAATTAAATTAAAATATTACCTGAAAATAAAAATTAAGGAGTTAATACCAATTGTTTGGTTAATTTTTCATTTTTTTATTAATATAAAAAAACTTCAAGATCGAAATGAAAAGTACTTTTTCATTATTTTCTTTGTACTAAAAGAGAAACACCAAAAAGTTCTATGTATCTGTACATGGCAATCTTTTATAACCAAATTCAAGATAGATCTCCTAAATTTATTGGTAGTTTCATCACACATTAGCTCTTAATTTTTAAAACAATTTAAAAAAAATTAAACTTTAATAATTAAATCTTATTGATGACAAAATTGTTTGGATATTTTGTGTTCTTGACATAATTGAAATGTTTGTTCAATTAGTGTTGTGGTGAATTGTTACAAAACATTGGATTACA
>JAUMHM010000088.1:8698207-8710215 GCA_032362435.1 Melikaiella ostensackeni
ATTTCCCTTCATTTCTCATTGCATCCCGCCCCACTCATTGGCTAATTTCCCTTGATGCCTCCCCCCCCCCCCCCCAATCTTCCCAGCGCTGTCCCTCCTCAACCCTCATTTCCCCTTCCCGCCCCTCATTTCTTCTCCCAAACCATCCACTTATGTCCCTTCCTTTCCCTCATACCCCACCCTTCTCTTTATTTTCCCTCCAATCCCCCCATTCCCTCCATCACCCGTTACCACCACTTTCCTTACTTCCAATCCTCCCAGAGCTGCCACTCCTCAACCCTCATTTCCCCATCCCACCCCTCATTTCTACTCTCAACCCATCCACTTATTTCCCCTACCTTTCCCTTATTTCCCTTCTCTTCAGATCCCCTCTCTTCTCTTTATTTGCCCACCATTCCCCTAATTTCCCCCCTCACCCATCACTTCCCTTCGCCCCATCCCCTCACTTCCTCAACCCCTCATTTCCCCATCACCTAACATTTTATTTAGAAAAACCGACTTGGGAGACCCCTAAATATTTTTTTTGAATTATGCTGAAAATCGGGGGTCACTTTGAAACCAAAAAGAACACGTTGTAAGGCCACCATTTGAGAAAAAAACTAAGGTTTTTTTAAAGACCACTGTAGCCTACAATTAGAAGATTAAAAAAATTACATGAAACTTTTTAGTTGAAATCTTTAAAAATTAAGGCATAGATTGTTTGACAAAAATGACAATCGAAAATTTTTTTATTTGAAGCATTCAACATTGAGTATTAATTTAATATGTATTGGAAGCATTTAAAATTTAAGAACTTCTAATCGGAAGTTTTAATACCATTAGAATTCATTTTCATCCTATTCAATTTCATTACTATATTATCGATTATTATTATCAGTTTTATATATCCTTCATGATTATCCTGAATTTAAAAATGCAGAACGTATTTTTTTTTTAATATGAAAGCATTTTCAGACTCCATCTGGGAGCAATCTGCGTTTCGTAGAAAATGAAATTATAGAGTCGGCTTGAGATTTGAGCTTAAGAATCATGAAGCTCTATCTATTATAATAAAATCGTTTAAATGAGGAAAAATATTTTTTTACGAGTCAAATCAGCGTGAAAATTAATCTGTCTTAAGAAATTAAAATCAAATCCAAAATTAATTTTTTTAAATTCTTTATACATATTTGAATAGTTTGAAATCTTAGTTTGAAATTCGCAATTTCCATTATAATAACTTATAATAACTTAAATTATCTACATGTAGTATTTCATTAAATTAAATATAAATTAATGTCAAAGAAAAGTAAGACTCTAAGCATTTTAAAATTATTTCTACCAACAAAATTATTTAAATAATTACCTGATTGTATAAAAACATGGCTTTGTTAAACATTCCATTTTTTATGTGTCCAGCTGCTTCGTCGACTCTTAATTTTGATGCCAACGAAACTGGATCTTGTTTTTTCTCAAAATTCAATTTTGATTTTTTTTTATGCTGCGAGATTTTCATTCTGAAACCATATACATTTTCGCGGACCTTAAGATTATTTAAGAACAAATTAATTTCAAATTAGACAAGTTCTGCATTTTAATTCTCATAATGATAATTTTAAAAAGTTGATCAATTATTTTCTAAATCGTGATTTTTTTAAAAGAATCAATCGGTTTTCTTATTTTGTTCCAAGTCTAAACCACAGAAATTGTTGAACCAGAAATGGTTTTTGTTCAAAGTTAGAAAAAAATAAATAAAAATTGAAAAGGTGTATTTATCAATTAAATCCACTCTACTCTTTATAATTTCCAAAAAAACGCTTTTTGTTTATTTTCAACTTTTTACCAATACTATTGAGGATTGCAAAAGAGGACTTTACTCATAACGAAAAAAGTTTGATTCTTAAAAAAAATACAATAAAAAAGATCTATTACTGTACGCTGCATCGTTCGTAATAAACATTTGAAAACTCGAGTTTTTCAACAAAATTAGTTTTTCCTATAAAACTTCTAGGATTCTAGAATTCTAAATAGAAACTTTGAAGTTAAAAACGAATAGACAAAAAAGAAAAAGATTTTTGACACCCAGTCAGTGAATCATAATTTGTATTAAAAAAATGATTTACATACAATTATTGTGTAAAAAAAACTTACCTTCAATAATCAAAACTAAATTAGAATTTTAAGTCCTTTCAATAATTATTAATAACAGTATTTTGCATTTCACTAGTCACTCCACATCAAACATCACATATTTATATTTGAAATGAAGAACAAATTTTAAATACCCAATTAAAACTAATAATTTACATAGAAATTCTGTTGAAAAAATTATATCAAATATAAAATACTAATTGCAATCGCAAATAACTTGAAGGAAGAGACGAATTCTCAAGAACCTTTTGCGGCGCAAGCTCAGGATTTACTGACTACTTAGGAGAAGTTATTCGATTGCATGCACCATACTAATTAAGGACTACTGTGGTTTCATGTAATAGTTAAAGTACACATCTCCAATAGTTTTTCATGAAAATTGTCGTATCATGCAATCGTGCATTGAAAAATTATTTGTAAATTTAAAAAATAAATAACATTCTAGATATATCTAGTAAAGTTTTATAGGGTATTTATATTTTTTTATATTTTGTTTTATTTTCTGTTTCTATTTTCTACATTTCTCTAGTCTTTTTTTATTGTCTGACTACATTTTTAGTGTAAATCAATAACTTGATTACTTAACTAAATTGATTTAATGAAAAAATGTCTTATTTATTAATGGCTGAAAAATATTTCTTTCATTGCTTCTATTTATCTAACAATAAATGTATAAATTTGAAATAAATTCTAAGTTCAGGTCGTACATTCCGTAAAAGAAATAAACTCAAGAAAACTCTTTTTACTGATCTGCTATATTTGATTTTATAATTCTAGTTTTGAAAATCTAGCTTTTAAAAGTCATTTAAAAATATACCTCAAACTTAAAACATATGGGAAAAACATAAACAGGGTGGCCGTCTTAATCGAGGAAAAAAATTCCTGGTCATTTCCCGGTTCGAAAAAAATTGTCACTGTCTTTGAAATTAAAAAATTTGATCTCTTAAGTCTCATAATTTTTTCATTTGAAGAAATCAAAATTGAACAAGAAATTAATCCACTCAAAGTGGAATGTTTTGGAATTTTAAAGTTTTAAAATTGGAGCTCAACAAATTTTTTTTTCAGACATTTTTTATTTGAATACTCAATAATGTACATGTATAAAATGGAAGCTTTTAACACTTTTTGATTGAAAAATTTCAAATTAAATGTCATTAAAATGCAAAATTTTATACTTTAAACTTTCAAAAATTGAACAGTTCAAAGCTTTTTGGTTAAAAAATATAAATCTACGCTATCATTTTTAATGCTTTAAATTAAAACTAATCCTCCTTTTCAACTGAATGTTGAAAATAAGAAATTTGCCCCCGTCCACTAAAAAAAATGTTCAAGAGAAAAAAATTGCCTTCTCCAATTAAGAAAAATAAATGCCAAAATTTCCTCCCTTCCAACTCGATAAAAATCTTAAAAAGAAAAAAATGTCACTCTTCCACTTCAGAAAAAATTAAAACCAAAATCTCTTCCCTTTCAACTCGATAAAAATTCGCCCCTTCCAACTCTATAAAAATCTTAAAAATAAAATAAATTCCCTCTTCCAATTCAGACAAAATGGAAAAGAAAAAAATCTTCCCATAAACTCAATAAAAATGTTGAATAGAAAAAATGGCCTCTTCCAATTCAAAAAAAAAGGAAATTACGAAAATTTTGTGCCTTCTTAATTCAGAAAAAAAAGGAAATTACAAAAATATTATCCCTTCCAACTCTATATAAATCTTAAAAATGAACAAATGTCTTTCTTCTAATTAAAAAAGAAATTAAGAAAAATTCCTTCCTTCCAACCCGATAAAATATCTTAAAAATAAAAAATTAGACTTCTTCCAATTCATAAAATATTGAAAACTACATATTCCTCCTTTCCAACTCGATAAAAATCTTAAGAATATAAAATATCCCTCAACAAAAATGGAAAACTAAAATTTCCTCGTTTCAAACGCAATAAGAATGTTAAAAATACCAAAGATGCCTCCCTTTAACTCAATAAAAATGTTTTGAAAAAATAGCCTCCCTCAATTCAGAAAAAAATAACCCAAATTTCATCTCTTCCAACTCCATAATACTCATAAAAATGAAAGAATTTTACTATTTTAATTCAGACAAAATGGAATAGAAAAAAGTCTTCTCTTAAAGTCAATAAAAAAGTTAAATAGAAAAAATGGCCTCTTCCAATTCAGGAAGAATTGAAGACCAAAATTTCTTCCCTTCCAACTCTATAAAAATCTTAAACATGAATAAATGTCTCTTTTCCAATTAAAAAAGAAATTAAAAGAAATATCCCCCTTCCAACTCGATAAAAATCTTAAAATTAAAAAATTATCCTTCTTCCAATTCACAAAATATTGGAAACCAAAATTTCCTCCTTTCCAATTCGATAAAAAAAATTAACATCTTTAAAATACCAAATTCGCCCGCCATCAACTCAATAAAAATGTAAAAAGCAAAAAAGTTTCTCTTCCAATTTGGAAAAAAATTAAATACAAAAATTTCTTTGCTTTCATTTAAAATTAGAATTGTTAAATTTAAAACGTTTTTCATGCATAAATCCTTTAAAGTCGAATTATTTTAATTCTAAATCATTTCGAATGAATAATTGTTCATTTATTATTTATACATCATACTTCAACACTTTTTTACAAATAAACGTTTTAAAAATGGAACAATTAAAATTGTAACGTTCAAAGTTTAAATTTAGCATTCAGAAACTTTAACAAATCAAGGTTTTCTATTTCAAACAATTAAGTTTTGAATATTTGATTTATCATTGCTCATTTTAAATGAACAGTCAAATATTGCTGAATTTAAAAAAAATTGTTTTTTTTTTTTTAATTAAAAATTTGAAATTGAATGAGCTGTGAATAGAATTTTTAGACTGAAACAATATTTAAATAGGATTTGAAATTGAATAAAAGCTTTTAATTATGAATCTATTAATTTGATATTATTTGAAAATTAAAAATAGTTTAGTAAGTTTCAATCAAACGTTTTCATTTGCTTAATTACTAGGGCTTTCGAATTAGAACAGTTCAATTTTCAATGTTGAAATCTGTAAATTGTTTAATTTTGAACAGATTCAAAAGCGTCTTGAAAAATCAATTATTGTTTGATTTTTAATATTCGAACTAGAGTTCAGTTTTGAAATCATTAATTAATTTATATTTATACAGTTGATCAACTTTAACCGTTTTTTTCATAAACAATTTAAAATTTAACCGCTTTTAATTTTTAATTGTCTAAGTCTTGAACAGTGCATTTTAAATTGAAAATTAACGCTTAAATATGAAGATCTAAAATGAAAAATTTTTGAAGCAAAATATTTCAGAACTACGCACTGTAAACTGAATGATTGTATAATATAAAAAGCTAATAATTGAACTTAACCTTAAAAAAAGTTGAAATCAAACTTATTTTAAATTTCATTTCTCGGTTTTTCCCGGCCTCAAAAAATTGACGGGCATTTCCCGGCTTCCCGGTCCACTGGCCACCCTGACATATCAATCTTGTAGAAAATGAAATAAATTAAATGTCTAAAAAATAACTATAAGCAAATAAAACAACCTTTTTAAAAAATGTAAATTTAAAATGAAAATGAAAACAGATTTCTACCACATCCTCATGTTCATTTTCCAAAATCCAAATCCTATAACTCCCGCCAGAGTCAAATACCTAATTTTCCTTCACTTCCGGAAATGCTCAATTTCCGGATTACAATCCAACCGAATCTCTTCCAATCAAATTCTTGGCGCCAAACTCCCCTCGACCGTTTGACTCGTAACATCCACCTTCTCCAATCACCTTTCTCACCAAACAACCAGCGCGCGCAAAAAGCCGCTGCCATTTTTTCCTCTTTTCTTCAAAAATTTTATTTGTCTCCCCTCAAAACCTATTCACCGTAACCGTTATACTGAGACCTTTCTAATTTAAAAAGGAGGTTTTTTTTTTGAATTTTTGCTAATTTATTCTTTCAACAAATGGTATTTTTTTAAATTATAGGTGTGCTAGTAGCCTTGGTTCCAATTTTTGTATATCTCCACACTGAGCATGCGTTGCACCGACAGCCTCATTGACTGTTGATCGCGCGCTTTTTTGAAATTGTAAAATAGAAAATTAATTGTTTATGATGAATAATCATAATGAAATTATTAAAACTAATTTTTGGATCACAAAATAGACTCCTAAAGTGAAAAATAATATAATTATCGATTTTTATCTTTGAAAATTAATAATTGATTTCAAATTTGAAGAAAGGAATGCCTTTTTCATAGCAAGTATTCATTTAAAATATATTCTAATATTTGTATGGACTTTACAATCATTATATTCCGTGAACAATTGATTTGTATATTCGATCATTTCAAATAAGCGCGCGATCAACCGCCAATGAGGTTGCCGGCGCGACGCATGCGCAATGAGCTTTTACCCATGACCGTGTGTAAACGGTTCGTGGAAACCAACATTAGTGCGCAGTGTGAAATCATTCGTTCACAATTGTTCACAATGGCGGCGGATCTCGATCAGTTTCAACAGCTCTTAAATACATTGCTTAGCACTGATAACGATGTCCGAACACAAGCTGAGGTATTTAAATTATCACGGAATTTTTCCCCTTTAATTTTAAGTTGTTGGTACCGAAAAACGACGAATTAAATCCCGACAAACGCTGCTCCGAATCACGGAACACGTTGGCAACGTGTTTGTCAGATTCACTACCCGCGTGTTTCCCTAAATTTCCTCTATTTTCTGAAATCCTTGAGGTCTCTGACGCAAAATATTTTCACTCCTGTAAATTAATATTCGCCCGATTATGACATTTTTGCATCGCGAAAAAACTGACAGGTGTTCCTTTCTCGAAGGCGAATTATCAAAATGGTGTCGCATGAAAGCACGCGCCCCGCCAAACTTTATACTTTCTTTGACAGTCACTCTCGTCTCAAGCTGTTAAGGAATGTTTGATTTCGCGATTTTTTATCACTCAACAAAGTATTAAAGGAACCTCGGATTTTACCGAGCATTTGATTTTTTTAAAGAGAAGAGTACTTTTTTCATTTAATCATTATAGTTTATTGGGTTTTTTCCGATTTTGCCGCCTACACGCTATTATATTTGAGAGTGTTGATTTTTAAAAAAGAATTTTAAAAAACGGGATTTGAATTTTTTTTAAACATGGAGTTGTGTTGAAGGGTTATAAGATGAGTTTTGCTCCATTTTTTTTTTTTTTTTTTTTTTTTGCTAATTGTGACGTTTGATGCATTTTTATTTACGGGGTTTTTGTGAACTTGTAGAATGTGGGGAGAAAATTGGGGTGGAATTCCCGTATGGCTTCATTTTTATGGTGTTTGGAATTCCAGTGAAATTTTGTGGCAATTTCTTTCTTAATTTAATTGTTACATAAATTTATCGCGAGACGAGATGATTCACTCTCCTCTTTTATAACAGGAATGTATTAGTTGATCAATTTTGGGTATTCTAGGTCTCGAGTATTATCATTGTGTTTTTGAAATTGGAAGTCTTTAAATTCAAAGAATGAAGTTCAGTTTTCAGAATGAAAGCCTTCATCAGGGTGTCTACCTGACTTGGAAATCAGGAAAACCGGGAATTTTGTTTACCTTGAAAAAGCGGGGAATTTGATTCAGTGACCGAAATTTTTCTCGAATGTTATTATAATTTCGACTTCGAGACGAGGAATTTTCTAGAAGATTTATAATATGGAGTTGGGACAGACAATTTTCGTAAAGAATTATTATTTGATTTGGCACCCTTGGAACAGATAATTTTTTACATGGACTGGGAATTCTTGACATTAATTTCAATTCTGATTTAGAAGAAGGGAATTTTTAAAAAATCCTTGCTCAAATTCGGAATTATAATTTTTTTAAAGATTTCCGTTCCAAATCGGAATTGTAATTCGTATGGCCAAAAATTATCTAATGTTCCAACTCAGAATTATAATTCTTTTCCAAAGTTCCCTGTTCCAAATCAGAAATCTCTTCAATCTTTTGAACTATCAAATTTGAATATTTCCAATTCATTAATATCAGATTGAAGTATTTTAAATTGAAAATTTTGTTATTGAACGCCTTAATAGGTTGAACGATTTGAAATTGTCAACGTTTTTATTACAATAATTTAAGATACATATCGATGTTAATGTTTTTAAGCTGCAAATGTGCAACCTTTGCATTCAAGAAAAAGGCGAAGGAAAAATAATCCCTGTCATTTTATCTTAGATAATAAATAATTTGCTAGGATGATAATGATCTACAAGAATTTTAACTTTGGGATAGGGAATTTTCGAAAACAATTATAATTCTGAGTTAGAACTGGGAATTATCGTAAAGAATTATAATTTCCATTTCAGGTTCACTTTAGAACGGGAAATTTCGTTAAGAATTATAATTTTTTACTTCAGGGCAGGAAGTTTCCGTAAAGAATTATAATTTGACTTGGAACAGGGGATTTTCCTAAAGAATTATAATTTAGACTTTAGGACAGAGAATTTTGGTTAAGAATTATTGTTTGACTTAGAATCTTTGGAACAGATAATTTTTTGCATGGAACGGGAATTCTTGACAATAACTTTAATTCTGATTTAGAAGAAGAGAATTTTTTAAAAAATCCCTGCTCAAATTCAGAATTATAATTCTTTTGAACTATCATATTTGAATATTTCCTATTCATTAATGTCAGATTTAAGTACATATTTAAAGTTAAAAATGTTGTTATTGAAAGCCTTGATAGGTTGAAAAATTTGAAATTTTAAACGTTTTTATTACAATAATTTAAGATTCAAATCGATGTTAATGTTTTTAAGTTGCAAATATGCAACCTTTGCATATTGTAACAAAAAGAAGGAGAAAAAATAATCTCTGTCATTTTATCTTAGATAATAAATAATTTGATAGAATGATAATGATCTAGAAGATCTAAAATTAAACTTTTTAGAATAATTAATTTTTCAATATTTCGAGATTTGTATATTTTAAATTGAATAATTGAAGTTTTTTCATGAATTTTAAAGTTCAAATGCTTTTGATTTCGAATTATTTAGTTTTAAATATTTATTATTCTAAATTTCAGAGACTACTATTTTTTAGTCATCAAGTCATTTGGTTTTCATTTTTTTTCAGTTTATAATAAAATAAAGTGCTCATTAAAAACGATAAACTAAACTTGTTTTTTTATTTGTTTTATTTTATCTCTAACTTTTCGTTCTTTGATAAGCAATGTATTTATTTCTCTTTAAATATTGCTTCCAAGATTGAATTATTGAATTTATTTTTATCCTATTGACTTGTGGAGCTTTTTAAACATTCAGTAATTGTATTCTTTATTTTAGTATTTCAGAATTGATATTAATTTATTGAAATAAATTGCGAAATAGAAAATTATATCCTTGATTTTTCTAAAATTATTGTAAATATTATTCCAAAAATGAAAAGAGAGATGTATTCTAAGTCTTAGAACTGAAGAATTATTTTTTTCAAATTTCATTTAAATCTGTCAACTAATAAATTTAATTATCAATTATATTCATCGAATATTTAGATTTAAAATTGGAAAATTAAAAAAGAAGGAAAAATATGATTATGATTAAACTTATACTACCTATGTCTTGTATGACTAACATCTGATATGATTAACATATGATTAAAAACTTTACACAGTATACGCGAAGTGTTTCTCGAGTCATCTAATTCATTAAACTTCCGAATTTCTTTTTTTTTTTAATAATCTAAGAAAAATCTCTTCACTATTAAAAAATGTATCTTTCTTACTTACACCAAACTTTTAAAGTTTTTACTCCTTTTCTTATTACCTTTCCAAAATGAATAATGATTTTCTCTAGGAATTATTTCCTCCTCGTTGTTTCAGGAAGCTTATAAAAATCTTCCCGTGGAAAACAAAGTCCAGTTCCTCCTAAGATTTATTTGCAATGCCACATTCGCTGAAGATCTGCGCGCAATGGCAGCAGTTTTACTGCGGCGGCTCTTTTCATCCGAATTTATGGACTTTTACCCCAAGGTAATTTAATTGAACGAGGCAGACTAAATTATTTATTAATTCCCGCAGGTTACAACATGGAGCATTTCTCTTATTTTTTTTTTTTAGATTCCACCAGAGGGACAAGTTCAGCTGAAGGAACAGATTTTGCTCGCTGTTCAAAACGAACAAATTGACACAATCCGTCGAAAAGTGTGTGAGGTCGCAGCAGAAGTAGCGAGAAATTTAATTGACGAAGATGGTAACAATCAATGGCCTGAGTTCCTTCAATTTCTCTTTCAATGTGCTAATGGACCCGTGCCAGCACTTAAAGAAAGTGCGCTTCGAATGTTCACGTGAGTTCAATTTTAGTTTATTTTTGAAATATTAAATCTTCCAACTATTTCATTCCTATTTTATTAATCAATTTATAACTCCCCAGGCTTCAAAGTTCCACACTCTGTTACTTTGTTGATACTTTTTTAGGCAAGGCTACTTTTTTCAGTAATGTGATATAAAAAATTGATCGTACTAACAAATTTCAGTTTTTAAAGTAAAAAATGAAAGAAAGGTTTGTCTAAGGAAACTACTCTGCCTAAAAAAAAGAAATCAGTTAATCAAAATAGAAATTCAATTTTTTTATATTGTTAGCGTTCCTATGTTTGATACAAATTTTTGGATTCTAGTACATTCTTTTCTCCTTACACGGAGATAATCGGGTTGGTTTTTTTTTTAATCTCACAAATTCCCTACTGAGATTTCATTTCATGACTATTAATTTGCCAAACCCCGTTATCGAAAAAGTCGGCTTTTTCAACAAATTTTGTTATAAATTGATATGTTCATTTATTAAATTCTTATGTAAAATTATGTGAGTAGAACATTTTTAACACTTGTTTTCAATAAAAAATTCAGCTGTTTAAAATTGAAGCAAATTGAAAATTGAATTTTCAGCAGTTGATTCTTTAATAGTTGAATATTCAACTGTTGAAAATATAAGAAAAAAGAAAATTTTATATTTAAAACAAGTGTTAAAAATGTTATATTTACATAAGTTTACATGAGAATTTAATAAAAAAACATTTCAGTCCATAAACAAAATTTTTGAAAAGACGATTTTTTCGAAAACGGGTCGCCGATTTTTGCTTGAATTTTCAACACTTAACTATTCATGTTTTGGTTAAACATTCATCATTTTAGTTGAAATTTCTCTTTTTTGTTTGAGAAATCGTCTTTTTGACTTGAAGCTTCAACAATTTGGTTGCAATTGTTTTTCTTTCGTGACTGAAAAATCTTTCTTGGTTGAAAATTTTACTCTTGTTAAATTTCGTCTTTTTTAGTTGAAAATTGAACTATTTGCTTGCAAATTCATCTTTTTTCTAGTATAAAATTAATCTTGTTAGTTGAAAATTCAAGTACTTGGTTGAAAGTTGAATTCTTTTGTTAAAAATTGATTTTTTTGTTCAAAGATTCATCATTTTAGTTGAAAATATTATCTTTTTCAGTTGAAAATTCAACTATTTGGTTTTCAAATTTCATCTCTTTTGGTTAAAAATCTTATTCTTTGGTTAAAAATTCAATTATTTTGTTGAAAAATTCACAATTTTTTTCGAAATCATCCTTTTTGGTTACAAGTTCTACTGTTTTGTCTAAAATTCGTCTTTTTGAGTTGAAAATTCAACTATTTTGGTAAAAAATTGAACTGTTTGGTTGGAAATTAACTTCATTGTTGAAAATTCAACTACTTTGTATAAAATTTGTCTTTTTGGCTTGAAACTTCAACAGTTTGGTTGAAATCGTATTTCTTTCTTGACTGAAAAATCTTTCTTTTTTGAAAATTCAACTTTTTTGTTCAATTTCGTCTTTTTGCTTTGAAAATTCATCTCTTTGGTAGAAGCTTCTTC
>JAUMHM010000088.1:8710620-8729270 GCA_032362435.1 Melikaiella ostensackeni
TGGTTGAGTGCAATTATTTTTCATTTAAATATAAAATCTCTGGTAGAAAATTCTTCTAATCATCTTTTTTGTTTTGTTTTTGTTGTATTTCCTAGTAGAAACTTAATCTTCTTACTTGAAAATTCATCTTCTTGGTTGAAAGTTTAACTCATTTTTTTAAAAATCATTTTTTTGTTTCAAGGTCCACCATTTTAGTTGAAAATTCAACTATTTGGTTGGAAATCAACTTTTTTATGGAAAATTCAATTGCTTTATAGAAAATTCGTCTTTTTAGTTTGAAACTTCAATAATTTGGTTGAAATTGTTTTTCTTTCTTGACTAATTCTACCGTACAATCTAAAAAGACACATAAGTCCAATCTCAGTTGAACTGAGAAAATCGAGAAAAACTGTTTGCCCAAAGCTCTCTAATATCGAATAAAATTTTAATTATTCTAGATACACTTTTTGGTTGAAAATACTATGCTCTTTCACATTTTGCAATAAAAATGGATTTTTTAAACAAATTCCATTAGAAAATGGACTTGCGGGTTTTACTAGTCACAAAAAGTCGCAAATACAAGGCAAAAAGAACACAAAGTCACTTGCGTACGATCCCTTTGCTAGTGCATAGTCGAATCTAGCCGGGACTTATTTCCGTTGAATTTCAGATCAGTGCTTGAGCTACAGGTATTTTACAACGCAAACACATACGTAAGGCCAGCGATTTTTGTTTGTAAATTCGCTCCACACTCTGTCACTTTTACAAGGCAAACAAGACACAAAGTACTTTGTGATCTTTTTCATTTGTATTCTGATGACGTATTAGATGCCTTTTACAAATTTTAGGACCCGCAAAGTGCTTTGCGTATCTTCTCCTGTTGTATTCGTCAACTTTTTCGACTTTGCTCATTTTTGAACAATCGTTTTTTGCAAAGAAAAAAATTAATAATTATTCATTTTTATTAACACAGATTTAGCTTTCTCTTACGAATCCAATGATACCAAAAACTCATTTTCCATAAAAATGTCACCTATGTATCTTTTTAGTTTGTACGATAGGATTTTTCTTGGTTGAAAAATCAACTCTTTTGTTAAATTTCGTCTTTTTGGTTGAATTCAACTAATTGGTTGAAAATTGAACTACTTTGTTAAAAAGTATTTAAGATATTCCTTTTAAATACGTTCATATTTTAGTTTGAAGTATTTTTTACACTTCTAAATTATTTTAAAAAACTAATTATTTACTGAATTTAAAAGGTCACTTTTTTAACACTTTTTTATTTTAGAGGATAATTTTTTGATACTTTTTTTAGTTCTATAGAGCACTTCGAAGCCTGATTCCCATTCATTCTAATGTAAACAAACAATTTCCTGTTTCGCTTCAGATCCGTTCCAGGCGTATTTGGAAATCAGCAAGCGAACTACCTTGACCTTATCAAACAAATGCTGCAGCAATCCGTTACAGACACTGCAAATTACGAGGTAGGACATTTAAAAAGAAATTAGAATTGATTTGGGTGGAAGATAGATACACGAGAATTTGGAGCGAATCTCGTCACGAATTCTTCCAAGAGCAAAAAGCCTTCTGATGACTGTAATTTGTGAAGCTTTAATTTACAGACAGATACGAGGCTGACATTTTTTTGTGTTTAAATGAACTTCGGCCTTCTCAAATTTAAATACTGCAAATTTTTAGAATATTAAGACAGTAAATTTTCCAATATACAGGCCTCGGACTCACGCCACTATTGACAGTTTGTTTTAACGACGCAAATATTTTGAAAAAAATGACACTAATACTACTATTTTCTCAAATTGCTCGCTAATGCAACTATTTTTTTACTTTGCCTTTAAACTTGTTTTCAGATTTCTTCGCTGATTGTCTAAAATAACATATCTGCCATCTCAAAAGTCGAAATTTCAAAAGATTTCAAGGGATTTGTAAGGATTTTGCCAGACCTAAGAGATGTTATAGGATCTCCAAGGGCTTTAAAGATTAACAAATTTCAATGGATTTCGAAGGATTTAAAGATTTTAGGGTATTTTGCAAGATTCCAAGAAATTTCAAGAGATTTCAAAAATTTCAAGGGATTTTAATGGGTTTCAAAGATATCAACGTATTTAAACCGATTCTAGGAAATTTCAAAGAATATCTATAGAACTTTAGGGAGTAAGTGAAGTGGAATGATATTTTAAGGGTCTTTTATGTATTTCTACGTATTTTATGGAATTTTATGGGGTCTCAAAGGATTTCAAAGATTTAAACATTTCAAATGATTTTAAAGATTGTAGTGTACTTTGAAAAATTCCGTGGAATTTCATGAGATTTCAAAAAATTTCGTAGGATTATAAAAAATTTCAATAGATTAAAAATTTTTGTGAGGAATTTTGAATGGTTTCAGAAGATTTCGAGGGATTTAAAAAAATTAGAGGTTTTTTTAATAGATTTCAGTGGCTCTCAACATATTTCAAAGCATTAAGGGTATTGTAAAAAATTTCAAGGAACTTCAAAAAATATCAAAGATTTTAAAGAATTTCTGTGGGCTTTATCAGATTTTCTGGATTTTTACGGACTGTCGAAGGATTTTAAATATTTAATAATTTTTTTAGGAATTTTGAATTATATCACAGATTCGGAAGGATTTCACGCGATTAAGTTAAACCCTCAATGTAATATTTAAAAAATTGCATGACACTATTTCCCTCCTATTTTTCAAAATGTATGCTACTATTGACACTTCTTGGCATTTCTTAAATTAGTCCAAGGCCTGAATATATGATTTGAATAATTTCCATTCTAAGTACATTAAAATTTAAAATCAAACTAAAAATTCTCTTTATTTGCCAATCAGGTGCGATTCCAAGCAGTGAGAGCAATTGGTGCGTTTATAATGTTGCACGACAAGGAAGCGAACATCCAGAAACATTTTTCGGAGCTTTTGCCAGCGGCTGTTCAAGTGACGGTTCAATCAGTGGAGAAACAAGACGACGAGGCACTGCTGAAGGTTTTAATAGATTTGGCCGAATCAACGCCAAGGTTCCTTCGACCCCAGCTAGAAAATATAATGGAAATGTGCATGAAGATCTTCTCCAATGAGGAAATGGGAAATTCCTGGAGGCAGTTGTCTCTGGAAGTCTTGGTGACTCTCGCAGAAACTGCTCCAGCGATGGTTCGCAAGGTCGGGGGAAAATATATCGCAACTCTGGTTCCTTTGGTGCTGAAGATGATGACGGATCTCGAGGAAGATGAGGAATGGAGTTTCTCTGATGAGATTATTGAAGAGGATAACGATAGTAATAACGTTGTTGCGGAAAGCGCTTTAGATAGACTTGCATGTGGTCTTGGTGGAAAGACGATGCTGCCGCATATCGTCCAAAATATTCCTTCTATGTTGAGCAATGCCGATTGGAAATACAGGTACGATAGAAAATTGTGGTTTTGAGTTACAAATGTTAGGCGTAGAAGTCCTCACTTTAGATCCTATTTATTTGGCGATTTTAAAAAGAAATAATTCTAGAAGAATATAATTTTATTTTTTTAATAAGCAAGTGAAAGCCATAGAAAGTCAGCAATTGAGTTTGGATTCTAAATTCGAGGGCGTTACATCTGTGGTAGAGTAATCCGACGGAGTCTGTCTCAATCCTGGTTGTCGTTTTGACGACTAATTTTGAAGCATTCCTGAGGTCGTTCCTGAGAGTTGACTGTATTGTTCCTATGATACAATCATAGTCTTGGAACATACAATTTTTAATTTCATACAAATAGGATGCCACGAGATAAAAAAAAAAAGAGATCTTCAATTTCAAGACTGGCCTCGCACTCCCCTAATTTTTGCTACTTTTTCGCACGAGGCTACTATTTGACTACTTTTTTCGGGCTAGTACAAGTAAAGACTCCTTTTTAAGGTAAAATTGTGTAAAAAGTACTGGTATTTCTAATTTTTTTTGTTCTTTTCTAATTAAGTAATAAGTAATCGTGAATAATTATACACTTAAAAAAAAGTATTGGTAAAAATGTGTTGTAATTGGAAATTATGATTGTTTCAACTAGAATTCTGGTAAAAACAACCAGAATTTTTTGTAAAATTAATATTTTTCCCAGTATTCTGGTTATTTTAACCAGATTTTTTTTTTTGAGTCAACACAATTCTTACTCGTTAATTTAATCAGTTTGATCAGTAAAACAAGTTCCAATAATAACATTGTGGCTAATTGAAACTTCAGTTATTTTTCTTAAAGTTTATATGTACTTTTAATTAACAATAATTTCAAAAAACCCAATGATTGGCTACGACGACATAGTGATAAGCATAGGCCAATGATTGTATGATTGGCCACTGAAATGTGGTGAAATACAGTCATTGGACAAATCAGGTTGTATAGATTGATTTTGAAAGAACAGTGATTAGCCTCTAAATTGTATAATGATTGGCCGGGGCCAAAAACTGGTTTCGACACGATTTCGTCTCATTATTCGTAAGACAAAGTGACAAACAATTGTATACATAGTCTATAAAAAGTTTAAACAATTATGAATTAATTTTTGCAAAGTTATTAGTCATTTGTTTTTCAGAGATTGTGGCCAATCATTATGTTTTCGCTTTATTCACGATGACAGTGATTGGCCACCCGTTTATAGATATACAGACATAATTTTAAGGTTAGAATTCATCCTGCACTGTTTATTAGTAGTTTTATCTCTGAGTATTCTTTCAGATAAGCATATTTAAAGGAGGTGGCCAATCAGTGGGGGGGGGGGGGTGGCTTACCATTGTATCGATTACCCTACGTCTTAAGTCCTTTTTATAGCCTGTATTTCACTTTTTTTTTGTAAACAAGAAAGCTTTCTTCCAATTTTCCTATAAAACTATAAACTTTAGAAAATATATTATCATTGAAAAAAGATTTGTTTTTTGATGCGAGCAACTTTTTTTTCTTACCTTAAATCCTCTTTGTGGACGATATTCAACTTTATTATGAACGATGCATTTTCTTCAATAAAAGAGTGAAATACTGTCGATCAGAATAGTTTAATATAAGAAAAAAAACACAAGATTACAGGAAATTTTGTCTACAAAGGAACAATTTTTGTCCTTTATAATTTATCTAGTTTCTAAAGTTTATCTGTTTTAGAGAAAAGTTTTTAAAATGTCTTGAATTTTAAAATATTTTAAGTAACCTCGATACTCTAAGTCTCCCATTTTGGAATATTTTTAAACTTTGGCCCAACAGATATTTTCATGAAAAAAAAAGAATTGCCTCCTTTTCTTTTTTAAGTTTTACGTTGCACATAACTTTGCGGAAGTTCGAAAAAAATTAAGAAAAACATCAAAAATTGGAGGTTAGTTATTTTGTTAAAATATCTAAATTTAGGCGGTTAGACTTTTAGAAAGGGGATTTTTATGTAGGAAGGTAGAAATAACAATAAGAATGTTGCTACACCAACTCAATCGATCAATTTATTAGAGTTGGCATAGCAATTTTCTTGTTGTTATTTCTACCTTCCTATATATTGACTTCTCTCACGTTAAAGGACTCTTAGACAGGAATTTATATTTTTTAAATTGGCACCCTAGCATTTCTACCTTTGAAATAAGAACTAAGCAGTTTTAACTGAAAATTATTTTTTTAACCCTAATTATTTAAATAAAAAATTACATTCCTTTTGTTTTTATTTAAAACTTGGCCTGATTGTCTGTGTAAAAAAACAATTAAATAAACATTCTACTGTTTGTTACTTGTTTCAAGTTCTGGGCTACTTTTTGCTACCTTTTATTAAAGCACAGGGTCTACTTTTACTACTTTTATGGAAGTCATAATGTAGTGCGACGCCTGTTAGAGAAAAAATTGTTTCGATTACCTGTAAGTTATTATTTTTGCAAAAGAAATCATTCAAGAAAAGTAATATTTTATGTTTTTAACAAGCAAATGAAAGCCATAGAAAGTCAGCAATTGAATTTAAATTCTAAACTCGAGGGCGTTATATCTGTGGTAGAGTAATCCGACGGAGTTTGTCTCAATCCTGGTTGTCGTTTTGACAACTAATTTTGAGGCATTCCTGGGATCGTTCCTGAGAGTTAACTCTATCGTTTCTATGATACAGTCATAGTCTTGGAACAAACAATTTTTAATTTCACACAACTAGGATTGTCCACGCGATGAAAAAAAAGATCTTCAATTTCAAGACCTCAAATATTTCAGCCATTCAGGACCAGGTTTGCTACAAAACCTCAAAGACCTGGAAAAGTCATGGAGTTTTGTAAAAGTGATTGGAATTTTTAGAATTGATTTTTTTTTTACTAATAAAAGTAATGTGATCGAGGGGTTAATCGGTCTTGAAATCTGGTATACAAGCCTTTGAAATCTTTGGGAAATCATTAAAATCTTTTGAAATATTTGTAACATCTTTGAAAACTTTTGAAATCTTTAAAATCTTTGAAATCCGGTGTACACTCAAAAGTCGAGTGGTCAACCCCTAGAATATGATTATAATAATTGAAGCCTCGACAGAAAGAACGTTAGATCAACACAAGTTTTTCGCCCATGGAGTTCATAGAGTTAATCTTCTTTTAAACTGTTTTTCTATCTCGCGGAAGCGCTGCAATCGTAAAACTATTAACAAAAATGTGAAAATTGAACTTGGAAAAAAATGTCAAAGTATATCAGAATGGCAAGCAGAAAAGAATGAAAGGGCTAGAGCAGAGACTGTAAAATCTTAATTTAATAAAAATAAAACAGAAGTGCTAGTAGTAAAACGTTCAGAGCCGGCAATATCAAACATTATTTTCAAAAGGAAAGATTATTAATCAATTATTTAAAAAAATTTCCGAATTGAGTTTTTGAATTTTTTTTACACTTGAGCAAATGCAATTTCCTGTTTTTATCCCTATTTAAAATTTCTAAAGTTATATTTTGAAAAATACATTTTTGGGGTTGAGGTAGATGTGAAGTAAATAACCTCGACTATTTTGACACATCTTTCCGAATTCAGTTTCCGAATTTTTGTTGACACTGTGGCGATTTCAGCGCTTTCGCGGAATAGAAAAACAGTAAAAAAAAAAAGAATAACTATAGAACTCCATGGACAGAAAACTTGTGTTGATCCAACATTCTTTCGGTCGAGGCTTCAATTCCAGACTTTTAAGAAGTTTTATAATTATAACAATGAGAATTCTTTAAAATTCAATAATAATTGTTAAATAGCCCTTTAGATTTGCATTAATTGATAATTGTGTCAGAAATCGTTGGCAAATTAGTCTGCGATCGGTAGAATGTTTTGAAATTTAATTTAATGGACTGAAATTTTTTTAGAAAAGTAGACCTGAGTTTCTTTCAAAAGTAAGCTTGGAAAAAGTAAATTTGGAATTTTGAAACCAGACTTCTGTAGCAACCCTGAGGACCTAGAAGTCATTTTGAAGCGAATAACGAAAAAACTTTAAAGGAAAATTGTCTATTAATCTTTGTTAATTCAGTTTCTTCTTTTTTTAGACACGCTGCTTTGATGGCTATCTCTGCAGTCGGTGAGGGTTGTCATAAACAGATGGAGGATATTTTGAAGCAAATCATGGATGGAGTCGTTAATTTCTTACAAGACCCTGTAAGTATTTATTTCGGAATATATGAAATTATTTCGATACACAAACCTGTCGTCGATTTAATTTTTTCACACTTGTAGCTAGAATTAATCTTTTTAATAATGTCACTGGCATTGTTATATTAAATAATTAAAAATCTCAAGCCACGGATCGAGTCAGCAGTCGAATTCGTCTTGAGATTACGAAGGCGTTACCTCTGTGGCAAATTAATCCAATGGAGTCTGTCTCGGTCTTGGTCGTCGTTTTGACAACTAATTTTGAGACATTCCTGAGGTCGTTCCTGAGAGTTGAATGTATCGTTTCTATGATACAATCATAGTTTTGGAACACACAATTTTAAATTTCACACAACTGTCAATTTCTCACTAAAGAAAAAAGCATACTATTTAATTTCAGAAGTCCAAATATTTTATGTGTTTAATATCTACTCTTTTTTTACTTTCTATTTCAGCATCCCAGAGTGAGATATGCAGCTTGTAATGCCGTAGGACAGATGTCAACTGACTTTGCACCGACATTCGAGAAGACTTTCCATGACAAAGTTATCCCTGGACTTTTGATGGTGCTAGATGACAATGCAAATCCTAGAGTTCAAGCTCACGCAGGAGCAGCACTTGTTAACTTCAGCGAGGACTGTCCAAAACATATCTTAATTCCTTATTTGGATGGAATTATGGGAAAATTGGAGTCAATACTCACAGCTAAGTTCCAAGAATTGGTGGAAAGGGGAACGAAACTCGTTTTGGAACAGGTTAATCTTTAATTTTTTGTTATTATTAATTTTGGGGGCTTTCGAATTTGGGGTTAAAATTTTTTTTACTAACTTACAACTTCAAATTTGTTCCCCTTTTAAATTACCTTTTTAATTTCAAATCGGTATCTGAATTGTTTTTCAGGTTGTAACTACAATTGCCTCGGTCGCTGACACATGCGAGGAACAGTTTGTCAAATACTACGACAGACTGATGCCTTGTCTGAAATACATTATCCAAAACGCCAATCAACAAGAACATAAAATGCTTCGTGGGAAGACAATCGAGTGTGTTAGTCTCATTGGTTTAGCCGTTGGATCTGAAAAGGTAAAGAAATTTTCTCTCGAACTTTTTCCTTTTATCTACGATTTTCTTTGCTTCTATCTAGGGGAATCCTTTCTACAGGAGATAGTACAAATTTCCAACGTTGAAGAAACTCAATTTTTCACTAAAAAACATTTCATCTGAACTTCGTTAAGTTCCAAGTATAACTATTATTGTTTAAAACTTGACCTATTTACTTTAGTAAATTTATTTCCTGTCTAAAAATAGCAGACATGCGAGAAACACAAGTTCTGACTTCGGAACCTTTTTCTTCTTGTCTGTGGCTTCTTGCTGCACATCAAATGGCCAGATTAACACACAGAGATAGGTAAGTCAAGGTTAAAGTCCTTCACACATTGCGCGAGTACTAATGTACAGTTCAGAGGCATCACTGCCACCGCCGAAATGCAGGGATGGGTAGCTCTCCTAAGCCTATGGAATCAGAGGGATTGCAAGGAAAGGAAGGAAAGAGCAAGAACGTTCTTCCGAGCTCATACAGCACCGAAGCTACACCAGTAGACGGAAAAATTTATTCAAGAGTCTACAGTATAATGTTACCACCGTTAAAAAACCCTCCTATCTTACTTATAAAATCCTAATCACGACCGACAAAAGATCCGAAAAAAGAAATGGGAACCCGTACACACATGTGTGGTTCTCAGTCTGGTGATGAGGTTAATAAAACGATGCGGCTGACGAATGCCCTTAAATCAATGTCTCCTCGTCTTAAATGTCACATGATTTAATATTCTCTGCCCCATCAGAGACCTTTGCGTAGGGTCAAAGCCAGCTCTTTCGTGACTCAAAATCCCCCTAATGATCCCAGCAACATCCCTACAATGAAGACCCCTCTGCATCCTAAAATTTAATCTGGAAGCATCCCTAGCGCTCTCACTGGCCATTTCGTTGCTTAAAATACCCGTGTGGGCAGGAATCCAGACAAACCGAATCAACAGGCCCGCCCACCTCTAAGCAAGGCCAGATGGCTGATTTTCCGGGCCATAATGGGGCCCTGAGGGTCAGCAAAGTGACGTTCCGTACAATCTAAAGCGGAGAGTGAATCGGAAAGAATAATAGCAGACCTGATGTTTTTCCTTAGAACGTATTACAAGGCCAAAAATTAGGCCTGAAGTTCCGCAGATCTAACAGAGGTGTCCTCCTGTAGAGTAAGACCGTAACTCATGACAATCTGCGAAATGCAAAAGGCTGTGATCGATCTCTCTGCAACCGGATCCACAGAACTATTGGTGAAGATCAAAACCGCATCCGGGAAACTGTCCGAAATTAAGCGTTCAAAAGTTTCATGGGCGTCCTCCGAACTCCTAATAACCTATCCCAACTCACTATCTTTGAGAATCTAGAAAAGCAGCTCCTCCCAGGTGTCGTCGAAATATGTAGTTCGGAGGCAACAGCGGCCAGCACGTGCCAAAGCAGTTAACCTACTCGGATTTCTCAGCCCTCAGTTTGAACCTTCTAGTCTTCCTACCTCTTCTCATTTTACACTCCTCTGATCCACATTTTTCAGTAAGCAACTAATGCTTCGGCATGAGGGGATTATTACTCTTGCAGTAATTTCTAAGAAGGAAGCGCTCCGATAGATAGGCTCTTCTCGGGCCGAAAGGTGGCTTATTAGCCTCAGCCAGTAAGAGAGTAATGGGGTTAGAGCCCATACAACCCAACACCACTCTCAAAGGCTGGTATTGAACCCTGTCCAAAATGTCTAGGACAGGTTTGTTGGTGCAGATGAAGAGAGAAGCGCCCCAGTCTAAGCATGCTCTGACGAGATTACGGTCACCACTCCCAGCACCCAAGGGTCGGCATCCCAAGAAACTCGCGTAATAACGCGAAGGACGTTCATCGCCCGCAATATATTTGATATGGGGGACCCAGGTAAAACCCATGTCCACGATCAACTCCAAGTACATTAAGGTATCACGGTAGAGGATCACTAAGGCGCCAAAAGTGAGAGAAATCTGCTTCATTTGGTGAATATCGGGTCTATTTGCAGTGCTGCCAACTTTGATCAAAAGATTCTTCGATTATCTACTTTAGGAGGATTTCCCGTTACGAGTATCTTTCCTATTCGACGATGGTTTTCCTTATTATTCTACAATAGTTTCCCTTTACTTTTCAGTTTATATCTGACGCAAATGATGTAATGGACATGCTTCTGAAGACGCATTCCGAAGGAAACCTCCCAGACGACGATCCGCAGACAAGTTACTTAATCTCCGCCTGGGCAAGAATCTGCAAAATTCTCGGCAAGCAATTCGAGCAATATTTACCTCTCGTTATGGGTCCCGTACTTCTCACTGCTGCCATGAAACCGGAAGTAGCATTGCTAGACAACGAAGACATGGAAGGAGTCGAAGGCGACTTGGACTGGCAATTTGTTTCTCTGGGAGAACAACAGAACTTTGGAATCAAAACTGCTGGTCTCGAGGACAAGGCTTCCGCCTGCGAAATGCTCGTTTGTTACGCTCGAGAACTTAAGGAAGGCTTCGCAGATTATGCGGAAGAAGTTGTGAGGCTCATGGTGCCGATGTTGAAGTTCTACTTCCACGATGGAGTACGAACAGCTGCAGCTGAGAGTTTGCCATGTTTACTTGACTGTGCAAAAATAAAAGGTTGATTCTTGAAAAAAATAAAGAGAAAAATAGAGAGTTTGAGAGTTTAATGAGAGAATCTAATATGATTTTGAAATTTATTTTTATAGGTCCTCAATATCTTCAAGGAATGTGGGCGTATATTTGTCCAGATCTTTTGAAGGCAATTGAGACAGAACCAGAGTCGGAAGTTTTGCTGGAACTTCTTTACTCGCTCGCCAAATGCATTGAGACTTTGGGCGCTGGTTGCTTAGACACTCAACCAATGGCAGAGCTTTTGAGAATTTTGGACAAACTTCTGAATGAACATTTCGAAAGGGCTGTTCAAAGACTTGAGAAGCGCCAGGACGAAGATTACGACGAGGTGCGTTTCTGGATTTTAATTTACTTGCAATTTTTATAGCAATTTCAGAGTGACCATTTCTAATTTTACAAATATTCTTTGAATTCTAGGTGGTTGAAGAGCAGCTCGCAGACGAAGACAACGAGGATCTTTACACTTTGAGCAAAATAGCTGATATTCTTCATGCGCTCTTTATAACTCACAAATCTGCCTTTTTCCCATTCTTCGACCAAATTTGCGGTCACTTTGTGAAACTTTTGGCACCAGAAAGAGCTTGGTCAGATCACCAGTGGGCGTTGTGCGTGTTTGATGATGTGATAGAGTACGGAGGCCCTGACTGTGTGAAATATCAGGAATTCTTTCTGAGGCCGATGATTCAGTACGTGACTGATACTTCGGCGGAGGTGAGACAAGCAGCGGCAGATGGTTGTGGAGTTTTGGGACAGTTTGGTGGGGAGGCGTTTGCTCAAGCCTGCGCGGAAGCTTTGCCGAGGTTGGTGGAAGTTATCAGCGACCCTAAATCAAGAGCTCCAGAAAATGTGAACCCTACAGAAAACGCCATCTCGGCTGTGACGAAAATCCTCAAGTTTAATAGCTCGGCTATCAACGTCGATGAAATGCTTCCACACTGGTAAGAATAAACTCTTAATTTGATTTAAGAATTTTTGTTGAAGATGGGAATAGGAAATTAAAAAAAAAAAGTAATAAAGGTTTTTGATTATTAATAGGATATCAAGTTTTGGAATTTAATGTTTTGTTTCAGGCTCTCCTGGCTGCCGGTTGTGGAGGATGAAGACGAAGCACCGCACGTGTACGGATATCTTTGTGACTTGATAGAAGCGAACCATCCTGTCGTTTTAGGAATCAACAACGCTAACCTACCGAGACTAATCAGCTTCTTTGCGGAAGCACTTCACAAAGAAGCGATCCCTGCTGCGAATCCAGTCATGGCAAGAGTTGTCGGTATCGTTAGACAAATTCAGGTGAGTTGAAAAATTTAAGATTCAAGTTGAATATCAGATTTTATAATGAATACAAATTTTATCTTAGTCCGTTGGGTTTCGTTAATGAGTAGGCGAACGAAACCTAATAAACCAATTCTGATCAAAAATGAGACAACTTTCAGGAACATAATATACTTGCAGGCTATATAAAATTAATTTCTATAGTATTGTTTTGTTAATTTATGCAGGCTTTATATCAGAATGGATTTATCTAGTTTTTCCGCTCTCTTCTCAATTATGGTTTTTAATTGCAATTTTTCCTATCAGGCAAAAGTACTCTACTTTGCCACTTCTGATTTCAAGAAAATTTTCAAACAAAACACAATCAG
Organism: Melikaiella ostensackeni; assembly: GCA_032362435.1. NCBI lineage: Eukaryota > Metazoa > Arthropoda > Insecta > Hymenoptera > Cynipidae > Melikaiella > Melikaiella ostensackeni. The sequence goes on from JAUMHM010000088.1 coordinate 8,723,555, forward strand.
GGCTCGGACTCACGCCACTATTGAAACTATTTAACCTTTTTTTTTTTTTTTGGGCGACGCCACTATTTTGCTACTATTTTGAAAAAAATGCCACCAACGTCACTATTTTCTCGTAATAAGCCGGTAATACTGCTATTTCTTCACTTTACTTTAAAAAGTAGTTTCGAACTTCTTCGCTGATTGGCTAAAATAACATATCTGCCATCTCGCGTACAGAAATATAATAATAATATAATATAAATATAAAAATTGGAAGTCTTAAAAATTAAAAAACCTTATAATTGAACAATTTAAAAATAAATAAGTTCCAAATTTAATACTATTTGGAGGGAATGGCTTCAAGAATAAACAGTCTTAAATAAAAACATTCATCTTTTATTAATATCAAAATTTTCAAAGTTTTTTGTTTTGAAAATAGTTCAAATTAGAAATCCTTCCCGAAAATTGATAAGAATTCAAATATGTAGAAAAGATTCGCTCATGGAAAAAAATGAAGTTGAAATTAAACGGAACAGAAAATTGAAATTTTTCAACTTTGCAAGAAATTAAATTTACAAAAACAAAACTAGAATCGAGAAATTATTCCGAATTGGAAAAAAACTTGGAATGAACAAAAAATGTTAATTCACTCAATTCAAGTTAAAAATGCATGTGAACTATAAACTTGTCTAATTTGAAAATAACGCAAGTTGTTGAGTTTAAAATTTAAGAAAAAAATATTTTAGACATGGATCAACTTATTTTCAAATAAATAATGTATATAGAAATTCCTGGAATTTGAAAACACTTTAAGATTAACTTTTTCGTGTTTATTAATTAAAATTAATTACAATTAATTTCGTTTGTGTAAATATAATGTGCAAATCCACAGGATTTTATGGTAGAAAGGAGAAAATTCAAGTTACTACATATTGTTTATTATTTTATGTATTTTTCTATACATACAGCGTTTGATGTCATTTTCTTCGTTAAGAAAACAAAAATATTACATATTGGAGTTCCTTATCTGAAACTTTTACTCTGTATTCTTAAAGAAGGAAATCTTTCGAAATTTCATGCAACTTACGTCACTTATGTCATTTTTTAAAAAGCATTCTAGTCGAGCCGAGGCCTTTGTGATTTATATTATAAGTTTATTATTTTAAAAAATTCGTGACACTCTTTGCTACTATTTTTCAAAATTTATGCCACTATATACACTTTTTTTGTATCTCTGAAGCGAGTCCAAGCCCTGAAATTCTGATAAAAAAGGAGACAACTTTCAGGAACATAATATACTTTCAGGTTACATCAAATCCATTTCTCTAGAATTTTTTTTGTTACGTACTGGAAATATAGTTATACACTTTGAAAATGTTATATAAGAATGGATTTATTAATTTTTTTCCTCTTCTCAATTATGGTTTTTCATTGCAAGTTTTCCCTTCTGGTAAAAGTACCCTACTTTTCCGCTCTTGATTTCCAGAAAATTTCTAAATATAACAAAAGAAATCCATAGACAGTCAGCAATTGAGTTCGAATTCTAAATTCAAGGGCGTTACATCTATGGTAGAGAAATTGGCGAACCTGATCTTTTCATTCTGTTGTATTAATAGTTTGAATTTTGGAAAGTTCGTCGAATGTTCTGGGAGTTATTTGCGATTTGATTTAGATTGCATTTATGGACCTGGAACAAACAGTTATATGAAATGCATACTTATTCTTAAAAGAGAAATGAATTTCTCTAGTTTCGAACTTTTATTAGTTCAAGATTAATCATTTAATGGTTAATCTTGAATTAAAAGAGAAATATAAAAAAATAATACAATATTCTCTTTTTTTTCTGTACAGAGCAACGAAACGATGTTCCAAGCTTGTATAAGCGCACTGACGACAGACCAACAACACGCTCTCCACGAAGCACTAAGTGTACCAACTAATTAATTCCGTGCTGCAAACACGTTAATTTTAATGTCGTAATTTAAAAAATCCGCGTTTACAGAACCTGAGATAAAAGAAGTCATAGAGACTAGAGGTAGCTAAATACGATCGATCGTTCGTTTGTCTCAGCCTAAACGACCACCACGCAAAAGGTGCATTCAACTTTTTTGATTACTCGCTGTTACTGTTAAATACTTTCCACATCACGATAAGATTCCCCAAAAATCCCCCCAAAAAAATCTCTGTTAATGCTCGAAACTGTTCCAAATTTTTTATTTTTATTCTCCAAATTATACCGTTTCAGTATCGTCGATATAAATATTGTAAAATATAAATGAAAAAAGGCTTTTGCTCGCACTGACGAAACTCTTGAATCATTTTTTTCTCTTTTTTTTTTGTTCTATTTTTTTGCACCTTATTGTGAAGCTATCTTGACGAAGCTGCGCAGTAGCTGGAATTCAATCTTTGAATTTTCGAAGGTTTGAATGAATCGACTACCTTGTGTTGCCACAATAATTTATACGGATTCGGCATTTTAATTTTTCGCAATCGGCATTTGTTGATCATTTTCCGAGCACAGTAATTTCGACTCGATAATTATTGATTCGTCGATAATAACACGATGCGATTCGATTTCTAAAAAGGACCCACTTTAGTAAGATTGTATTTATATTTTGATACTACAATCGTTTTGGATGCGACGCGATTATCGAAATTGGAAAGCGTCACGTCAAAAACTCAATTATCTGCCGTTTGGTGGCCACACGATTCTAGACGAGACGTGCGAAATTTTATAGACCTCATATTGTATCTGTAAATATATAAAGGCGATCCTCCCTGATTGTTATGCAAGATGCTTTCGTCATTGCGAACTTGTGCATCACCCCATCACTGAAGAAATTACTGTCACTCCGATTTATGGTAGTTGCCTTCACGAATTGACAAAATTATGAAAGCAAATAGACTGGAAAGCCACTAACTCATTGTCATCGCTTGATGGCATGATATTGTGATTTAGGTATTTTATAATTAAATTTAAGTACGATAAATGTTATTTAATGGTAATATCTATAATATCGCAACGTTCAGCTTAGATAGGACGGTGTAAGAGTGCCTCTCAAGTGAAAATGAACAGACTTACTGATTCGCATCCAAAGCTCTTTTTAAACTATCGATTAAATATAAATTTATCTAGCTTTCAAGTTTCCTGCATTTGACGACAAAAAGAAATAGAAGTTTCAGTTTTAGGTGTTTTTATAGAAACTCGCTGACTAAATTATTATAAGCGCTTTGTCTTCTGAGATGTATGATCGATAAATTTTGTCACTATCGAGAATGACTGACAACATCCACAATATTTTTTTCACACATAGGTAGAGTTGATTTCTTCAGAAAATAGATTGACTGATGAAACAAATATGCAACGAGAGATTAATGTATCGAATTTTTAGGCCAAAATTCCTTGACGAAATATTGGATATACTTTGAACATATTTTAATTTTGAAAATAAAATATTGCTACGATATTGTTTCTTTTTAGTTACCGATTTTGCAGCTTTGACGAAAATTATGTTTTCGATCGATAGGCGTAAGAAAGTAAATGAAACCGTCATTTATTATATTTAAAAAGTTAAATCGCAAGTCAACTCGTTTTACAGAATTCTAGTTTTGTTGTAAATCGTGAGAAAAAAAATGGGTTCTGTGAAGGTGTTATGTATATATTGTTATGAGTACGATACATCATGTTTTGCAAATTCCGATTTGAATGATAGTCAAGAATTCTCGCAGATTAAGATTAAATAATTAAAAGAAAGATCATTAAGCGCTAGATCAAACTGGCGTTGGATTATTTAAATGCAATATATTAAGCCGTATTATGAAAAATAGAAAAAAGCGAAGTCGCAATGATTGAAGATTAATAAGATAAGGATTACATAAATAATTATTTTAAAGTTTATTAATTAAAATAAATCTCAGCTTTCTAACCGATTGTTTTTTTTCTTTCACCCGGAAGCGCGATTTAAAAAAATTTAGGAACCACGTCTTTGCAAACTTGTACAATTTTTTATTATTTTGAGTTTTAAACTCGTACGATTGTACTCGTAAAAGTCACGAATTCAAGAGTTTCCGCTGTCACAAAGTCCTGAACTTGTAAGATAAATAACCTGTGAACCTTAAATAATCATTTTAATGAGTATTTATCCAATAAATTATATCGTTTCCTTAAAAATGGTCTTTAAATCTTCCCAGGATTCCTGTTTTTTATATGAACTGGTATTCAATTATAGAATGCAAAAAGTCGAAATATTTTTGTATTTATTTTATTGAAAATTTTTGGATTCAGTAAGCGGAAAAGAAAACAGTTCACACAATTTGAAAAGTTTGAAATACAATGGAGAAATTTCTGAAAATATTTAGGTACTATAAATGTCCAACTTTATAAATTACCCAAAATTTCCGAAAATTCTCGGTAATTTATGAATTTACCATAAATTTAACAAATTTCTGAAAAATTTTGGATGCTTTGAATTTTTGGAAATTTAATGATTTTACTGTAATTGACGGAAATTTACAGTATCCAAAAATTTTTGGTAATTTATGATAACTTGTCATAAATAAACCAAAATTCAATTTTAAAATTTTCGGAAATTCTCGGTAACTTATCAATTTACCATGAATTTCCAAAATTTTAAAAATTTACGAAAATTTTGAATGCTTTAAAATTTATGGTAACTTAACATGGATTAACCAAAATTCAATCAAAAATTTCGAGAAATTATCGGTAATTTATCAACTTACCATAAATTTGCAAAATTTTAAAAACTTTCAAAATTTTGTAGATGCTTTAAATGTTTTTGGAAATTTACGAAAATTCATGGTAACTTACCGTAAATTACTCATAATTCAAAAAAAAAATTTCCGGGAATTCTCGATAATTTATAAATTTACCATACATTTCCAAAACTTAAAAAGTTTCCTTAAATTTTTGAAAAGTTACAGTAATTTATGGTGACTTATCATAAATAACCATAAGTTTCCAAAATAAAAAAAATTTCCGTATCCAATTTTTAAATTTCTGGAAGTCCTCGGTAATTTATATAAGTTTACTAAAAATGTCCAAAATTCATTATAATTTATCAATTTATGATAACTTATCATAAATTATCCAAAAATTAAATCTAAAAATTTCCGGAAATTCTCGATAATTTATAAATTTCCAAAATTTAAAAAATTTCCTCAAATCTTTGGATGCTCTGAATGTTTAAAAAGTTATGGTAATTTATTGTGACTTACCGAAAATTACTCAAAATTCGATTTAAGAAATTCCCGGTAATTTATAAATTTCCTAAAATTGAAAAAATTTCCTCATTTTTTTTTAATTTGTTAATTTAAGGATTTTACAGAAAGTTTGGGAATTTTATCAGCAATTTATGGTAACTTATCGTAAATTACCCAAAATTCAATTTTACAATTTACGGAAGTTTTCTGTAATTTATAAGTTTCCGTAATAACACGGAACGTTCCAGGAACTATAGCCGGTGGGACTTTCGGAACTTTCCAGGCACGTCGCTGGGCCGTGTGAAATGTCCACCCTCTTGGAACGTTCCACTGGGACTTGAAGGGAACTTACCGTTATTGTTATTAATAACAATAAATAACACGTAAGCCGTAAGAAATCGGTAAAAATCGATGTTAGTTTATAATATGGATATTATATCAGAGTATAGTATATGCGGTTCTTAAAACTCAAAAATGACATCCATTTTTACCTATCTCTTACGGTTTACGAGATATT
>JAUMHM010000088.1:8737246-8748949 GCA_032362435.1 Melikaiella ostensackeni
TCACATGGCCTTAAATGTGTTCTAAGACAGATTTCATATGAAATCGGTCAAAATATGTTTCTGTTCAATAGATGAATTAGAAATGTTCACATAATTTACCCAAATTCTTTTTTTTACCAATAATTTATAAATGTAATGTAACATTTATTTATTTCAAAAATGCACTTATTTCAATTCACAGTTGCGTCTTCAAAGTGACATTATTCTATTCCTTTCTATTCTTCTTTTGTATTTCTCCACTTTTTAATTCCTCCCAATACGCTTCCATCAAATTTTTCTAAATCGATTAAAAGCAATTGGTTTTGCTTTTTTTTCTACTTATTGGTAGAATTTTAGATGGAGGAAAATTCGCGTATTAATGGGAACTCAGATTCTGAATTTTTATTAATTCTTCTCTTCTTACCGGGTTTTGTTCAATGTACTAAAAATATAAAAAAATGGTTTTGGAAATACTTCCTGTTCCTGTTTCAAAGATCTACGCGATAAACAAGAACATCTAAGCACAAAAAAAACTTTTTTTTCGAAAAATATTAATATCCTTACAAAACGCAACAAGTCTTCCTTTTGGGCCTCCAGCTGTCGAAAGCTACTGTCCCAAGGAGTCAGAAAAAAATAATAAGTATTATTTACGACTTGCAGAAGACACACAGATTTGGAGAAAACTAACCGTTTTTCAAACTGTCCAACATAAACGCTAAATTTTCGAATAGAGTCCAACAACTCTTCCTTTTTGGGGCTTCGGCCGTCGAAAGATACGGTTCCAAGGATTCAGAAAAAAATTAAAAGTGATATTTTTTACTTTTGAAAGGCACGGTTAGTTTTCTCCAAATCTGGGTGTTTTTTGCAAGTCGAAATATTATTCATGACTAGCAATATTTAAAGCGCACTATAGCGCGCGGGAAACATTCAACTGCCAATTAATAATAGATAAATATGTAAAAATATTACAGTGATACCAATTTTAAATTGTCCATAAGAAAACTGAAAAAAATTGTACAAAGAAACTCCGTTCGGAATGAAAAAAATAAATTCCAAAAAAGCTGCGGCCATTTACAGGTCACCATCCAAAAATTAAAATTTTCACCTGGACCCGAACTTCAAAATTTTCTAAAAAATTCCCTGTTGCTTCTAGGACATCGAAAATTTTGTTTAGTCCTGCAAAGTTGCTATCTAGAAGAGAAAGACACTCTGTTCGAAATGAAAAAATAAAGTCCAAAGAAGCCGGGTCATTTATAGGCCACCATAAAAAAATTCAAATTTTCACTTAAACCCGAACTTCCACATTATCTACAAAATTTCCTGTTGCTTCTAGGACATTGAAAATCTTGTTTAGTCTAACAAAGTTACATCTGGAAGGCGAAGAAACTCTGTTCGGAATGGAAAAATAAATTCCAAAGAAGCTGCGGCCATTTAGAGACCACCATCGAAAAATCCAAATTTTCACCTGGACCTAAACTGCAACATTTTCCAAAAAATTCCCTGTTGCTCCTAGGATGTCGAAAATTGTGTTTAGTTAAGAAAAGTTAATATTTAGAAGACGAAAAACTCCGTTCGAAATGAAAAAATAAATTCCAGAGAAGCTGTGGCCATTTATAGGCCACCATGAAAAAATTTGAATTTTTACCTGAACCCGAACTTCAACATTTTCTAAAAAATTCTCTGTTGCTCCTAGGACGTCGAAAATGTTGTTTAGTTTCGGAAAGTTCCTGCCTGGAAGACAACGAAACTCTCTTCGAAATGAAAAAATAAATTCTAAAGAAGTTGTAGCTATTTATAAGTCACCAACTGAAGATTCGTGTTTTCACCTGAAGCCGAACTTTAAATTAGGCAAATAAAATAAATATTATTATGAAAATTTACATTTACTCAATTCAAATTGATCAGTGCACCAATATCTTCAAATTATTATTGAAATGTCCACATGACATCAATTATCACTTTCTGATAGAAAACCAATCTCAAAATAATATCAAAATAATATAATGAAAAAACAAAAGCATCACTACGAACCGACTTCATGCTGCGAACGGAATGCATTAGCTGCATACGGCCATACGCTTGTAGTTTATTGGAAGTAATTTTTTCTGACTCCTTGGGACCAAAAGAAGGAGTTCTTGGGTTTTAACGTTTCTATTCGGAGTGTAAAAAAAGGTTAGTTTTCTCCCAATTTGGGTGACTTCCAGGAAGTGTTTTATATATTTTTAGAACATCAAGAAAAAGTGAAAAATAAAAATTCGTCAAACTAGACGTCAGAATCTTCAACCCAATTAATTATTGCATCTTTTGGAAAAAATTAAACTTAATTTATTCTTACATAATTTTTCTTTTTAATTTTTCTAATTTTTTAAATCATTCTTCAACAACGAATACGCATTGAGTCCAAGTTATACATATTTGTTAACTAAATTAATAATTAAACTCTATTTTTATGACAAAAGAAGTCAAACTCGTAGTTTTTGTTAAAGTTTATAACCTATGCCATTCAGAATAAACAAAAACTCATTATAAATATAAATTTACTAAAAATAATTTTAAATTCGATCAAATTATTGTAGAAATCCGTGATATGCTGGAAAAATTAAAACATGTATTTGACGTATAAAAAATATTATATAATCATTATATAAAAAAAGATAACCAGGCGTGGAATGGGAAGGGAAGCACGTCAATGATAATAAACTCATTTACATTAAATTTTAAAGTAGTCAGGCGGTCTTCGAGCAATACTTATCGATAAGGCACATTTCACCTGAAGATAGGAGTCTATATTGTTGAACATTTTAAAAATTCATTCTAACAATAATTCCAAATAAATAATAATTTAGTATTAGTTTTCTGGTGTCATTAAGAAAATATGTATATAAAAACAAGCCTTCAATTATCTCTGTCTCCTCTTTGCAAATCTTAAATGTACAGGAAGCATTATATAAGAAAAGTGTATCATTATCAATAATGATCAAAAGTGATCAATTTTAAGCGAATTTTTCGCCAAAAGCAAATACTTTTCGACAATTCTTATTTATGTCTCTTTAAATGATGGCGAAAATAGCAAAAAACATGTTTTTTACAATTCACAATCCAAGAAGAGTTTCGATCAAAGTGACAAAATATTTTTATCTTCGCCACAAAAATTGCGAAAAATTATTTCGCCCTAAAGCGTGTTTGTAACGATTTAATAAAAAAATGAAGATAAAAAATTTAACTTTTCAAGTGATAAATATTATCTGATTATTCAGATGATATGAAACAAATCTATGGGCTTTATATGTTTACATAACAAAAATAAATAATATTTTAAATTTACCGAAATTCAACACCAAATTAAGAATAAAAAGACTAAAAAAGCGGTTGTTGATATTATATCAACGTTTTGTGCGCAAGTTGTCTTTTACCCTTAGTAGACTATCCACCAGTTTATTGTGTTTCGCTACCCTATCTTCAATTTTGGTGCAACTTCGCCTATATTTACTAAAAATGTCATCCTTAAGATTTTTGAAATACATAATTGAACAAAATGCTATTGTAGTATTACCACCATGATTACTACAAAAATTCTAGTTTATCAAAAAATATTTCATAAGGTTTGGAAAATTTTTAGCTTCGAATTTAATATCAGGCCTATATCTATAATTCTATATTCTAAAGTAATTACGAAGTTCAAATTCACATTGAATTCTATGTTTTATTCTAATACTGAAATGCAGTTGAGCATTTATTTATAAAGTGACAGTCAAATTATAACTCTACTTCTTCTTCAAGCGATTTTACACGCAACACAAGATCAGCAATGTCCTTGCCCCTAGAACACAAAAAGAAAAAATAATTTGTAATTTGACCTTAAGGAAAAGATTGTAAGAGATATTGAATACTAACATTTGTGAAAGATTCGTCTTGATCGCCTCCACTTGTTTCTGTTTAAAAACAATTTCTTTTTTCTCGCCATTTCTCTGTCGATCATCTGCATGCAAGGTTTGCTTATCTGCCTTCTTTTTAAGTTGTTCCAAACGAACAGCTAATTCTTTAACTTTATCGTCCATCAACCTCATTTCCTCCGCTTCTGCCCTTTCCACTGGTGTCATAGACGGTTCTTTTAAATTTACTAGTCGTAGAACCTCTTCAGCTCTGTGAAAAAAATTTATTTTAGGTTTAAATATTATAATTAATAATAAATTAATTATAATTATAAAGACTATTATTAATTATTAAAGATTAAAGATTACTATTAGAGATTATTATAATTAAAATTAATTAATATTTCATTAACATTTTTATTTTCAAAAAACAAAAATAGGATTTCATAAATTAATACCGGCGAGCGAGATCTTCCTGATTATCTTTAATGTCCTCGTAACGTTCAGCTAGTTTTTCTGCTGTTTGCTGAAGTTCCTTCTTCATTTCTGTCAGATATTCCAGTTCCTTAAGCTGATGATTTTTTAAAGCCTTCAGAGTTCGCACCTTCTTTCCAATTTCTTCCCGTACTTTATCGTGTCTTGAAAAATGCTGGGATCTAAAGATAGTCGTAGCTCTGTAAAGCACCTGAAGAAAAGAAATGGTTAAAAACAATTACTTTGAAATTTTAATGAATCAAAAGATGCAATTTCATGGCTTGGACTCACTTCAGAGAACAAGAACAGTGTCAATAGTGGCATAAATTTTGGAAAATAGTAGCAAAATAGTGGCATGAATTTTTTTAAATAATAAACTTATAATATAAATCACGCGGGCCTCGAGTCGACTAGAATGCTTTTTAAAAAATCGCATAAGTGACATAAGTCGCATAAAATTTCGAAAACTTTCTTTGTTTAGGAATGCAGAGTAGAAGTTTCATTGTCAGATAAGGAACTCCAATTTTTAATATTTTTTTTAACGAAGAAAACGAGATCAAACGCTATACGGATAGAGAAATAAATAAAGTAATAAACAATATTTAGTAACTTGAAATTTATTTTTTCTAGAATAAAATCCCATGAATTTGCAAATCATAGTTTCACAAATGAAATTAGCTGTTAAACCCATTAATTTTTTTGAAATTATAAGGCACACAAAAATTGAACGGAATAATATTATAAAGAAATTTCATAAAATTGATAATTTTGCATGCTAAGCAGGTATTTTGTTTTTCTAAAAGACTTTATGATGTAAATTTTAAACCTAATTTATAGAGGTGTTATTTTGATATTTTGTTTTTCTACATATTTTGGATTATTTAAAAATAAATTAGCTTCCAATTTCACGGACGCTCATTTCTTAATATTATTCCTAAATGAAATAGTTAGATGCATTTGTAACTTGAGTTGCCCGAATTAAAAAGTTGTCTTTATTTAAAGGTTTTTTCAATTTGGAATAATTTATAATTTATATAATTTGAATACTATTTTATAAACAGAAAACTCTGAAAATTTTGATATCAATAAAAGATGAATGCTTTTAAATAAAAGCTAAATAGCTAAATAGCTTTACTAACAGCTTATTAACAGCTTTATTCATAGCTGTATTAAATAACTTTATCATCATTGTTAAATTTGACACTCATTTGTTTTAAAATTGATTATTTTGAGATTTTTTAATTTTGAATGCTTTCAATTTATACTCTTGAATGTGATTCAATCAAATTGCTGATTTTAAAACTCATTCAATTTAATATAATTAATTTTTGAGCGATGTTCAATTTAAAATAAATATATCGACAATTAAGGCAGTCATTTGGAAACCATACTTTGAAACAGTACGATTGAAATAAGAATTTGTTCACTTTCTTATAATCGAATTTGCTTGTTATTACTTGGTTAAATGATATTTTCCATATCGGTAAAGGTTTTCTGATTTGAATAAATTATATAAAATCATGATTTTTTACTATTTAAGACTGCCTTTTGTACATATTTTTCTTATCTGCAACTTTTCGTAGGAAATATGGGTACCAAACTACAACTATTGAACCCCTTCCGCATTTGAAAAAAAAAATAGTGAAGAAATAGTGGCATTATGGGCCAATTACGAGAAAATAGTGGCATTTTTTCAAAATAATGGCAAGATAGTAGCATTGCTCAAAAAAGTGTCAAATAGTGTCAATAGTGGCGTGAGTCCGAGCCCTGTAACTGGTATTTATTTATTTTTTTTTAATAATAAATTATAAATTTCACCTCTAGACATTCGCGAACAGTCAGATTTTGCCGAAGTCCGAGCATTGTAATTGGTTGAGAAGATTCGTGTCGCAGAAATTGTTTGATGTAAGCATCGAAGGGCTCCTTAGTTATCTGCGAATAATAATTATTGTTCAGTTAAAAATATCAAAATAGATTTATTCTTTACACATTTATATAATTATATTGTAATACCTTTTTACTTGGGCTGGTAACTGGACGAGGCAATTCGATTTTCGGCAAATAGTGGAAATCAACGACAGACAAATCAACTACAACTCCGGTATGCAAAAGAGAAATCAGAACACAGGGTTCCTGCAAAAGACCAAAACCAAGTATAGGTGTTGGCTGTTCAATCCCAGTGTGTTTTGTCCGAGTGCAAACCAAATATTGCGAATTTGATTGATTTGTAAGCGTTGGGAGATACAGATCGAGGTTTTCTGTCAAAGGAGAAATTTGTCAGATAGAAATTCACTATAAAAAATAAAAAGTTCATGAAATTTCGATTCTACCTTCACCTGCATTGATGTATTCATCCAACTGTGAGACCATCGGTAGATTTACAACGTGAATTCCTGCATTGTGAGAGCAAAAGTACCTAAAAAAATAATGAATCACAAAAGGATATTAGATTTAGTTTTGTAATTTTGTAAATAATTATGTTTTACTTTTAAAGTACCTTGATTTGTTGCCCTTGTCACTATGGAGATGAATGGGACAGGTGTATTTTTTATCATCGTCAGTGTACAAAAGACCTAATTCCATTTCCACGCATTCGTAGACATAGAGGGCATCGTCAGGTGTATGAAGACTATAGGTCGAACCGTATTGAGACCAAGTCTTAAAAAATAAAGAAAGATTATTCTACATTTTCGTCTTTTACAAATTAAGATTCTTTAGATGGAAATTATTTATAGGAGAATAAATTACTCTAGGGAAATTAATAATACAGGCCTCACAGTCCTTGTGGGATGAAGAGTAGGGTACAAATGGTACTTTTTCACGCTCAATGGGTACTTTTTTCATGCTTAAAGGGTACCCCTTTTTTTACAAAAATGAGGTAAGATAAAGAAGTTATTAAGTAGATTTTTCATAGATATAGGTACCGGCAACCGGAGGAATTATGGATCAACGTTTAAGCTCTAGAACTTTATGATTTCTTTTTCTTTTTGTAATAAGACTTTCTGAACATTTTATAAACAATATTTTTAGGATATACATTATAATTTGAAAATGATAACTTTTGAGTTTATCTATTTTTAATTCTTCCAGATTTTCTTGATATTTTTCTATCAGTAAGAATTTCTGAGGTATTTAACAGATTTCTTACACATAGGTAGAAAAAGATAATTTGGAAATAATTTGGACTCTTTCTTTTTCTCCCTCTTCTTTCTTTTCTGTTGTAGATTTATTGTACTTTTGTCTCTAATGAGCCGGAAAAGCGGATCATCCCGAAGTCTATTTCTGATTTGTGAACTTTTTGAGTGTTTCTTTTTTCAGTACACAAAACATTTTTCATAAGAATAGAAAGATATTTCGATCTTTAGGAAAAAAAATATATTCTAATGTATTCTGTCAGTAAAACATTCGAGGTATAAGAGATTTTTCCATGTAAGCTGATTTTTTTTAATGCAAAAAACACTGTTTGGAAAACCTGCTACCCTCTTGCTTCGGTTTCCTCAGCACTTGACAATTTTTATCTAGGGTATTTTTATACGCAGAAAGGCCTCAACGTGAAAAATCTTCCAGTTATTTTTGAAGGGAGTTTCAATTTTTTGTTTGTTAAAAAGAGTGGTCTATCAAATGTGAAATTATCTTTTATAGATCAGTATATAAAAATCTCTACAAATTTGAAGAGACTTTTCTGACCTAAAAACATATTGTAAAAAAATTGTGATCCATAAAAATATAAAAATAAGCACTATTTCATACACATTTTGCTAACGCGTGAAAAGTAGACAATCATCAATATATTTATGCTGATTTTACACGTGATTTTCGCATTTATCTCAAAACCCATGCTTATTTTTATCAGGAATTTCAATTTTGAGAGTCTCAATTTGAAATTGGTAAAGTTTGAATGTCTTCAATTCCAACTTGCTTATTAAGGTTGAATATTTCAATCTAGAATTATATCATTTTTCACGTTTCTAATTAATGATTATACTTTGAAACAGTACGACTGAAATAAGAATTCGTTCACTTTTTAATAATCGAATTTTAAATTATTCGACTTCCGACGTTTCGAACTTTAAAAGACTTTTCTGACCTACAATAATATTGTGAAAAATTGTTATATTTCGAACGCTTTCAATTTCGAATTATTAAGTTTTGGCCGGCTCAAATTTCAAATTGCCGAAATATTAAGATTCAATTTGGAGTGGTACAATAGGGGATATGGGGACCGGTCTGGGAGGCCTGATTATTACCAGTAAAATTAGATTCTGACGAACTTTTTTTTCCTCGGCTTCGAAGTCTTCAGGAAGTAAAATGGCGTGATAAATTTTTCCTGTACAGGCAGCAATTACGACAATCGGTGGAGTGGTTTGTATGCACATAATCGAGCAAGAATCTACTCCGTAATTATCAACAGCAGGGGGATACATCGAAAGTGTGCCTAGAACTACTGGTGTTGAAAATCTGAAATAAAAAAATATAAAATGAAGAGGCTTTTCCGTTTAATTAGAAACTTATATCTTTCTATAAATTGTTTTTTCAATGAATTGAAAATTACATTTTACATTTCAATTTCGAGTCGAGAAATAAGCAGTTTTTACTTACCCTGATGTTAAAATATCACCCCTTACAATGAGAACATCTCCATTTCCTCGCAGAACAAGAATGGGCCATTCTATTTGGTTCCAGTTAACTTTGTTGACCTATATTTGAAAATATTTATTAATTATGGTTTTGCAACCAATATTAAATTAGGGTGGCCGTTTTGATCGAGGAAAAAAGTCCCGGGCACTTCCCGGGGTCTTTCTGGCTCTCAAAAAAATTTTCACGGTCGTTGATATTAAAAAATTTCAACTATTAAAGCTGAAAATTTTTTCATTTGAAGCAATCAAAACTGGACAGCAAGTAAAAACACTCGAAATGGAACTCTTTTGCATTTTAGACTTTTAAAATTCTATATTGAAAAATTTTTAATTCACAAATTTTGTATTCAAACGCTCAATAATTTACAGGTGTAAAATGGAAGATTTCAGCTTTTTTTAATTGAACAATTTCAAATTCAATGCCGTTAATCTGCACAATTTTAAATGTTTAAATTTTATAAATTGAACAATTCAAAGACATCTGGGTGAAAGATATAAATATATATTTTTCTTAACTGAACACTTTTAAAATTAAAAGTTAAATTAATTCAATTTTAAGTTGTTTCAAATTAACAACTGTTCAGTTTTTATTTAAGCATACAAATTCAACACTTTCAATTACAAATTAAAAATGTAAAAAATGCAGCAATTGAAATTGTGAAGTTTAAAGTTTAAATCTAGTACTCAGAAATTTCAATGATTTTAGGCTTTCTATTTAAAACAATTCAGTTTAAAATTGTTCAGTTTTGAATATTTGATTAACAAACTCATTTTAAATGAACAGTTAAATATTGCTTAATATCAAAAAGTTGTTATTTTTTTAATTAAACAATTTTTTAATTGAGTGAGTTAAAAATGGAATATTTCAGACTGAAACAATATTTGAATAAAATT
The DNA here is from genome assembly GCA_032362435.1 of Melikaiella ostensackeni. NCBI lineage: Eukaryota > Metazoa > Arthropoda > Insecta > Hymenoptera > Cynipidae > Melikaiella > Melikaiella ostensackeni. The sequence goes on from JAUMHM010000088.1 coordinate 8,747,103, forward strand.
TGAAATTGAATAAAAGCGTTTAATTACTTTGTTTAATAAAAAAGTGTACTGTGGAAAATTAACTTTATTTTCTAAGCAAAATTTCCAGTTTTCTAAGCAAAAATTTTGAAAGTATGAACAATCAACTTCAATGTTTATTTGAACTATTATTCTTTAGTCTATAAATGATCAAAATTCCTATTTATTTATCGCAGGCTTCACAGTCTTTCCCCTATTCCCCTCTTTTCCACTTTTTCTCGCTTTTGCACTGAAGTCCGAACTAAATTAATAGAAACCAATAAGGAAATCCAACTATTTTTGGTTGAAAGTTCATTCTTTTTGGTTGATAACTCGACTATTATATTTTTTGCTAAAATTTTGATATTTGTTTGCAAATTTAATTATTTTGTTGAAAATTCAACAATTTTGTTAAAAAGTCATCGTTTTTGGTTAAAAATTCAACTACTTCGTTGAAATTTGAAATACTCTGTTGAAACTTCATTTTTTTGGTCGGAGCTGGTTGAAAATTAATCTCTTTGGTTGAAAATTCAACTATTGAATTTTTCGTTGAGAATCCATCTTGTTTGGTTGAAAATGCAACTACTTGGTTGAAAATTCACCTTTTATGGTAGAAGATTAATCCTGTGAAGGATAGGCATAAGCGATTAACTGACATTTTAATGAAAATTGAGCTAGGTACAGTTCACAGTGCTTTCAAAAGTCCTTTGATATTGTATTGTATTGATTGATATTGTAAAATAAACTAGGTTACCTTGTGTCTGAATATCCGACAAGTCAAATTTGTATCCTTTAATTAAATCCATTTTGTTCAATAATAAATTTGTATTTAATTGGATAACCTCAGTTACCGTATTTATGAAGTAAATTTTGAATATATTATTTTATTCTATGTGTCATTTTGATATTATGCAAGCTGAAGTGTTCGAAATTTTCAAAATTCTATCGGACTGGCATAATAAATTAACTAATAAGCAAATAGGCGAATATGCTGGGATCATATTTAATTTCACCAAGATTTTCATTTTCTAAATTTGAGCAGCAAATTTTAAAAATACATTTAAAAATATGTCTTAGGGCTTAATATAAAAATAATCTTTTTTGTTTCCGGTTTAATTTAACCAACACTAATCTTATTTAAAAGAATTTATTCCTCTATTTTTGTGAAAAATCTTATTTTTCTGATTTACAGTTGAAAGAATGTTTTTTTTTTTGGATTCTTCTTGTTTGAGGCTTTCGAATTAAAACAGTTAAAATTTTCACCCCAAAAATCTGTGAATCGTATAATTTCCAATAGATTCAGAATCGTCTTGTGAAACCAATTATTGTTTAATTTTTAATAATAGAACTGCAGTTCAATTTTAAAAATCATTAATTGATTAATATTTATAGTTGATTAACTTGAAACGTTATTTTCAAACATTTTAAGTTTCGAAAGCTTTTAATTTTTATTTGTTTGAGTCTTCAAAACTGCATTTTTGAACTCTTTAAACTACGAGGGTTGTCAAGAAAGTAAGAGTACTGTTGCCATTTTGGGCTGTGGGAATTTTTTTCACCAAGTTTGGCAACACTGAATGGTAGAGGGAATTCTCCTGAGCACAACCAGTGTTTCCAGATATACCGCATTTTCGCATTTTACGCCGCATTTTGAGAATCGAATCCGCATTTTGCAATGCGGATGGCCCAAAACTCCGCATTTTGGACACCTGATAGATTCCTCTGCCCAATGATGCAGACGGCGTACGGACGAAGGCACTTCTGCCAATCACCTGCCAGTACGCAGCCATTCTGTCCAGCGGAGACTCGCGCTCTGCGTAGCGTTTTACGGGTTTTACGCTTCTAGTTCCTAG
>JAUMHM010000088.1:8749049-8766355 GCA_032362435.1 Melikaiella ostensackeni
GATATCTACTCAAAAATTTAGTGCCGAGTAACAAATCTACAAGTTCAACGAGGGAACATGCAGGCGGTTTCAGAGTAGAATAATATTTGCGTGTTCATTAGTCGTAATTCTAGTACAATAAATTTCAGGGACTTACAAAAATCGTAAAACTAAATTTGCAATGTCCAGCTGTTGACCACACGTCGCGCGCGAAGTTTAAGCACGTCTAGGGTGCACGTAATGAGTCTCGCGCTTCGCGCTCGACATTGCTTGAGTTTAGTTCAAATTTTATAAAATCGTCATTTTACATTATATTTTTATAATCAGGTAAAAAATTGTAAAACAAAGCTAGAAAGAATTAAATAAAATGCACACGAATTGAATACTTCCCAGCATGAATTTGAAATATGTAAGAAACCATGAGAAAAATTTTAATTTGATACAAAATTGTTCAAAATATATGTTTTGAAATGGCAATAAAAAAATTGGCAAGTTCTAGAACCGACATAAGTAATGAAAATATTTTTTTATGAATATTCTAATTTTATTAATGATAATTTAGGAGTAAAATATAGATAACAATAAAAAACGCTCCAAGGCAATTTTGCAGAACTTTCAGAAACTGATAATTTTGGTCTCTTGACTATTCATCGTATCTAGAGTGGTTTCGTGGGAAAGTTGAATTTTTTATTTTTTCAGTTTTATTCTTCATGGTTAAAACCATAAATATTGGCAGTAGAATGCTGACTAACGAACCTGACCTGTCTTTTTGGACCACAAAACAGTTTGCGAGAGGAAATTTAAATTAGAAAATTCAAAAATGAATAAATTTTAATTCGACGCCTTCGAAATTAAAGTACTTAGACAATCCACAAATGAGTACAGAGGAATATTAAAATATACTAGGGGGCTTTGCGCCCATGTTGATGGGGGCAATTTTATTAAATGATAATTAAATAATCTGAATAAAAAAATAATTATAATCATGAGAGGGTCTCGATTTTTGAAACAGCGCTGGGGAGATCTTTTCATTTCAACCCTATTTTTTAATGATGTCGAACTCTGTAACATGAATAATATAAACGATTGAGGCAACAATATGAATTATGAATTTACATTCCATACAATAGTTTACAGCTGTCTTTGAATAACTATGTACATAATATCAAAAATAAATCACTTTTTCTCAACCACTTTCAAATAGATTACAGAATGAAAATTTTGAAGTTATTAAAAGGGAAAGACATCCTAAAATTTCCAAAAAAGACTGGAAAGGAAAAAGAAAACAGTAGCACGAGGGTTGTCCAGAAAGTAAGATTACTGTTGCTATTTTGGGCTGTGGGAACTTTTTCACTAAGTTTGGTAACACTGAATGGTAGAGGGGGTTCTCCTGAGCACAACGAGCACAGGGGGACCTCGGCAGTACGAAAACTAACCCCGTAGTGTCAGTTTGCGTGAAACATGTCAATAAGAAATCCCGCCAAGTGCCCAGTGCGCAGTGTCATTCAGTTCCTTCACGCAGAAGGAAAAACACCTACTGAAATTCCCCAACGAATCCAAGCTGTTTATGACGAAGGTGTTATGAATCGGATGAACGTTTTTAAGTGGTGTCGGGAATTTAAAGAAGGCAGAACAAATGTTCATGACGATCAGAGGAGTGGAAGATCTTCCATTTTGACCCATGAGTTGGTGCAAAAATTGAGGCAGTTATGTTTTGGAACTGAAAAGGGATCATTTTGATCGAATTTCTGCCTCAGGGGGAGACCATCAACGCAGAAAGATACTGTGAGTCCCTAAAAAAGCTCAAGAGGGCGATTCAAAACAAACAGAGAGGAATGTTAACGAAGGGAGTGTGCTTGTTGCATGTCAACGCTCGTCCGCACACAGCCTTGGCCACCAAAGGACTTTTGGATTCATTCGGTTGGGATGTTTTAAACCATCCCGCTTACTCCCCTGACTTGGCGTCCTGAAGTGGGGGAAGGTAGTGGCGGGAAACTTCTTCGAGGAGGCCATCAAAAAACTTGTGCCACGGCTCACTACTTGCATAGAACGGAAGGGCGATTACGTGGAAAAATATTTGTTTTGAATTAGAAAAATCGAATACTCTTACTTTCTGGACATCCCTCGTATAAGAGTACACTTAACAAGGGCCTAAAATGGAAAAATTTTTAAGTAAAAAATTTTAGAATTACGTATTGTAAACTGAATGATTTCATAATTAAAAAGGTTAACAATTGAACTTAACATTTTAAAAAATTGAAATCGAACTTATTGTAAATATTGTATCTTATACTTTAAAGTTGAAACAATGTTTTGAAGCTTAGTATTACTTATTCTAATTTTATTTTTGGGAAATTAGTTATTTCTGTATAATAATTTAAATAATTTTTCATGATATATTTACCTCAATTTCTCTATCAAGTTCTGGTCGAACGACAGGGGTAGAAAAATCAAAATCTACGGCAGTATCTCCAAGAGATGCGAAATTTGGTATTTTCGATGGTGAAATAGAAGGAGTTGGTCCCACTTTCCAAGTTTTTAACAATCTTGGCGTCTCTCCAATTTCGCATTCGTACAAACTGTCAATTTATAAAAAAATGTTAGAATACCAAATGGACTAATTGAGTAGATTACATAATTATATAATACACACATCTCGCGTTACTGTGCAACCCGTTCTTGTTCCGGCTTCACGGTTTTTCACGCTTGACTGATTCTATCTCCCCCCTGAGCGTCCCTTGATGCCCTATGCTGAAGCTGTTCGCAAGGACAGTCAGTGCCGTATCGGAAGTTGTTTACATCGCGACTCTCTGGGCATATACATTTGTACGTGGTGCCGGGTTCAGAGACTATATATGCAGTCCTGAGTGTTTACTCACTCGACGCTTCAAATCCGGTTGAAGCTAGATTCAAATAGCGCCCGTTACTGTGCCGAACAGACCCGAGGCCAGCACAGTAACGAGAGATGAGTGTATGTATACTAATTATTTGGGGAAACGATTTACTTAAAATAATATAGTTAAAATGATATAAAACATTTTTTTCAACTTACTGGAATATATTTTGAGAAGTCAACACCACAAGGTGGGAGTCGTTTGTAGATCCTGGATGCCATCGAGCTTTTCTGATTTCTGTTGTTGCAGGTAGAGAACCAAATCCATCTAGATTGTGACTTCTGCAACAGAAATAAAAAATTAAGACTAAGAAAGTAAACTTTCATGAAAAACATAAAAAACGGTACACTTGTTTGGTTTTACACGGTTAACATTTTTCGGAAAAATTACTTTTTTGCTTTTATTTCTTTAGCATGAAATGTTTTTGGAATTGAAAAAAATTGAGTACAAAGAAAAAAAGGAAAAATAAAAATTCGTTAGGCTATACGTCCGAAATTTCAACCCAATTTTTTCACGTTACGAACGAACGAAAGTTAAAAGTATAAACTTTTCATATTTACAAAAAAAAATCGTATTTTTTTATCAATACATAAAAAAAAGTTTCCAATAAGATATATAAAAAAAACTTTGTTTGTTAGAACAAAAATAAAAAGTTTTGATATTATCTTTTCTTAAAGTTTGTTTGTAACGTTTCAACAAAAAAATAAGAAAATAAGAAACTGATTTTACGTCTGAAGTGGCAAAAAGTGAATAATTGTTCACTCAAATTTCAGGGTTGCTACAGAAGTCTGGTTTCAAAATTTAATGACTTCTCCAGGTTTTCCACCTCTACTTTTGAAAAAAATTTTGTTTTACTTCAAAAAGAAATCCAGTCAATTAGATTTAATTTCAAAAGATTCTACTAATCACAGAATAATTTAACAACAATTTCTTATACAATTATTAATTAATACAAATGTAAAGGGCTCTTCAACAATTATTTAATTATAAACATTTCTCATCAATATTAATATACAATTTCTAAAAAGTCTAGAATTATTATAACCATATTTTTTTCATAAGTAAAAAAAAAATCAATTTGTATGAATTTGGAAATTGAAAATTCGCTATAAGGTATTAAAATAATTGGTAAGACTTTTAAATAGGTGCAACCAAAAAAAATTCAGTAATTTTTCGAAATTCCATGGCTTCTCCAGGTTTTCCAGGTCTACTTCTGAAAGAATTCCAGCTCTACTTTTCAAGAAAAATCTAGTCAATCAAATTCACTTTTAAAAGATTCTACTAATCGCAGACAAATTTACCAACAATTTGAATTCAAAACAATTCTCTTTAATATTATTATAAAATTTCTGTGAAGTCTAGAATTATTATAATCATATCATTTTTATTAGCAAAAAAATCGATTCGTATGAATTTGAAAATTACAAATTCGACGTGACATACTAAAATAATTGTTAAATGGTTAAATTGCAACTTAATTTATACCATATCTGTTTTTTGTGAATTAATTTCTGACAGTAATTAAGATTTGATTTTCAACATCTTTCTATCGCAATGTTTTAAAAATTAATTGTTTGTAAAAAGTTAAAACCCTTGTACGTAACTTACAAGATGTCTGAAATATGAACCAAATTTTTTACTATTCACGAACAAAAATTATGAAAATAAACTTTTCATCTTTACAAAAAAAATATAGTATTTTTTTATCAATAGCTTTTCGACAAGAGTTACATCGAGGGAATAAGTATTTTTTAAATCCGGTATACAATATAAATTTCTCATAAAATCGCGCGAAATCCGATGAAATCTTATAAGAAACCCTGAAATATGTTGTTCAGATCCTTTGATCCTTTAAATTACCTTGAAATCTACAGAAATCTCTAGAAATCTTATAAATTCTTTTGAAATCCTATGAACTTCTTGAAATCTAGTGAAATCCGTAGAAATCCATAGAAGTCCCTTGAATTTCATTTCATTTATTTCCTTAAGTTCTCTAGAAATCTGTTGGAATCTCTTGAAATCATTTAAATATACATAATTGATGTTCTTGATACCTTTCTAAAATCCTTTGAAATTTTATGAAATCCTAAAAAATGTTATGAAAACCCTTATAAAAGTTAAACTTTCATTAAATTCTTTGGATTTTTTAAAAATACCATAAACACTTTAAAATCCTTTGAAATCCCTTAGAATAAATAAAATCCCGTAAAACATCTTGAAATCTATATCTTTCAAAACTTTTTCAAAAATGATGCAAACTTTGAAATCAGCTGAAATCCATCGGGATGACTTGATATCATTTAAATATAATTAATATTCTGGATACTTTTTAAAAATCCTTTGAAATTTTATGAAATTCTATAAAATTTTCGAAAACCCTTAAAAATATTAAAATCTCGTTAAATTTTTTTGGAATTTTCTAAAATACCCTAAACACATTATAATCCTTTGAAATTCTTCAACATTGATAAAATCTCGTAGAACATCTTGAAATCTATAATATCTTTCACAACTTCTTCGAAAATGATGAAATCTTTGAAATCCGTTGAAATTCACTGAAATCTATTTAAAACCCTGAAATCTTATTAATCCCTCAAATACTGCAAAACATCATACGAAATCATTTGAAATTCCTTAAAAAAAATTGTAATCTCTTGAGATGTTCTATAATCCTATGAAATTCTTTGAAATCTCATTAAATTCCTCGGAATCATTTGGAAAACACTAAATTATTTAAAATCCTTTGATATTTTTTAAATACCTTAAATCTTTAGAAATCCTGTAACATCTTGAAATTTTTAACATCTTTTAAAATTACTTTAAAAATGTTTAAGTCTCTGAAATCTTCTGAGACCCCATAAAATCCCATGAAATCCGTAGAAATCTCTGGCAGTAAGTTAAAATTTCATTTACGCCCTAAGCTTCTCCAGAATTTCTTTGAAATTCCCTAAAATCCGTTGAAATCTTATAATTTCTTGCATTCTTGTAAAATATCCTAAATTCTATTAAATCCCTTGAAGTTCATTAAAATTGTTCAAACCTGTAAAGTCCTTGGAGATTCTATAAAATCGCGAAGGTTGGGTAGAATCCCTATAAATCCCTTGAATTATCTTGAATTTGTAAATCTCTTAAAACTTCCAAAATTTTGAAAATTTTGAAATCCCTTGAAATCTTCATAAACTTGAAATCTGTTGAAATTTTGATTTTTGAGATGGCGGATATGTATTTGTAGCCAATCAGCAAAGAAGTTTGAGAATATGTTTGAAGTCAAAGTGTCTAATAATTTTCGTTCACCGAATGGCCGGTTATTTCTCGGTTTTTTCCCGGTCGTAAATATCGTCTCCTTTTACTCTTTTTCTTTCTAGCTTACTTAGAAAAATACTTTGAACAATTTAGGGTTCTATAAATAAAATTTTTTTTTTGTAATTTATGGCGTCTAAAACTTATAGACATATATAATACAATTTCAATGTTTTAATAACAATTTGAAAATTTTTTTTAAATCTTTAAAGACGTTGGAAAATAAAAAAAAACGCGTAGTTATAAAAAAATAACAACTGTGATGTTAACTAAATCTACGAAGATTTTATGCATTGTGATATCTTATTATATTTAAACAAAATAAAATAATGCTTAATATAATATAATGGTTATCCATTGAAATTTAAAAATTTTTTAGTGTCCTTGGAAATCCTATAGAATCGCGAAGTTATAAAAAACAACAACTGTGATGTTAACTAAATCTACGCGGATTTTATGCATTGCAATATCTTATTATATTTAAACAAAATAATATTTTATTAATTATGGTGTCTGAAACTTACAAACAAATATAATACAATTTTGATGTCTTAAATGCCTGCACAGATTTTGTTAACATGACACTTGTTATTTTTTATAAACATATCTTTGGTTGATTATTTTCGTATTCTTATTAGTAAATATTCTTAGAAATAATTCTAAATTTCTTTGGTATTAGCGAATAATTATTGAACAGTGATTACAAAAAACGATCTTTAATCCTTCTTTATGACAGTTTAATTATAATTACATGTGTTTATAACACAGTTCATGTAAAATTCACTTAGTACTACAATAAATCATTTTTATGGTGGTTTTTCTAAGCACTCTTCAATAATTATTCGATGATTAATCGCTGATACCAAAGAAACTAAAAATTATATCTAAGAATTACTTACCAATCAGAATATCAAAAATTAAAATTAACCAAAGATATGTTCATAAAGAGACCGTGTCTAGGTTCACCGAGATTCGGTAAGCGTAGTTCAAATATTTTCGGTGTGCCTAGACATTTTGTTATGAAAAAATTACATTATTATATATTATATTATATATTATTATTATTAATTAGGCATCAAAATTGTATTACATTTCCCAATTCTAACAATTTTTTAGAATAAATAACTGATGAGGGTCACCATCGTGTCCCGAAACGTTTGAAGCAATTATAATCTAATTATATTCATTTTAACTGGACCCTAAAGTAGAATTTTCATCAATAATCTGAAGCGATTAACACAATAACTTATTGCAGCATTTAACTACCTGGGAGATTTTTTTTTCTAATCTGAATATATTATAACCGAACTTGGATATATACTTTCTTGCTGTTGTGTTGTTGTGTCGACCAGGGTAATTATTAAAATAATTTTTGATGCTAATTTTGCCGATTATTGATCTTTTTTTTTTTGAGAAACGAGAAAAAATCTATCTCGGCCCGTGTTTGAACCGGGAGCTCTATCTTCTCATGAGTCAGCGCGTTAACCAATTACGCCACCGAGACCTCGATAGACCATTTCTCGTTTCTCCTATACTGCCGTCCTGATTTAAAAAGTGGGTATCTACATTTTTCATTAACAATGAGTTTTTTATATCGTTGGATTCGTCGCGAAAAGACAAATTTAACTATGCGAAAATTAATTAAAATTTATGAATAATGATTAACATATTAAGGTCACGTTTTCTGTGTCTACAGCGATTTTTGAGAAATCTTGATGAAAAAAGTGGGTATCTACACATGTATTACCGTATCTACATTTTTTCCAGGATCTGAGCCTGAGTCAAGGCTGAAATCCTGGTAAAAAACGACGTACCTACACAGATACGTTTTTTTTAAAAAAGGATTCTGGTTCGTTTGAGACCTACAATCCTTTTAAAGAAAATGGTAAGTATATACCCACGTTCTTCATCAGGATTGGAGCCTTTTCTGATTCTACATTTCTCCCAGAATGCCGTATCTACATAATGAGAATTTTTTAATATAAGGTAGTATATCTTAATTTTATAATTTATGCATCTAAAAAAATTTTTTTTGTTTTAAAAGTATTTTGTGAGATCATGTGAAATATTATTTTTAAATAAGATCTAAACATTTCAAAAATATTGTGTAAGTAGAAATTTTTTAATTTTCTAGAATATTATAATTTAAAAAAATTTTCGATAAGTTTTAATCAGTTTTCGTGGATCGAAATTTTTTCTCTCGGATTCTTTGAAAAATCGGTATTAGTCAACAAGAATTTAAACTAATTTTTCCAAAGGATTCAAAAATAACAAAAAATGAACGTTTATCGAAACCGACTAATTGATTAAAACCGACTTTTTAAAAAAATTCGACAAAAAAAATTGATCAAGGTTGATTAACTTGAATCAACTTTGATAAAATGTGATTCATATTACGGATATTACGAAAAGCTTCTGATTTATGCTTCTGATAGAACAATAATCATATACCTAACATGTATTAACTTTGAAATACAAAATAAGTCAGGCCATGATTTTTCGTTTTTTTTTTTTCAAATCAACTCCAAACTATATTTTTATTCCCGGTATTGTAACGAATAATAATTTTTATTAATAAAATAGCGGATGACTATCTTTTCATTTAGAAGATTAACTTGAATGTTTGTTTTTGAATTCACTTTCGGATTTTCATTGTTTTACTAGTCGTTTGATTACTTTCTTCTGTCGGTATAACAATTTTCAACTACCTCTATTATAATAACAATAAAGAAATCATTGCTTCTCAAATAAGCACATTCGGTTTTTTAATTAATTAGAGATTTGGAGTAAAAATGTGTAGATACCTTCGTTCTTCCCAAGGAAACTCGGTGTTATCAGCGCCTCCGTTCTGTTTAAATACCGCGTCTGCGTAGATACGGCTTTTGAACGGGTTTTTTCGAAGATTTCATGCTTCAGAGAGCGACGTATCTACAGTTTCGTATATAAGCAATCAAAATTTGCAATTTTTCTGCTGTAATGGAAAAAACAGGTCCGAATTGGTCTAAAACAGTTGTTTCCAAGTGAAAGAATAGCATCCATTGGACAGACCAAGTACAAACGAGTTTTGTTTAATTTTCAGGTTCGACTTCAAATGTAAATACCCACTTTTAAAATTAGGACGGCAGCATACGCACAGGTTACCGCGCTGACTCATGAAAGGACAGAGCTCCTGGTTCAAACGCGGGTTGAGAGAGATTTTTTCTCGTTTCTCCAAAAAGACAAAAAATGATCAATAATCGGCAAAATTTACATCAAAAATTATTTTAATAATTACCCTGGCCGACACAATAACATCAAGAAATAACAATCTACAAGGTTATGGAAAAAATATCACTAATCTATATGTGCTAATTTTGCAAATACAGCATGAAGTTTATTTTAAACAATCGTTATTTTAAAAAACACCCTAAAAATTATGAAAGGGTTCAAATTATAAAGGTCTTTTACAACAAAGTAGAATTTCAGAATACATAATTATTAATTATTATATCTCTTAAAGAATACCATTTGTTCAGAACTTAAACAATATTTTCAATTGTTATAACATTATCAAATTGTTATAACTTTAAATGAATTTAAATGTGATTCCTGATTTGAATTTGTATTCCCGGTTAAACACCCTAAAAAAAGTGGTTAATAAGTATAATTGATTATTCTTAGTTCTGTCAAAAAACAGTACTGTAAGTTTCATGGAACTGTTGTGTAAAATAACAAAAACAAAAGACGGTGGTGAGAATATTTATTTTTGGCGAGTTCAGCATGGGACCCCCAAATCGGACCAGAAATTCATCTTCTCTTCTACCATCTCATCTGTCAATTCGAATTTTAACGAGGAACAATCACGCAATTCATCTCACGGTAGTGGCCGAATTACGCATTTCGGAGATGCGACATTGTCCTGCACAGCCAGGGGTTGAAGCAACCACCACCTCCGGGGATGATTTTGGAGGGGTTGCATGCCGCATTTCGTATATTTTATTATTACTCGTACTTTCGTGTGTCCGGGAGGACTCTGGCTTTTGCATGGAATGGAAAGAGAAGAGGGAAGCAAAGGATACAAGGGGTGGTAGTCGGGGGTGGTTAGCTCGCCTGTTATTAATGTCCTTCAGAGTTACCAGCCACGCACGAGACACCGAAAACTAGCCAAAATTCAAGATTTCGTCGAATTTGTATTAAAAGTAATTTTTGAGATTACTGATTTCAATTTTGACGCAAAAAGCTACAAATTCAAAATAGCCGATCCAATATGGCGGCCAAAAATAAAAAATTTATACAGATTTGCCTAAAACCTGGTACAAGGGGGTTTTAAGGTCGCTATTTTCGACTTTAACGTCAAAAGTTACAAATTCAAAATGGCGGATCTAACATTGCAGCCCAAATTTGAAATTTTTTACAGCTTTGCCTAAAATTTGGTACAAGGAGGTTCTTAAGGTCGCTTTTTTCGATTTTGACGTCAAAAGTTATAAATTCAAAATGACGTATCCAATTTGTGGGCCAAAATTAATTTCTTTACAGATTTACCGAATACTTGACACAAGGGGTTTTTTCAGGCCGATAATTTCAATTTTGATGTCAAAAGTTACAAATTCAAAATGGCGAATTAAACTTAGCAGCCCAAATTTGAAATTTTTTACAGATTTGCCTGAAGCTTGGTACAAGGGGGCTTTTAAGGTCGCTTATTTCGATTTTGACGTCAAAACTTACAAATTAAAAACGGCGGATCCAACGTAGCAGCCAAAATTTTAAGTTTTTTACAGACTTGCCTTACACTTGGTACAATGGGGTTTTAAGGTCGCTAATTTTGATTTTTATGTCAAAAGTTATAAATTCAAAATGACGGATCCAATATGTCAGCCAAAATTAATTTTTAAACAGATTTTCCTGAAACTTGGTACAAGGGGGCTTTTAAGGTCGCAAATTCAGATTTTGACGTCAAAAATTACAAATTAAAAATAGCGGATACAACATAGCAGCCCTCATTTTAATTTTTTTACAGATTTGCCTAAAACTTAATACAAGGGGGTTTTTAAGTCGCTCATTTCGATTTTGACGTCAAAAGTTACAAATTGAAAATGGCGGATCCAATATGTCGATCAAAATTATTTTTTTTACAGATTTGCTGAAAACTTGACACAAGGGGTTTTTTAAGGTCGCTTCTTTCGATTTTGACGTCAAGAGTTACAAATTTAAAATAACGAATCCAATATGGGGGACAAAATTTCCAAATTTTCACAGATTTGCCTAAAAAATTGGTAAAAAGGGGTTTATAAGGTCGTTTATTTCGATTTTGACGTCAAAAATTACAAATTCGAAATGGCGAATTAAACTTAGCAGCCCAAATTTGAAATTTTTTACAGATTTGCCTAAAACTTGGTACAAGGGGGCTTTTAAGGTCGCAAATTTCGATTTTGACGTCAAAAGTTACAAATTCAAAATGGCGGATCCAACGTATCAGCCCAAATTTTTAAATTTTCAAAGACTTGCCTGACACTTGGTACAATGGGGTTTTTAAGGTGATTATAAGTACTAATGGTATTATTGTTGGCAGGGGCGAGGACTGCTACCCAAGGTCCTTCGAAAACAGAGCCTGTTATTAAGAAAGCGAGTAAAAAAAATTTCGAGGGGTTCAGTATCACACTGTAAAAACTAGAGATCTCTTTTTTTATGGTATCATTTTTTCTGTGTCCTATTTTTGAATAGGATAACTTCATTCTGATATTTTCAATGTGAGACAAATTACTTTGAGTTCTCACAAGTGGTCTCATTTTAGTACCATTCAAGATTATTTTTTCTGAGTCCTATGTTAATACCTGAAATGAGCCCTGAAATAATACTTTGTTTTAACAGCGCACAGATCGAGGTAGCCGCTCTCGCCCCTGCCGGCAATATTGCCATTAGAACTCATAATCACCTCTGCTACCGACATTCTCGCCTCAGTTTTGAAATGCACTTGTTTGGTGCTTTGAAAGTGGCCTTAAATTTTATTATTCTAATCTAAAAATTTGGAAATATATTGTACAAATATACAGGAACAACTAAAAGAAGTTTGACCTCAAAAACGTTTTCTTAAATGTCTCAAATTGTATGCCAAAGTTGACGTAAATTTTTACTGCTAATTTTTAACGCAAATGAGTTGATCGACTTTTTTTTTGCTGATAAAGTTGCATGAGCTCGAGTTTAAACCACCTGACCTATTTGCAAAGTTCTTTTCGAAAATGTTCTCCTTTCATTTGACTTTTTTGAAAATCGTAAAATTTTTCATTTAATCGAATTCAATAGTGAAACCGTTGATAATATGATTACAACAGTTAGAACTTTTTTTATGTACTATAAAATTCTGAACATTTTTCAACATAACCATATGACCTAGAACCAAACGTTGTCGAGTTATTTTCAAAAACCACTTCTTGTTTAAATATGGAAGGATGTTTTTCCCAGGTTTTTTTACGTCCAGGAATAATATTTAGAATTGATAAAGAAAAAGTTTCACTTTTCTATCTATAAACGACTCTTCCAGACTTTATTAAATGTAGGTTATGGTATGCAACGTTTCGATAGCGGACCGCTATCCTCATCAGGCAATAAATTCTATAAAGAAAGTTTGATAATATTATAAAATTACACAAGGAGTCGTAGCTTTTAGAAACATTAAACACACTAGAATAGTACAAAGAATTGATTTTCTTACCATTATTTATTACAAGTGTTTCACAATTTTGGAGTCGAAAGTACACGTTTTCAAATAAAGTTACAATTTTACTTTTTTCCAAATTTTAAAAACGAAATAAATTGAAATTGACAATGTTGGTAGCTAGAAGGAATGTGTAAAAGTTAATAATAGTAATAGATTAGTGTAACTAATTTAGATATAAGAAAGTAATTTACCTATTTTTAGGTTAGAAGTTTCCAATATAGTAGTTATCATGTTAATCATTTTTGACTATTGTAATCCATTGTAAACACGTTGTATATGTATACGTTATTAAAAACACATTGTTTCTATTGATTTTGTAACAAAAATATTAAAAACAGCATAAAAAATTTAATTAAAATTGTCTGAGCGCAAGTACAAGTGACTTGCGCTCAGAGCTACACTGTAAACAATTTTCACTGTAATTTTACCACGTTGAATGTGGGCTCGATTATTACCAACGTGTCACGTTGGATATTCACAAAAATCGGTGATTTTACTTTTAGGTTATGTGAAATCACACCTCGGTTTTGTAAATTTACAAGCTAGTGTGAATTTTCAGGTTAAAGTAATTCTCGCAAATGAAGTGTATGAAAATTCCAGCATGCTGTAATTTTTCCTTACTTTCGTCAATATTACAGGGTAGACTCAAAAGAATTAATTTTTCGTATTTTGATCGTCTTTCGACTTAATAATTGTAAATTAATGAAATTGAAAGAAAAATATTTTATTACAGAAAGGGCTAGTATACAATATACACCAACTTTCTTTAAAATAACAAGTATGTACACTTGTGACGCTATAGATTGGCACACTGTATCACTATCCAATGCACAAACATATTTCTCAATAATTTTTCATCCATAGGTAATCTCAATTCTCAATTTCGCTAGGAGTGATGTGTCATGTAGAAATACACTGGTGAAAACTGATAAAAACGCTATAAAAGTTAGATTATTCTGTTACCTGCGACCAACTGCGACTTCTATTGTTTCTTTGTTTTTTTCTGGTTCCCTTTCCCCAAACTTCTGCGTTACTTTATACCATTTGGTGAGATGTTTAAAGTGGATTTTAAAAAAAGTATTAATAAATAGACAAAGCTAACAAAACCGGACATTAGAATTCCTAAAAATTGCAGATAAATTCGTCTATTCAAGAAGCAATACTGGAAGACCCTCAAGGCAAAGATTTACACCAACAATTACTTCACGGACCTATCTGTGAGAACGACCGAAAACACTTGATATGAATCCTTGTGGCTGAGCTAGTCAAAACTCAAAATCAGTGGAGTGATTTTTCCGTTCCATCGTACTATTACAAAACTACATACTTCTTTTCTTAAGAATGTGGATTAAAATTTTATTTTTTACAGCTATCCTTCAGAAGCGAGTAAAATTGCTTTGGCCAAGGCAATCGTTGTTCAATATCCTCTTCTCAAACACGAATGTGCTTCGCAAGGCTCGAAACACGTAAGTTTATGGAAAAAAATGGTTTTAATTGAATGTTGAATGAAAATTAATGTAAGCCAGGTAATATACTAAATAATATATTTTTCAGTAGTTCGGATTAAATAATGTTAATTCAAAAAAATGTATCATTATACATTATTATACATGAAATTCAAAATACCAAACAATCTCAACAAAGATGACATAAAAGCGTGTTTAGCTGAAACGTTTCTTTACAGACGGAAATGGATTGAGAAAAGTTCCCCCACGATTTCAGAAATATTCGAATCGTATCCAAGATTCATTGATTTCAAAGGAGAAATGTTAATCACATTATTGTAACCTACATAATTAGATATAATTAGATACAGGTACATTTAATTGTAATGGATGAAATTTATAGTTTGACATGGAATTCGAAAGAAGATTTCCTGGCTGTGGAGACAAATTCATGGTCAAATTTCCTGCAGTGTACACGGAGAAAATCTTGGCGTACGCAAAAGAATACAAACCAGAGGTTTCAAGAAAAGCACATGCTCTAGCAAAAGATGGTAAATTCTTCAAAATTCTAAGGCTGGCTAACATTTTTTAGAAAATTTAACGATACGTATCGATGTTACAAAATTCTGTACTCGCCGAGAAATGCACTATTTTTATATATGAGACAAGTGCATAAAAAAGTTTTTAGAAGAGGTTGTCGGGGGTTTGTGTTAATTTGTAAAGAAATTGACGTTGAAAAAGTTAGAGTACGTAGAAAAAAATTTTATTTCGATGACCAAAATTTACATGTAATTGTTAATTGTGCGATTCAATCAATGCAGATGACTTGAGAGCGTTTTTGATCCTGAGAGCATTGACACCGGCTCTGAATGCCGCAAAGGCCACAAAAACAAGGATACAAGAGGGTACTTTGGAGCTGATATTTTGTGCTACTTAAATTACACATTTGCTACGTTTGTTAAAAGAAAAACATTTTTCTTGTAGGCCACAGTCACTTGTAACAGCGAGAATACCTCGACGGAAGCCGATACTGATTTTTTCGACAGCAGTCAAATGCCGAATCCCGAATCGATCTCCATATTTCCAGTAAGTTTGTAAAACATTCTATTTCATAATGCATTGACAAGAGATATATCGTATTACACTCTACAGGAAGGCACGAGCATCTCTTTGACAGAAGAGCACTTCCGTCGTATCGTGAAGGAACCAGTGCAGCCTTATATTTTGTGAATTAATAGTCAAAACGAAGAAACTTCTTTTGTCCAAGGAGACAAATGGTACATCAAGCCTCCAGATGTCATTAAAACACCTCTTGCTGCGGTCGATTTGCTTTTCAAAATGTACCATGTACTTTAAGTCGAATATCCGACTTCTTTGTCTTACCTTTAAAATTTCCTCGAATGTTACATTTATAACATCAATAATGCCCAAACGAGCTCCGTGACTTCCCTTCACATCAACACTGTCAATTTCAAAAGCGCCATTCCTACATCGGAATAACGATGCCTTTTTATTCTAACTTGCGACAAGAGTGTTTTTTTTTTGTAAGATATGTTCGATTGATTTTTCATTTTAAATATAAGCAATGTCTATGTCTAATGAATGAATATGAGTTTATAATTTTTTTTAAATTTTTGACCTTATTTGTAAGCAACATTTTTTAACAAAACTTTAAAGTGCTGTTTCAAATCGCTGAAAAATGCTGTATCGTACAGTTATACGCGCTGCCGAAATGGTGGAAAAGGGCAGCTTGAAATCACGAAAAAGCAACTGGATCTCACAGTGAAAAAGTACTCGTTGACAAGCTGTAAATTTTGATTGTTTGAAACAGCACTATTCGCTGTTTCAAACAACATTTTTAGCTGATCTCCAATGCACGACTTTTGACATTTTCAAACCGTAGAATTTCACCGGCAAACAGCACAATTTAACTGTTTCGGATTTAGAGAGTATTATGAGTTTATTGAAGTTTTTTTACTGCTAATATATTTATTACTTCAATTTGAAATTAATCAATTAAATTTTTCTTTTCATTTAATATTAAACTTAGTCGCCCTAAAGCACCTTTCGAGACGTAACGTGTCTGGAGCACTGGACCTCCCATTCTACTCCACTAAAGCGACCACTACCCGAGGTCTCTCGAGCTGAGCAGAAAGAAATGGTGGCGGAAGTGTAAAAGCTTTCGAGCCAATACGGCGCTGACTGTCCGAGCGAAGACCTTGAGTATTGGGCGTCAAAGGTTGCTCAGGGGTGGAGACGGAGACATTCAAGCGTGAACGACCGAGAATCCGGCACAAAAACGAGCGGCCCAGTTACGGGAGATAAGTGTAATTGGCACGGCACCACCTCCGTTCAATCCCAAAGCATTTTCTGTGCTAATAAAATCAAGATTTGTTATTTCAAGAAAACTAAATTTCAATCTCAGAATTAAACACTAAACAAATTTTAAACTGAAGCGCTGAAAATGAAAAAAGTCTAATCGAGAATTCTTGAAGTGTCTACAATTTAAACATAGATTTAAAGAATCCCTCTTTCTAAATTGAATTTTTTTTAAAGCATCGAATAATCTCAAAAATAAACTTGGGAAAATTGGAGGACCTTCAAGAAAAAAAACATTAAATTAGAACTATTCACATTTTACGATTTCAAATGCAGAATCATTTGAAAATGTACGATGAAATATTATAATACAAAAAGGATTAATGAATGTAACATTTGCTAACGGTAGGGCCCAAAACTGAATAATTTGAAAATAAGAACATTTCATTAAAAGACGATTTCTCATGAACAATAATTTAAAATTTTGATTGTTCAAACAATTTGTTTAATAATGTGAGTTACGAAAAAACTAATAGCACCATTCGATTTATGAAGTACGAATAATTAATTAAGGTTGTAGAAGAATGCGCATGAATGAAATTTTAGATCCGGAAATAAATCATCATAGATCGAATAAGTCACGGTTTATCTGCTTTTAGCCACATTATTGACATA
>JAUMHM010000088.1:8766455-8777728 GCA_032362435.1 Melikaiella ostensackeni
TTGCCACGGATTTACCTATAGTATCTGAGAATTCGCCCAAACTGGGTCACTCGCCCAAACTGGGACATTTACCTTAAGTGACACCCTGCTTCAAAGTAAAGCTGAAAATAAAATGTCGCGTCGGAATTAAAGTGAGAAGCAGCTCGGAAAGTAAAGACTAAATTATGAAATCAAATGAGCCCACTGTGACATGAAAGTGCCGGCTCAAATTCTCACTTTCAAGCAGCATAATTTATGAATACCAAGAGACCGTGTTAATTTCCACTTTTTCGTGAACTTCTAATCGTGCCACTTTCTAAAGTTCCATTTCACTTATCAGATTACAGAATAGAAGAGTATTTCGCGTTATAAAATGTTTGCTTGAATGACAAATTATCTTTCTATATTGCTGAAAAAGTGAAAGAAGACAAAAAAGCCGGGGGAACCCGTGTGGAAAAAATCCATTTAGCCCTCTTCGGTATTTTGGCCCCCGCCAGGGGCCCAAGTGGATAATCCATTGGGAAAAAGCTACAAGGGCCTCCAAAGGACCCTGCTCGTTTGTTCTTACATTTGATACGTTAAAATTTCTAGGTCCAAAGGCTTTTCTATTTTTTGACACTACAAATTTTGATGTTCGATCAGTTAAGACTTACAAACAGTGCATTCTTGTTGAAAATTGGATGACATTTTTTGGAAGTTGAACTTCGAAATCTCAGATACTCTACAGGGGCCCCCGCAAGGGGCCGTGCTGATTGCCCTTATTCCTCAATTTACAAATACCGAACGATTATGATTTTGTAATAAACTGTCTTTTGTGTGAAATAATAACAATATCTGATTGAAATGTGCAGTTATTAAAGATAAAGATAATTACAACAAATTTTTAAGTACGCGTGTGGACTGCTGAGTTTTTGTCTGAAAAAAAGTTATAAATATTGTGGTAGGTTCGAAGGTAAGTTGGTCAAGAGGGAAAACGTAAGTCAGATTAGATGCTGGCCATGAGTTTAAGCCCCGGTCGAGGCTCTAATATTTGTATTTTTTTTCCTAAATTTTTTACACATTAACAATACATATATATTCATTAAAATATTCTTAAAAATGACGAGAAGACAATTATTAAAGGTATTTTTGAAAATTAAATATATACCGTCAGGAAAACTGCGAGGAGCCCTCGAGGGCCCATCGAGGACAACCAGAAGGGCAATTATGGGGGAAGTCCATGATGGATCCTTATGGATTAGCATGTAATTTCCATGAGGTGCCATGCCTGGATTGCCCTCATGGGCCCCTCCTGGCGTGAGGGTAATCCATGCGTGCCCCTTGCGGGGGCCCACTCTATTTTTCCACACAGGAAAGCAAAAATGTATTTTTATATAAAACGTACAGAGCACTTTATCTTATTTTCATTGAATTCACACGCTGTAAATCAGATCAAATTTTTCTTTTATTTTGGACTATCAGAAATCTCTGGAGTGAGAGCGTAAATAAATATTATTTAGAATATGGAGCTTGGTGGTTCATGCATCAACTACAGTCGACACTATTTTGCCATCCATCCAGCGAAGCAAAAAGTTGAGTGAAAAATATATAATCTGATGGAGCACATGGAGAAAATCAGATGCAAGGAAAACTCGAGAAAAACCCATTATGTGAAAATTTGATACGCAAGCAACTATTCCCCCTTTTTCACATCGGTTTAGATATAAGTGGAGCATTTATCTTGCACACCCGATCCAAGATAACTTTTAGCGTTTTTGGAGATTAGTGAAAGGCTGAAATTGAAACTTGAGTTTCATTTAATTAAAAACTCATTAGTTAATAAATAATTAATCTTGTTGATTATAATTTGAATATACATAGTGGAAAAATAGATTGACCGACTAAGTGCATGAAAAATCCTAGTTTTTTTCAATAATCGCGTTCTACAATGTTCTTACTGTTTCCCGTGTCCGTCATGGCCATCATGGAAACGATATGCTACTCCATAAAGATCCAACATGGGCTTTCCTCACGGTTGCCCTCACAGGACCCTCGTGGGCCTCTCGCAGTTGCCTCAACGGTAAATGTTTATTTTTTTAAAATACCTTCAATAATTGTCTCATCAATTTTAGGCAAATTTCAATAAATATGTATTTTTAGTATGTGTAACATTTTAAAAATAAAAAAAAGTAAAAATATTAGCGCCTCGACCAGGACTTGATCTCATGACCAGCATCTAATCAGACTGGCATTTTTCCTTTTAACCAATTAACTACAATGTTTGTAACTTTTTTCAGACAGACACTCCGCACGCACATTAAAATTTGTTGTAATTATCCTTATTTTCAATAAATGCACATTTGTACAAGATATTATTACTATTTGAGACAAATTTTTATTTGTGTGACTAATTTTTAACAAAAATGGTTTTTTTGTGAGACTGAACTAGAGAATAAAACGAGACCAAACCCGAACAGAAGGAACTGCTCAAATACTATAAATTAAGAATAATACTTCAGAGCGAACTTGCCTCGGTATACCACCTACCTAGAATTGCTGCCATTTCGCACTCAAGGATGAAGAAGTCCAAGACACCGAAAGAGAGGATTGCCGCCGCCTCGCATTCGTCGATACTGGGGTCCGAGGGGCCGACAGAGAGGCGTGTGAGCTCAGCAGAATTCAGCAGTTGTTTACATCGTAGAAATTCTTGGAAGAGCCTCACGGTCACAGTAGGCCATACCCAAGAATCGTGTTAAATGGAGGTTCCAGGTAGTTTGTTTCCATCGGGTTTCAAAACCAACTAAAACTTAACCGCACGTTTTGTTTCATTCCCTAGTCTGAACTCATTAAACATCAAAATTTGTAGTATCAAAAAAATATTTACTCCTTGGACTTGAAAATTTTAACGGATCAACCGTGGGGGCAAACAAGCAGGGCCCCCTGCGGGGGCCTTCGTGGGTTTTTCCCTATGGGTTTCCACATGGGCCTCTAACGGGGGCAAACATTCCAAAAATTGCTAAACGGGGCTTTTTCCACACGGGTTTATAGAAAGTTAATATGTGAATAACAAAACCCTAATAATTAGAATGGAGAAAGAAAGTTTCATTTTTCTATCTATAAGCGACACTTCTAAACTTTATTGAATGTAGGTTATGGTGTGCAACGTTTCGATAGCGGACCGCTATCCTCATCAGGCAATTAATTCCATAAAGAAAGTTTAATAATATTATAAATTTACATAAGGAGTCGTAGATTTTAGAAGCATTAAGCACATTTAAATAGTACAAAGAATTAATTTGCTTACCATTATTGATTACAAGTGTTTAACAACTTTGGAGTCAAAAGTACACGTTTTTTCAATAAAGTTACAATTTCTTCTTTAATTTCAAAAACGAAATGAATTGAAATTGACAGTGTTGGTAGCTAGAAAGAAAGTATGAAAGTTAATAACAGTAATAGATTATTGTAACTAATTAAGTTATGAGAAAGTAATTTACCTATTTTTAGGTTTGAAGTTTCCAATATAGTAGTTACCATCTTAATCATTTTTGACTATTGTAATTCATTGTAAACACGTTGTATATGTATACGTTACTAAAAACACATGGTTACTATTAATTTTGTTACAAAAATATTAAAAACAGTATAAAAAATTTAATTGAAATTGTCTCATCTCGTAAAACTATCGTATATAAAGATTTTCATCTATTGATTAGGATTTGGAAGAAAACAAATGTTATTAAAAATATTATTCTTGTTTAATTAATACTATGAAATTTTTTTGGTATATTTTAAGAAAGAATATTAATTAATCTACTGTAAGCTTGATTATAATGTTCTAAATCTGTAATTTTATTTAAACTATTATCTCCTTCTTCTCTAATAAAATGATTTCAGCAAAACATCTTTTGTAGTAATTAGAATCTTGGTGTAATATTTCAATATTGATATATTTTCATTCATTAAAATTTATTAATTTTCATTTATATAATATTTTCATATAAAATTTTTGTGACAAACGTTTAATATTTTCTGAAATATTTGCATGGAAGTTAACCGAGATTACTAATTTTTTATTTCCATCCTTATGTTGGTTCTTCTTACTATGTATTTTATGAATGTTATTTTGTTTTTTATATATTTCTGTTAGTCTTTTATTAATATGTTTTTCAGTAAATTCTTTAGGATAATTATTGTAATATAATAGTTTTTTAACAATCTCTAGATTATCAATGTGAAATCTTTTATTGGAAAGTAGTATAGCAGAATCAACTACATTTTTTATAATTGTAATCTTATGTTGTATAGGATGATTAGAGTAAAAATTTAGTAGTCTACCTGAGGAAGTTTCTTCACGGAACCAATTTGTAATGATATTATTTAGATCCCTAATAATCTCAATATTAAGAAAACTAATGGAATTATTATTTTCAATTTCATGTGTGACTTGAAGTCTAGGATGATAAGAATTAAATCTATTAATAATTTCTTAGACTTTATCTACCGGAATAATTCGAATAGTATCATCAACGTAGCGATAATAAGTTTTAACTGTAAAATTGAATTTCTCTAAAACTTCGTTTTCAAGGTCTTGCATGACAATATCAGCTAGAATGCCAGATATTGGAAAACCCATTGGCGTCCCATACGTTTGTTTGTAGAAGATATCATTAAATTTGAAAAAAATTGATTCCATTAAGAACTTAATTCCCTCTTTAAATTCATCAATAGGAATATTCATATTTTTTTTAATAAGATCCCATTTCCTTTCTATATCTTTTTGAATTAAATCAAGAGGAACATTTGTAAAAAGTAAAGAGACATCAAGGGATACCAGGATATGATTATCTGGAATTTTTTCTTTAGTTATGATTTCTTAAAGTGAGATTGAATATTTATAAAAGATTTTGGTTCATGAAGAGCATCTGAGATGATTTTGTTAAAAGTTTTAGCCATAAAATAGGTAGGAGTGTTAATATAAGAAACAACAGGTCTAAGAGGAAAATTGTTTTTGTGAATTTCGGGTCAAAAAGGGCGGCCGTAGCCGTACATGTATGGATGGGGATCTTTTACATTATATTTTTTAAAGCTATTCCAACGTATGTGTAAAAAAATGCTACTATGTCGGATTTTTTACTGAAGGAGAAATTTGTTCCCCGCTGACTGAACTAGTGGCATTACGGGGTTCGTTCGTGGTAGTCGGGGTTGGTTAACTCGCCCGCGGTTCCAGCCACGCACGGTGAGACGGAGGGAGAAGGACAGAGTGAGGGTGAGGTAGAAAAAGAGGTCCGAGTTCTTAATAATTGATAAAAATGTATGAATACGCCCAGCTAGCCAAAAGCGGTATGGTTTTTACGGGAGAGGCTGCCCGGGGGTGGGTGACTGGTCCGTTGACAAAGGCAACACGATTTATTCCCACTTTTCAAGCGGACGTTGCCGCGGTGCCGCCGACGCCGGGAAATTTTTCTTCGTTCCGTCACAAATTCGGAATTATCAAAATTTATGCCCCTTGTATGTCCGTCAGTGCGTATAATAGCCCGTACACTCTGACTTTTTCAATGACATCTTCAGGATCCAAAATAAAGGTGGTACTTGTACTGACGCACTTTTCCTGAAGGCAGTGAGAAAATTTGAAAATGACTGCATTTAAGAAGAAGGTGATCAGAGTTGGTATTTTTTGTTAAATCTCATGAATTCCCTAATGATATTCCATTAAAGGACTATTGATTTGCCAAAACATTATTTGCCAATGGCGATCCGTTTTTCGGAAAAATCGACTTTATTCAAAAAAATGTTGTATGGACTGAAATATTTATTTAATAAACTCTCATGTAAAATTATGCAAATATAACAATTTTCTACCAGAAAAGACAAATTTTCAACAAAATACATGAATTTTCAACCAAGAAGAATTACTTTATTACCAGAAAAAACGAATTTTCAACAAAATACATGAATTCGCAACCAAATAGCTAAATTTTTAACTAAAAAAGATACATTTTCGACCAAAAAAATGAATTTTTAACAAACTAGTCCAACATTCAACCAATTAGTTGCATTCTCGACCAAGAAAGATTTTAATTTTAAATAAAAAATAGTTGAATTAAATTAAAATAGATGAATTTTCAACAAAATAGTTGAATCCTCAACCCAAATAGATTAATTTTCCACTAAACAGTTGAATTTTAAACGAAAAAGGTGACTATTAGAAATTTCTACCAATAGAGATAAAGCTTTAAAATAAAGACACGGAATTTAACAAAACAGTTGAATTTTCAACTAAGAAAGTTTTTTCAGTCAAGAAAGAAAAACAATTTCGACCAAATTGTTGAAGTTTCAAGCCAAAAAGATGAATTTTCTACAAATCAGTTAAATTTTGAACCCGAAAATATGAATTTTCAACAAAACAGTTAATTTCCAACCAAATAGTTCAGTTTTCAACCCAAAAAGACGAATTACGAACAAAACAGTTCAATTTTTAACCAAAAAAGATGATTAGGAGCAATTTCTACCAAAAGAGATAAAGTTTCAAACCAAAAAGACAACATTTAACAAAAGAGTTGAATTTTCAACGAAAAAAGATTTTTCAGTGCAGAAATAATAACAATTTCAACAAAATTGTTGTAGTTTCAAGCCAAAAAGACTAATTTTCTACAAAACAGTTAAATTTTAACACAAAAATACGAATTTTCAACAAAAAAGTCAATTTACAACAAAATAGTTCAATTTCCTACCAAAATCGTTTAAATTTTCAACGCAAAAAGACAAATTATCAACAAACCAGTTGAACTTTCAACCCTAAAAGATGAATTTTCAATAGAGCAGTTGAACTTTCGACCAAAAAGGATGACTTTTTTACAAAATTGTTAAATTTTTAACAAAATAATAAATTCTCAACCAAATAATAAGATTTCTTAATTTGAACCAAAAGAGATGAATTTTCAAACCAAAAAGACGAAATTCCACTAAAATAATGAATCTTTAACCAGGAAAATTAATTTTAATCTGTTGAATATTCAAGAAAAAAACGGCGACACGTTTTCGAAAAAGTCTATTTTTTCAAAATTTTGATTTTATGAATTAAATGTTTATTTTTTGAATTCTTATGTTAAATATGTGAATATAGCATTTTTAACACTTGTTTTTAACATAAAGTTCGCTTTTTTTCAAATTTTCAACTATTGAAAATTCAACTAGTAAAAATCGAAGAAAATTGAAAATTAATTTTAAACAGTTGAATTTACAGCAATCCTGATTTCCGGCTCAGGTGGACACTTTGGTCATAAAAGTACAATAAAAGCAGATCATAAAAACAATTAAGGCTAATTTTTGAAAAAAAACTGTGAAAAACACTTAACATATGTAAAATGAATTGCCAAAGAATGAATTCCTAACTAACTATTCTCTTCTAGAGGCTTTTAACATCGTCTGATATCATTCAGAGAAGGTACTCGGAATGAAAAAAATTACAAAGCCCGTCTGTACTCGCTTTTCCTACAAATTGCAAGTCGGGCGAGAAAAAGAGAAACCTCTTTTTCCAGTGTTAATATATTTGTGGAGGAAAATTATTTTTAATTTCTACGCGAATCAGGGACACGAAAGTGTGGAGCAGTGTGCGGCATGACCGTGTAAGAATTTCTTAATTAGATTTGAGACCCTGCAGGTAACTTTCTTTTGTTTCAGTCCAGGATATTCTCTAAGCTCTGATGGTTCATGAACAGCCAGAACTTACTCCGACTAAATTATTTTTCAACTTTATGAATACCAGGGATCACAGTCCGTCCTTTTTTTTACCTAATACCCTTTTTTCCCCTTTCCCCCCTTAAATTTGAAAAATTTCCTAAAACACCTAAAATCGAAAATTTTCCCCTTTTCTATAAAGTTTCGATTCATTTTTCAAGAATAATAAACAGAAATTCAAGACATTATAAAACATGACGATTTAAAAGAGATTTTTTTTGATGATACCAGGTTCAAACGAATTCTGAATGAGAAATGCAATAGTTGATATTTCAACAAAAAAGATTTTAATTTTCAACATAACAGTGGAGTTTTAAACCAAATAGATGAACTTTTAGCAAAATTGATGAATTTTCAACCAAGAAAGATTTTTTAGCCAAGAAAGTAAAAAAAATTCAATTAAGTACTTTATTTTCAACATAACAATGGAATTTTCAAACTAATGAGTAAATTTTCAACCAAAAAAATTAATTTTATACCGAAAATGAAGATCTTTCAACAAAATATATAAATCTTCTACCAGGTAGTTGAATTTCCAAAAAAAGTTTAATCCTCAACCAAAAGTAGATTAATTTTCAATCAAACAGTTGCATTTGCAAGCCACGAAAACGAATTTCCTACAAAACGGCCGAATTTTTAACACGAAAATATGAATTTTCAAAAAAAGTTAATTTTTGAAAAAATAGTAGAATTTCCAACCAAACAAGTAGTTGAATTTTTTACCAAAAAATTTTGAGCAAAAAACGCATTTTTAACAATAAAGTTAAATTTTCAACCAAAGAGATAAATCTTCCACGAAAAAAATGAATTTTTAACGAAATAGTTCAACTTTCAACCAAGTAGTTAATTTTCAACAAAATATTAGAATTTTTAACACGACGATATGAATTTTTAACAGAAAAAGTTAATTTTTAACCAAATAGTAAAATTTTCTACTAAAATAGTTCAACTTTTCAGCCCGAAAAGACAAATTTTCAACCAAAAAGAATGACTTCTGAACAAAATTGTTGATTTTTCAAGCGAATAATAAAATTTGTAACCAAAAAAGATTAATTCTCTACCAAAAAATTCCATTTTCAACCAATAAAGATGAATTTTCAACAAAAAAGTTAATTTTTAACCAAACATTTGAATTTTATACCAAAATAGTTGAATTTTAAACCCAAAAAAATTTCAACCAATAAGGATGACTTCTTAACAAAATTGTTAAATTTATAACAATATAATTTAACTTATAATCAAGAAAGATGAATTCGCAACCTAACAGCTGCATTTTCAACCAATAAAGATAAATTTTCAAACCAAAAAGACAAATTTTCGAAAAAGAATTCAACTTTCAACGAAAAAAGATTTTTTTGTAGCAAAAAGAAACAAAAATTCAACCAGATTGTTGAATTTTCAATCAAGCAGTTAAATTTTATACCAAAAAATACGAATTCTGAATGAAAAATGTAATAGTTAATATTTTAACCAAAAAAGATTCTAATTTCCAACATAGCAGTGGAATTTTATACCAAATAGATGAATTTTGAACCAAATAAATGAATTTTTAACCAAACAGTTGAATTTTCAAACAAAAAGATAAATTTTCGACCAAGTAATTGAATTTTCAATAAAAAAAAACAAATTCCTAATGAAAAATGTAATAGTTGATATTTCAACCGAAAAAGGTTTCAATGTTAAATAAAAAATAGTTGAATTCAACCAAAAAGACGAATTTTCAATGAAATATTTGAATCCTAAAGCAAATGATAAAATTTTTAATAAAAAAAGATGAATTCTCAACTGCTTGTTATATGGCTTGGTTTTACACATTAGCAAACTGCGTATTTGAAAAAGGCGTTATCTTCATAATATTGTTACTTTAGTGAATAATAATAAAAAAAATTGTACAATGTGAGCTTTTTCAGGTAAGATTTAAAAATGTTTCAAACATTTGAGAGTTTTCAATTGATAAAAGTTAATTAGGAAAAAATTTACAAGCCCAAAGAAGCAAAACCAGAAAAAGTAGGTTCTTCAAATAGTCAGCTTTGTGTTTTTCACATTATTTCTTTCTTAACTTACATACTTAGAAAAATACATTTAAACAAATTCAAAGAAGAGCATTTTTCAGTTCTGTTGTTTATCTATTTTTCAATCCTTTATCTTTTCGAATTTTTTTCTGATGTATGCTTATCAGTACAAAGTACTGAAGTATTTAACAGATTCTTCAAAGTTAGCTAAGCAATTTTTAAAACATGAAAATGACTGGAAAAGTTGCTAAGGAAAAGGCGCTACTGTTTTTTGAATAGTGAATGAAATCCCATCTTAACTCCTTTTTTACCGAAAATTGAACTACTAAACCACTGTGATCCCTGAAAACCGTGAATTTCTATATCAATTTCTAATGGAATAAAAACTTTTTGTTTGATTTTTTAAACTGAGAATAACATTATAGTCAATTTAGCTAAGTAAAGATAATGAAATTAAGTTATAATCAAATTCTGCTTGATTGGGTTTAATTTGAACTAATGTCTTTAATTTGGTCTACAGAACCTCCTGAGTACTTTTTCCAAGTAAATGTAACATGATATGTGTAACTTGCGAAAATATAATGCGATCTTTCTATATGTGGGGTAAAGCATGTATAAAGGATAATGAAAAGCTTCAACACGCCTTTGTCCAATTTATTATTCTCCTGAAAATTACGTCTCGACCGAGCTTCCTACATCAGAGAGAAAAGGATGTTAATTCTACTAGCCAAGGACATCCCCAGACGCAATTTTAAAATAAAGGAAATTTGCAGTCAGGGAATTAGAGATCCTGTTTCCCAATAGCGTATAGAGTGCTGAAAGATACCGAAAAGTGGACAAAAACCAACTTCAAAGTTTTTGGTGAAAGACTTATTTTCTACAGGAAGGTAGAAATAACAACAGAGAATGTTGTTAAGACCCAACTCTATCGGACAATTTATTTCAAAAAAATGAAAAGTATCCTAACGTTTCGAGAATACACTATTCTCCTCATCAGGAATATCTATCATAAAGTTTTATAGTTAAAAGTTAAATATAATAACATATAAGTTATGATAGTTAAAAAATTTTTGAATGTAAAAAACTTACGATGTTCTAGTTAGAAGATAAAGTCATGAGAATATAATCTGCATGATGATAAGAAACGTTAGCCATCATATTTTGGAGTGAAAATGTTCCAATGTTTACAAGTTGTAAGAAAACGATTATGAGGTTGAAAAATTCATAAAAAATCTATGAGGTCAAAATAAGAGTTGTAAAATGAAAATTTAAACCTCGAAAACTTATTCTCTAAAAAAATATGATAATTTAATAAGCGGTTGAAAGTTAATATGTAAAGGGGTTATGTTTGATAATTATAAAATTGATAATTACCATGGTAAGAATCCATAAGTCGGTTTGAGTTGAAAATTATCAGTACTAATATTAAAAAACGATCAAAACACTGATTTAGGTTGTAAAAACATCACGTGCGTCCTAAACTATGACCCAAGACAGATTTATGTGTAAACATCTTCGGTAAACGTTAACTGAAATTGAAATCTTATATAAAGCAGAAGTCAA
>JAUMHM010000088.1:8793264-8824650 GCA_032362435.1 Melikaiella ostensackeni
TGACGTGCCGTCCATTGGGGGGGGGGGATATTTTGTGACAACGTGTTACATGGGGGAAGGGGGGGGGGTCTAAAATGGACCAAAAACGTGTGACGTATTATATGGACGAACCCTTAACTGCTATGTTGAAAATTCGATCTTTTTTGGTTAAATTTTTTTTCTCAACTGAAAATTTAACTGTTGCATTTTTGGTTGAAAATTGATTATTTTTAGTTGAAAATTCAAGTATTTGGTTAAAAATTCATGTATTTTTTTATCAATTCGTCTTTTATGGTAGAAAGTTAATCCTATTAATTGAAAATTAAACTACTTCGTTGAAAGTTAAACTACTTTGTTAAAAATTAATTTTATTGGTTTAAGATTTAACTGTTTTGTTGAGAATTCGTTCTTTTTTGGTTAAAAATTAATTTTTTTTAATTGAAAATTTAACTGTTGCATTTTTGGTTGAGAATTGATTGTTTTTAATTGAAAATTCATCTAGTTGGTTAAAATTTTTTTGTATTTTCTTGTAAATCCGTCTTTTATGGTAAAGAATTAATCCTTTTGATTGAAAATTCAACTACTTGGTTGAAAGTTAAACCACTTTGTTAAAAATTCATTTTCTTGGTGTAAGATTTAACTGTTTTGTTGAAAATTCGTTCTTTTTTGGTTAGAAATTAATTTTTAAACTGAAAATTTAACTATTGCATTTTTGGTTGAAAATTGGTTGTTTTTATTTGAAAATTCAACTATTTGGTTAAAAATTAATGTGTTTTTTTGTAAATTCATCTTTTATGGTAGAAAATTAATCCTCTTTATTGAAAATTCAACTACTTGGTTGAAAGTTGAACTGCTTCGTTAAAAATTCATTTTATTGGTTTAAGATTTAACTATTTTGTTCAAAATTCGTTATTTTGGGGTTGAAACTTTTTTTAAACTGAAAATTTAACTGTTGCATTTTTGGTTGATAACTGATTGTTTTTAGTTCAAAATTGAACTATCTGGTTAAAAATTTATGTATTTTGTTGTAAATTCGTCTTTTATGGTAGAAAATTAATCTTCTTGACTGAAAATTCAACTACTTAGTTGAATGTTAAACTATTTTGTTGAAAATTCATTTTATTGGTTAAAGATTAACCTACTTTGTTCAAAATTCGTTCTTTTTTTGGCTGAAAATTAATTTTCCAAACTGAAAATTCAACTATTCCATTGTTTGTTGATAATTGAACGGTTTTAGCTTAAAATTCAACCATTTTGTTGAAAATTAACTTTTTTGTTGAAAATTCATATTTTCAGATTGAAAATTCAACTGTCTTGTAAAAAATTCGTATTTTTGGCTGAATTCAACAGTTTTTTTGAAAATTCGTCTTTTTGGGTTGAAAATTCTATTATTTTGGTAGAAATTTCAAATTTTTAGTTAAAATTTCATATTTTCGGGTAGAAAATTCAACTGTTTTCTAGAAAATTCACTTTCTTGGTTTGAAAATTCAACAATTTGGTTGACATTTTTTTCTCTCTTGAATGAAGAATCTTTCTTAGTTGAAAATTCATCTCTTTTGGTAGAATTTTTATCTCCTTTCTAGTTAAAAGTGTGAATGTTTGGTTAAAAATTAATCTGTTTTTATTGAGGATTCAACTATTTGGTTGAAATATCAACTATTACATTTTTCGTTGAGAATTAATTTTTTTGGTTAAATCCGGCTGTTTTTTATTTAAACTTACAATATTTTCTAGTTGAAATATCAACTATTACATTTTTTATTGAGAATTAATCTTTTTCAATTAAAAATTCAACTGCTTGGTTGAAAACGCAACTGTTCTTGGTTCAAGTTTAATCTTTTTTGTTTAAGAATTCGACCAATTGGTTGAAAATTTATCTTTGTAGGTTGAAAATGCAATTATTTGGTTTAAAGTTCAACTATGTACTTTTTTGAAAATTCGTCTCTTCCGCTTAAAAGTTCAACTATTTGGTAGAAAAATCATCATTGTAGGTTAAAAATTCAACGATTTTGTTAAAAAGTCATCTTTCTTTCGAAAATTCAATTGTTTCGTTAAAAATTTAACTTCTTGGATAGAAAATTTATCCCTCTTGGTTGTAAATTCATCTTTTTTTGGTAGAAAAGTTCTTGGTTGAAGATTAGTTATTTGTTTAAAAATATAACTGTTCGTAGTTAAAATTTATTTTTTTTTATTGAAAATTCGACCATTTGATTGAAAATTCATCCTTGTAGGTTGAAAATTCAACCACTTGGTTAAAAATTCAACTATTTTGTTAAAAATTTATCTCTTTTGCTTAAAAGTTCAACTATTCGGTTTTAAATGCAACTGTTGGGTCTAAAATTAATGTTTTTTATTGTTTAAAATTCAACTATTAGGTTGAGAAATCATCTTTCTTCCTTGAAAATTCATCGCTCTTAATAAAAAATTAATTCTTTTTGGTTTACAATTCAACTATTTTGTTAAAAATGCAACATGTTTCGACTTGAAATCTTAAGCGTTTCATATTGAATTCAATATGGTACCTATACATTAATTTTATTGAAAAGAATTTATTCCCCTATTTTCGTAAAAAACCACCCTAATTCCCCTGTTTTGAGAGCATTTTGGTCTGTGAAGTCTCTTAAAATATTATGTTTGTATATTTTCTGTTTTATTTTAGGCGTTTATCATATGAAATCCGAGAAAAAAATTTGAATAAGGGGGGTGGGATGCTCTTATTTGTGACGTCACCCTGGGGGGTTCAAGATTTATGTGATGATCTGGGACCCCATTTATCTGTCGAAAAGTTCTGAAATAAGTATAAAATGTAATTTGCAAAAATACATATTATGTAAATACAGGGTGCTACGCCTGTGTGAGAATTTAATCAAACTTAAATGCAATATATTCTAATTTTAATTTTGCATTTTCAGAATTACCGATACCATCATTGGGGGATTTGTCAGAAGTGATCCTTCTGGCCCAGAGATTGCACAAAGGATACAATCCTGCAAAGCTAAATCTCACTTACAATGATATTTGCAACATAGATTCAATAGAAGTTAACTTGTTACCCGAAAAGAAAGGTATTTTCTTAAAGCACGTCGAGTATCAAGTATCAAGTAAGGTAAGAGTAAGACCAGCCCACAATTATTAGAAAATAAAATAGTTTCTATTAAATTAACATAAAAATCGGCGTTAAATATTTCTTTCAGAGATTTAATTCTGTCGTATATAGAAGATACAACGACTTTGTTTCGCTCCACGAACTCCTTCTGACCAGGTTTCCCTATAGGCTGATCCCAAAATTACCACCAAAGAAAATTGTTGGTGGTGAGTTAAAAAACACAAATTACTTATCAAGTGAAATGAGAGTATTAAAAATAACTAATTTTAAACTATTTTTCAGCTGATTCTCAATTCTTGGAAGAAAGGAGAAGGTCTCTCTTGAGATTCCTAACATTACTCGCTCGTCATCCAGTCGTTAATAAAGATCCAATTGTTCAATTTTTTTTCACCTACACTGGCGAGGAGACCCAGCACAAAATTCGAGAAGTTTTTCGAAGAGTACCCGACGAATTTGCTACGTCAGAATTGTCCTCAAGAGCCAAAGAACTTGTGCCCGCGGAAACCTTAACAGAATTTGCCAATAGCAGAGACCAAATTCGAGTGATACTTCTAGGAATTTCAAGATTGAAGAATATAGCAGACTGCTTGGCTATCCGATCTCATGCTTATGCAGTCGATATGGTCGAAATGGGGACAGTGTTAAATAATTTAGCCTCCTCAGAATCTCACGGGACGAGTGCATGGTTGACAGGAGTGGAGGATATGAAAAAAGGATTTCACACAATCTCAAAGTAAGAAAAAAATAATCGTGGTTAATGATACAGGGTGGCCGTTTTAATCGAGGATGAAACTTCCCGTTTCGAACTCTTCAAGCTCAACATTTTTTTTGTTTCAAGCAATCAGAACTGAATTGCAAATTAAAGCACTCAGAGTGGAACTCTTTTGAATTTTAAACATTTAAAATTGAAGCTTAGCAAATTTTTAATTCAGAAATTTTATATACCTGAAGTTCTGAACGTTCAAATGAACGAAATATGTTTTCCCAATTTTGTTTTATCTAGAAATATTGTTTCCACCACAAGTAAAAATATGCATTATAAGTGTATTTTATAATTGTATTACTTTCAATGTAATGAATCACAAATTTTCGACTTTTTTCACTTCAAAAAACTATCAATAAAAAATTTCGCTCATTTGAGCGTTCAGAACTTCAAGCACATAAATTTTTAATTCAAACGCTCAATAATTTACACGTATGAAATGGAAGCTTTTAACATTTTTCAATTGAACAATTTTAAATTGAATGCCGTTAATCCGTGTGGAAAAAGCACCGTTTAGCACTCTTTGGAATGTTGGCCCATATCAAGGGCCCATGTGGACAATCCATAGGAGAAAACCCACGAGGGCCCCCGCAGGGCGCCCTGCTCGTTTGCCGTCACGGTCGATCGGTTCAAATTTATAAGTCCAAGGGGTTAATCTTTTTTTTGACACTACAAATTTTGATGTTTGATTAGTTCAGACTTTTTATTGAAGATTTTGTTGTTGTAATAAATCGTTTTTTGGGTCAAGTAGTAACAATATCTCATTTAAATGTGCAGTTATTGAAAATAAAGATCATTCCAACAAAAGCTGGTCAAAAGGAGAAATGAAAGTCTGATAAGATGCCAAATTTTAAACTTTTATGAATTAAACAGTTTAAAAAATATAAATCTACGCTATCATTTTCAATGCTCTGAATTAAAGAATGAATCAATAAATTTGTAAATGTTCAAAATTATATCATTTCAAGCAATTTTAATTCAGAAACATTAAAAATTGAACGATAATTTTTTTTTTAACTGAACACTTTTTAAATTAGAAGTTAAATTATTTTAGCCTTACATCGTTTCAAATTAAGAATTATCCAATTGTTATTTATACATCAAAATTGAACACTTTCACTTACAAATTAAAAAATTTTCAAATGGAACAATTGAAACTGCAAAGCTCAAAGTTTAAATTTAGCACTCTGAAATTTTAGCGACTCAAGGCTTTGTATTTCAAACAATTAAGTTTCAAACGAGGTTTCAAATTGTTTAGTTTTGAATATTTGATTCATAATTGTTCATTTCAAATAAACATTTAAATATTACTAAATTCAATAGTTCAAAAACTACGTCACACTGCCGGGGAGGGGGGGGGGGTTGACGCAGAATGTGACATCACGCAGGGAAAATATAAGTGTGAATAACAGATTTTTGAAATGCTTCAAGAAATAAAAATTAGTGATTTTATTTTACAAGTAGAGCATCTAAATACAGACTTCACACTCTTTCCCCTATTCCCATCTCTTCCCTTTTTTTGAAGAATTCCTCTTTTTTCCCCTCTTTTCGAAAGACTTTTCCTATTTCCCCTTTTTCTCGTTTTTTAAACTACATTAATAGAACCCATTAAAAAAATCCATCTATTTTTCGTTGAAAGTTAATTCTTTTGATTGAAACTTAGTTGAACTACTTTCTTAAAAATTCATTTTATTGGTTTAAGATTTAGCTATTTTGTTGAAAATTCGCTTTTTTTTGGTTTAAAATTAATTTTTTAAACTGAAAATTTAACGATTGCATTTTTGGTTGAAAAATGATCGTTTTTAGTTGAAAATTCAACTACTTGGTTGAAACTTGATCTACTTTTTTTAAAATTCATTTGATTGATTTAAGATTTAACTATTTTGTTGAAAATCTGTTCTTTTTTGGTTGAAAATTAATTTTTTTAAACTGAAAATTTGACTATTCCATTTTAAAGTGAAAATTGATCATTTTAAGTTAAATATTCAACCATTTTGTTGAAAATTAACTTTTTGGTTCAAAATTAATATTTTCAGGTTAAAAACTCAACTGTTTTATAGAAAATTCGTATTTTTGACTTCAAAAATGAATGAGTTTGTTGAAAATTCTTCTTTTTGGATTGAAAATTCGACTTCTCGGTTAAAAATTTATATTTTTGAGTAGAAAATTAAACTGTTTTCTACAGGATTCGATTTTTTGGCTTGAAAATTCATCAATTTGGTTGACATTTTTTTCTCTCTTGAATG
Organism: Melikaiella ostensackeni; assembly: GCA_032362435.1. Classification (NCBI taxonomy): domain Eukaryota; kingdom Metazoa; phylum Arthropoda; class Insecta; order Hymenoptera; family Cynipidae; genus Melikaiella; species Melikaiella ostensackeni. The sequence continues at coordinate 8,799,359 of JAUMHM010000088.1, forward strand.
AAGAATCTTTCTTTGTTGAAAATTCATCTCTTTTGGTAGAAATTTTACCGTTTCGTTAAAAATTAATCTGCTTCGGTTGGAGATTCAACTATTTTGTTGAAAATTGGTCTTTTTCGCTTGAAATATAAACTATTACATTTTTCATTGAGAATTAATCTTTTCTGGTTAAATTCGACTATTTTTGATGAAAAATTACAACCTTTTTTTGGTTGAAATATGAGCTATTATATTTTTCGTTGAGAATTAATTTTTTTGTTAAAGAGTCCGACCAATTGGTTGAAAATTCGTCTTTTTGGATAGAAAATTCATCCCTTTTGGTTGTAAATTCATCTTTTTTGGTAGTAAAGTTCTTGGTTGAAAATTCATCGTTCTTGGTGGAAAATTCAACTATTTTCTAAAAATTTGTGTTTTTGGCTTGAAGATTCAACTATTTGTTAAAAAATGCAACTGTTTGTGGTTGACATTTAATCTTTTTTGTTTAAAAATTCGACCATTTGATTGAAAATTCACACTTGTCGGTTGTAAATTTCTTTCTTTTGCTTGAAAGTTCAACTATTTGGTTGAAAACTCATCTTTCTTCGTTGAAAATTCATCTCTTTTGGGAGAAAATTAATCTTTTTTTGTTGAAAAGAATTGAAAAGAATTTATTTCTCTATTTTCTTGAAAAACCACCCTATTTCCCCTGTTTTGAGAGCATTTTGGGCGGTGAATTCTGTTAAAGTATTATGATTGTGTTTTGTGTTTTATTTTAGGCGTTTATCAAATCGTCTTGTGAAATCAATTATTGTTCAATTTTTAATACTCGAACTAATTTTAATACTTGAAGTACAGTTCAATTGTGTAAATAATTAATTAATTTATATTTATTAATTAATTTTTTTAATGGAAAATGTACGCTCAGAAAAATGTCTACTTGAATCAAACAAATTCTTTCTTTGACATAGGGTCAAACAAATATTGGATTGATTCAAACACATCATTGTTTAAATCAAACAAATTTTATTTGAATCTAACAAATTCTATCTTTGATATAGGGTTGGAGAAATGTTTGTTTGATTTAAACAAACATTTTTCCGTGTGTACGTTTAAAAATGAAGACCTAAAATGGAAATTTTTAAAGTAAAAGATTTTAGAATTACGCATTATAAACTGAATGATTTGATAATTGAAAAAGTTGATATTCAAGCTTAACATTAAACAAAAGTTTGAAAGTGAAATTTCCGATCAAAAATTAAATTCAGTCATTTCCCGGTCTCAAAAAATTTCAGGTTTCCCAGTCGAGCGGCCATCCAGTGTTAGGATAATGAAGTAAAATAATAACAAAAATGTCTCTCTTGTGATTTCCAGGGAAATTAATCTACTTTCAACCAGAGCTTTACAACAAGCAGTGAGAGAAGAAACTATGGTTTGTGAACGTTTGAATTTGTTGTTGGATATTCTCGTTGCTCATAGAAGTTTATGTGAAAGACATGAAAGGGGAGTCAGTGCAGATCATCAACGAGCTTTATCGACAATGTTGGCTTTGAAAAAGCGACAAATGCAGGGAGTCATTCGGGGAACTGATGTGAGTTTTATTTCTTTCAATATATTTTATTTGAATTTATTTTAATATACATTTTTCAAATTAAGTTTCCCTTAGATCGAATCCATTTCAGTTCTGGAAAGTTCTATACTTCAAGTCGCAGAATCTCTCAGCGAAGAAATTTGTTGTTTTTAGAGGAAATTAGGTGACGCGTATTTTTCCGATTTGAGAAAAAAAAATTTGTCCATGAAGTTTTTGATATAATTCAGATATTCCAATTTTCTTTTCGGATCCTGGTAAGTTTTACCGTCTTGTTTCGAAATCCGTCGAAAAAATTGAAAAAGTTCAAAATTAACAAAGTGGCGACGAGTTGTTTGAAAATATAAAAAGTCTATTTTCACAAAAACCCCACATTTTTATTTGTTGACAATTTTTTGTTCAATTTAGCCTTCTATAAGGAAAACATCCTGTGAGTTATATGTAAGCTAAGCCATTTTTGTGGCCAGGAGAGTTTTTCTTTATAAAATCGAATTTGCGTATTTTTCTCGAAAACAACGAAAGATAACAAAAATTTAGATAAAAGTTTGCACATTTAGAAAAGTTTTACGAAAAATGCCTTTTGCTGTTTTGTGATATCTTGGAACGTTTATGAGAAAAATTTGAAAATTATATTTTCAGAAAAAAAAATCTCCCGGCTTCAAAAATTATTTAGCCTGCATAAAGCTGATAAGATGCCTTTCTTATATAAGCTGAAAATAAAAAAAAATATTGCAAAAAATTAAATAGGGTTTTCCAGAAAATCTTCTTTTCATGTTTTCAAAATTTGAAGAAAAAATACCGGAGATTTACCCTACCTTTTCTACTTTTTTCAATATTTGTAAAAAATTTCTGCTAATATGAGGAAGGCATCCTATCAGTTTCATACCATTTTTGTTGCCGAGAGAGTCTTTTTTTCTTGAAAATATAATTTTCGAATTTTTTTCATAAACGATGTAAGATATCGCAAAAGAGCAACAGGCATTTTTTGTAGAACTTTTCTAGATGTGCAGACTTTTATCTCAACATTTTTTTGTATGTTTCGATGTTTCCGAGATTATTGCGAAAATTAGGTTTTATGAAAAAAAATTCTTCTGGTCACTTTGTTAATTTTAAACCGTTTTCAAAATTTTCGACGGATTTCGAAAGAGGACGGTTAAATTCACCAGGACCCAAAAAGAAAAATAGAATATCAGAATCAGATCAAAAACTATAGAATTTCAAAAAAACAACTTATGTCTTTTTGAAAAATAAGATGTTAAAATTCAAATACTGGTAACTTTGTGAAATTTTTTTTTCTCAAATCGGAAAAATACGGGCCATCCAATTTCCACTAAAAATAAAATATTTCGTCGCTGAGAGATACTGCGACTTGAAGTGTAGAACCTAACAGATTTGAAATCGATTCGATCCTTATTTTAATTGCCTTTAATTTACAATCAATTTTCTTTTTCTCAGGCCGATACTGTGGAGTATTTAGAAAATAAAATGGTGGCTCAAGAATCTGTAATTGCGAATGTCGAGTTGAGGAATTTGTTTTCCCTTTATTGTCTACACATGGAAACGCAATTGGTTCATGCTCATTTAGAAATTCTTGCTACAGTTTTACAAAGTCTTGTGAGCGTTCAGATTCGAGGACATTCGGAGGTACATTCAATTTATTTTCCTCTAATAATTTTTATATTAATAAACTGAATCGATAAAATTTAATTTAAAATAAAAATTAAATTTTTCACACGTTCCCGCGAGTTATTCCTATGTAATACTCCTAAAAAATAGTTTATTTATTTTCTGTAGAGTAAATTTTGATAGTGATAAATAAAATTTTTACGATTTTTGCAAAAAGTTATGTTTTACTTTCAGCTAGCGGAAGTGTGGAAGTCTATAGAACAACAATGTTTATCAGAAAAATCAGCCGGTGGCTCGAATGGATTTTCATAGCAACACACTCGGAATAATATTGAAATATTCTGTACATAATGAATATTTAAATATTTAATATGTTTAGACGAATTCAATTTGATATTACTAATATTAGTAAGAAAGTAATGAATATTTTTCTAATATTTCTAAATGTAAAAATATGTACTTACGTATGTTTTATAAGTATGTAATTGCAAAATGTGTACATATATTAAGATGTACATAAAATAAGGCATACAAAGCTGGTCGAGTTAATGAACGTTGTATTTTTATGCAAGATATATTATTTAAAGTTTATCATAAGGAGTTTTCTTCAGTTCCTTATCATGTTTCCTTTTTTCGCCATGTAATTTGAAATATATTAAACAAATTGTTAAAGTTTCTTAAATAAAGAATTAAAATCTTGAATATTTTATCAATAATTTCAAAAACTTGCTTGAAACAAGTTAAAAGTTCGAAAACATTGATGTCCAGGAAGTTGGAAACGCCAACTTCAAATTTCGAAAAAACAAAAATTGTACTGGATTGTGCTAGATTTGGACTCTATTGTGTCGTAAAAGATTTTTTGAAAAAATCAAAATTTGAGCCTCAAATCAAAAAAACATTTTTTTATGACAGCCTCGCCAATTGGTTTTTTCGAAAAAATGAAAATTGTGCTGAATTGTACTAGATTTGTGCTCTATTGTGCCGTAAATTTTTTTTTCAAAAATGAAAATTTGAGCCCAAAAACCAAAAAAACATACATATTCATGTCAGTCGCACCATTTTGTCTTTTTGACAAAACAAAACTTGTGCTAGGAACGACCTGCTACGTATACTGCTGTACAACAAATAAGAAGTCAAAATCTTCAACAATTTTCGAAAAAAGCGAATAAAAAACTCAAAAAAATGATCAATTTCAGAATTTCGTAAAACGGAAACTTGTGCTAGTTGTGCTAGGGTAGCACAATAATTATCTCTAATGAAAAATTGCAGCTAAATTAATATTTTTCAAAAAAATGCAATATTTGTGAACTTCGAACGCGTTTTTGACACAAAATTTTCAAAAATATTAATTTCTAAAATGTGAAACTTGTGCTGAGTGGTGCTAGGCTAGCACAATAATTATCTTCGGAGACAAATTGCACTCAAATTAATATTTTCCAAAAAATGCAATATTTTTGAACTTAAAATAAATTTTTTACCCAAAATGTTCAAAATTACGAATTTCTAAAACCTGAAACTTGTGCTGAATTGTTCTAGGCTAGCAAAATAATTAACTCTCATGACAAATTGCACTCAAATTCATATTTTCCAAAAAAAATGCAATATTTTTGAACTTTGAAAGCGTTTGTGACCCAAAAATTTCAAAAATACGAATTTCCAACATCTGAAAGTTGTGCTGAGTTGTGCTAGCCCAGCACAATTCAGCAAGAGTTTCAGATTTCAGAAATTCGTAATTTTGAAAATTTTTGGTCAAAAATGTATTCCAAGTCCAAAAAGATTGCATTTTTTTGGAAAATATGAATTTGAGTGAAAATTGTCGTTAAGGATAATTATTTTGCTAGCCTAGCACACCTCAGCACAAGTTTCAAATTTTAGAAATTCATATTTTTTAAAATTTTGGGTCAAAAATTTATTCCAAATTCAAAAATATTGCATTTTTTGTGGAAAATGTTAGTTTAAGTGCGATTAGTCATGAGAGATAATTATTGTGCTAGCCTAGCATAATTCAGCAAGAGTTTCAGATTTCAGAAATTTGTATTTTTCAAAATTTTGGGTCAAAAATTTATTCCAAGTTCAATAATATTGCATTTTTTTAGAGAATATTAATTTGAGTGCAATTTGTCTCCGAAAATAATTATTGTGCTAGTCTAGTACAACTAAGCACAAGATTCAGATTTTAGAAATTCGTATTTTTGAAACTTTTGAGTCAAAAATTTATTTCAATTTGAAAGTATTGCATTTTTTAAAAAATATTAGTTCGAGTGCAATTGGTTATTAGAGATAATTATTGTGCTAGTCTAGCACAATTCAGCACAGGTTTTAGATTTTCGAAATTCGTATTTTTGAAAATTTTGGGTAAAAAACGCGTTCGAAGTTCGAAAATATTGCATTTTTTGGAAACCATTAATTTGAGTGCAATTTGTCATTTGAGATAATTATTGTGCTAGTCTAGCACAACTCAGCACAAGTTTACTTCTTTCGAAATTCTGACATTGATTATTTTTTGAGTTTTTTTAAAAACGCTTTTTTCCAAAAATTGTTCAAGGTTTTGACTTTTTATTTGCTGCACAGCAGTATGCGTAGCAGGTAGTTTCTAGCACAAGTTTTGTTCTGTAAAGAAGACAAAATGGCGCGGCTGACACAAATATGTTTTTTTGATTTTTGGGCTCAAATTTTAATGTTTTCAAAAAAAACTTTACGTCACAATAGAGCACAAATCTAGCACAATTCAGCATAATTTTCATTTTTTCGAAAAAACCAATTGGCGAGACTCACATGAAAAAAAATTCTTTTTATTTTTGGGCTTAAATTTTGATTTTTTCAAAAAATCTTTTACGGCACAATAGAGCACAAATCTAGCACAATTCAACACAATTATCGTTATCTCAAAATTTAAAGTTGGCGTTGCCAACTTCTTGGACATGTAAAAATAACCATTCTTGGTCAATAAAGAACATAATCATGGAAATATTAAATTAATTTGTGATTTCAGTTCAAATATGAAGGTCCAAGATTCAAAGCATTTATTACTTGAACATTTATTACTTTTATCATTATTTTTACATGTAGAAAAGAAGAAATAATCTTTTTATCAGAAATTTCATATTTTTAAATAATGTTAAATGATTTCATTTAATGATTTCTGCCATTCAAGAATTTATATTTGAAAACTGGATATATGTATTTAGGTCGTTGGAAATCCATTCACAGCAATATCAAAAAGTCCGACAAAAAATAAAATTTGTCAGGTGATGTCGCGGAATTGTTTGGGGCTAAAATATATTGTTTCCCAAAGTAAGGTATGAGACACGTGTTTTTTGCTATTACCCAAAAAAAATTTTCACGAATTTAGAGGGTACTTGAATAATTAGGTGCATAGGGTGGCCGCAAATCTTCATTTAAAAAATTCCCTGATTTTTCGCTGATTTTTTATTTTCTTTTTTTTTTCATTTTCCCCAGCCATTAATAAGATTTCGAAGATTCAAATACTCCCAAGAAATTCACAAACATTTTTAAGATTACAAAAGATTTCAAAAAATTTCAGAAGATTTCAGAGGTTTCGCAGATTCGCAAAGATTTCAAAAGTTCTCGAAGGTTTCAGAAAGATTTCAAAGAGAAATTCACAAAGATTTTATAAAGAATTCATAAAAATTCATAAAGATTCACAAAGATTTCAATGATTTCATAAAGATTTTGAAACAATTCAAAATATTTACAATAATCTCTAGAGATATCAAAAACTTCCAAAATTTTTAAATGTTGTCACGAAGATTTGAAAAGATTTCAAGAGATTTCCGAAATTGGTATTTTTATTGATAAAAAATTCTTAAATATGATTCAGAAGATTTCGCAAAGATTTCGAAGATTTCAAAGAATGGTAAATAATTTAGTTTAAAAGTGTTCAGAAAGATTTCCAAGATTGGTATTTAAATTGATAAACAATTCTTAAACATGATTCGAAAGGTTTCGCAAAGATTTCAAAGATTTCAAAGATTGGTAAATAATTCAATTTAAAAGACTTCGAAGATTAGTAAATAATTCTTAGATATACTTCAGAAGACTTCAGAAGACTTTCAAGATTTCGCAAAGATTTCGCAGGTTTCAGAAAGATTTCAAAATATTTCAGAAGATTTCAGTGACTTCGTAGATTGAAAAATTTCAAACGTTTCAAAAAAATTCACAAAGATTTCGAGAGAATTTAAAAGATTTCAAAATATTTTCAAGATTTCAAAAATTTTCAAAGATTTTAGAAGGATTTCAAATATTTCAAAGAAATTAACAAGGACTCCGAAAGATTGTAAATCAATTCACAAATATTTCAAAAGATCTTAGATAATTTCGCAAAAAATTCAAAAGATCTCGAAAGATTATAAATCATTTCATAAAAATTTCAAAAAACTTCAAAGATTTCAGAAGATTTCTAAGGATATCAAGATTTGAAAAAATTCTAAACGTTTTCACAAAGATTTCAAGAGGTTTCAGAAGATTTTAATTGATAAAAAATTCTTAAATACGATTCAGAAGATTTTGCAAAGATTTCAAAGATTTCAAAGATTGGTAAACGATTCAATTCAAAAGATTTCAAAGATTAGTAAATTATTCGATATCAAAGATTTCAGAAGGATTTCAAAGAATGGTAAATAATTCTTGGATATACTTCAGAAGACTTCAGAAGACTTTCAAGATTTCGCAAAGATTTTAAAAGATTTTAAAGATTTGATTTCAAAATATTTCACAAAGATTCCACAAAGATTCATAAAGATATAAGAAGATTTGAATGATTTCATAAAGATTTTGAAAGATTTCAAAATATTCCTGAATATTTGCAATATTTCGCAAAGATTCCAGAGATTTCAAAAGATTTCCTAAAATTTCAAAATATTTTAGAAGATTTTAGAGATTTCGCAGATTCAAACATTTCAAAGAAATTCACACAGATTTCAAACGATTTTGAAAGATTTCAAAATTTTACAAAATATTTCCAAGATTTCGCAAAGATTTCAAAACATTAGTGTATAATTCAATTTTAAAGATTTCAGAAGGATTTCAAAGGTTGGTAAATAATTCTTAAATATAATTCAGAAGATTTCAGAAGTTTTCCAAGATTTCGAAGATTTCAGAAAGATTTTAAAGAATCCCGAATTGCACTAGGATTTCAAAGATTTCAAAGGATTTCTGAAGATTTCGAAGATTTGGGATAGATTCGCAAATATTAATGTTCGCAAAGATTCGCAAAGATTACGGAAGATTTCATAGAATTCGAAAATTCAAACATTTCAAAGAAACTCACAAAGATTTCGAAGATTCCAAAAGATTTCAAAGATTTCAACAAATTTCAGAAGATTTCAGAGATTTCGCAGATTCAAACATTTCAAGCAATTCAGAGAAATTCACAAAGATTTTAAAAGATTTGATTTCAAAAGATTTCATGAAGATACATGAACATTCACAAAGATTTCAATGACTTCAAAAAAGTTTTGAAAGATTTCAAAATATTTCAGAAAAAATCCAAGATTACGCAAAGATATCAAAAATTTCAAAAATTTAAAATTATTTTGACAAAGATTTCCAAAGATTTCAGAAAGATTAAAAAAAATTTCAAAAGAATTTGAAAGATTTCAAAATATTTCAGAATATTTTCAAGATTACGCAAAGAGAAATGAGCACTAGAATTTCCTGCTAGTATTGTATTAAAAGAATAAAATACAATTGCAAGCAGATATCATTAATTTGGCCTCACCACTGAACAATCTAAGATCAGGTAAAAAGAAGAGAGAGAAAAAGGAGAGTGACCCACCCTCTCGCGTCCGGTTTTCACCCCGGGAAGTTCGCTTCGAGGTTGTCGGGATGAACTTTACAATTGAATAACTTTATAATTTTTGGTTTTCTTTAATTCCCGCGATAATGCTTCTGTATACTCGACTGAGTCTACATCTTGGTTCTTTTTTTTTCATTTTTTCTTGACCATTTCTCTCCAAAACTTTCCTTCGTCTTAGGTTCATTCTCACTGTCCACCTTCCCCTTTTCACCCTTTCTCGTACTCTTGCGAATTTTTATTATCACTATCCTTGGTAAGCGACGCGACTCCCTTATTCGAGACTTTTCGGAGAGAAAAGAGAAAGAGAGTGAGATATAGGAATAAGAGGGTGATATGGTGGAAAAGAGGGGGAGGAGAGGTCTGAAAACCCGTCGGAAAGTAATTAGAAATATGGCTTGCGAGAGGTAAATGGACCGTAATGTGATTCCATTTCCTCCTTTTATATCCATCTCGCTTGCTTGAAATCTTGACAGGGTGTCTACTAATTTTCGCCCACAAAATTCCCGGGTTTTCCTGAATGTAAATATCAAATCTTCTTATACCTAACATAAGATTTTTCCATGTGTAATTTTATGCATGGCGATGTCTTATTATATTTAAACAAAATAATATTTTTCTAATTTATGGTATCTAAAACTTACAAACAAATATAATACAATTTCGATGTCTCAATTATCTGCGCAGATTTGGTTAACATAACCGTTTTTATTTTTTATAAACATATCTTTGGTTGTTAATTATTTTTGTATCATAATAAGTAAATAATTCTCAGATGTAATTCTAAATTTCTTTGGTATTAGCACTTCAAAGTAATTCAAAAAGATTTCAAAAGACTTTGAATCATTTCACAAAGATTTCTTTGTATTAGAATTTTGAAGAAATTTACAAACATTGCAAAAGATTTTAAATCATTTTACAAGGATTGCACAAAGATTTCAAAAGATTTCGAAGATTAGCAAATAGTTCGATTTTAAAGATTTCTGAAAGATTTCAAAGACTGGAAAATAATATTTAGATATAATTCAAAAGATTTCCAAGATTTCTCAAAGGTTTCAAAGATTTCAGAAAGATTTAAAAGATTTCGCGAAACTTTCAAATGTTTTCAAAGAATTCAGAAAGATTTCAAACATTTCAAGAAAATTCACAAAGTTCTCAAAAGATTGTAAATACTTTCACAACGATTTCAAAAAATTTCAAAGATTTCAAAAGATTATAAATCATTGAATACAGATTTCTAAAGATTTCAGAAAATTTTGCAAAGATTTCAAAGTTTGGTAAATTATTCTTAGATATAATTGAGAAGACTTCGAAAGATCTTCAAAATTTCGCAAAGATTTCCAACATTTCAGAAAGATTTCAAAGATTCCAAAATTTCACAAAGATTTCGAAGATTTCAAAAGATTCCAAAAGACTTCAATGATTTCGTAAAAATTTCAAACATTCCAAAGAAATTCACAAACGTTTTAGAAGATTTCAAAACATAGTAAATAATTTCCAAAAGATTTAAAAAGATTTCAAAGATTTGATTTCAAAAGATTTCACAAAGATTCATAGAGGTTCACAAAGATTGCAATGATTTCATAAACATTTCAAAAGACTGCAAGATTTCGCAAAGGTTTCAAAAATTCCAGAAAAATTTGAAAGATTTCGCAAAGATTGGTAGGAAAATTCTCAGACATAATTCAGAAGATTTTAAATTTCCAATATTTCGCAAAGGTTGTAAAGATTTCAGAAAGATTTCAAAAGATTTCAGAAAATTTCAAACATTTCAAAAATATTCAAAGAGTTCAAAAGATTTCACAAAGATATCGAAGACTTCAAAAGATTTTAAATAATCTCACAAAGATTACAAAGATCTCAAAGATTTCAAAGATTGATAAATAATTCAATTTAAAAGATTTCAGAAAGATTTCGAAAATCAGTAAATATGTAATTCGATTCTCAAGTTTTCAGAAAGATTTCAAAGACAGGTGAATAATTCTTAGATATAATTCAGAAGATTTCACAAAATTTCCAAGATTTCGTAAAGATTTCAAAGATTTCAGAAAGATTTTAAAAGTTCCAAAATATGACTATAATTTCAAAGATTTCCGAAGATTTCAAAGAATTAGTAAAGCTTTCGGTAGATTTCAAAGATCCCACAGAATCAAACATTTCAAAGAAAGTCAAAAAGATTTCAAAAAATTTCGGAAGATTTCAGAATATTTCCAAGATTTCGCGAAGATTTCAAAGTTTTCAGAGATTTCAGAAAGATTTCAACCATTTCAAAGAAATTCATAAAGATTCCAAAAAATTGTAAATTTTTTCACAAAGATATCGAAAGATTTCAAAGATTGATAATAAATTCTTAGATATATGTAATTGAGAAGATTTCAGAAAATTTCCAAGATTTTGCAAAGATTTCGAAGATTTCCGAAAAATTTCAAAAATTCCAAAATTTTACTAGGACTTCAAAGATTTCAAAAGATTTCCGAAGATTTCAAAGAATTCGCAAAGATTTTGCCAGATTTCGCAGTGTCAAACATTTCAAAGAAATTCACAAAGATTTAAAAATATTTTGAAATATTTCGAAATATTTCAGAATATCTCCAAGACTTCGCAAAGATTTCAAAAGTTTTCAAAGGTTTTAGAAAGATTTTAAACATTTTAAAGAAATTCACAAAGATTCAAAAAGATTGGTAATCATTTAACAAAGATTTCTAAAGATATCAATGATTTCAAATTTTTTAAAATATCTTCACAGAGATTTCAAAAGATTCCCAAGATTCGTATTCTTATTGATAAATAATTCTTAAATACAATTCAAAAGATTTCGCAAAGATTTTAAAGATTTCCAAGATTGGTAAATAATTCAATTTGAAAGATTTCGAAGATTAGTAAATAATTCGATTTTAAAAATCTCAGAAAGATTTCCAAAGATTTCAAAGGATTCGCAAATATTTAAGAAGATTTCAAAGATTTAGCAAATTCGAATTTCAAGCATTTCAAACATTTCAAAGAAATTCACAAAGATTTAAAAGATTCCAAAAGACATCAAAGATTTTAAAAGATTTCAGAGATTTCGCAGATTCAAACATTGCAAACATTTCAAAGAAATTCACAAAGCTTTCAAAAGATTTTAAAAGATTTCAAAGATTTCAGAACGATTTTAAACACTTCAAAGAAATTCACAAAGATTCCAAAAGATTGTAAATCATTTTACAAAGATTTCAATAATTTCTAAATATTCTTTTTTATCATGTTTATCACAATTCTTCAATTTGTTTGCCTTGTTATTACGATTAATACAAAATATCACAATTTCGATACCTTTGAATGTGGTTCCCGATTTCTATTTGAATTTGGTTTTCCCGGTTAGTGGACATCCTCCTTGAATGAGTTATTTGGAATATTTTGATTTTTTAGTAATAATGGACCAAATTAGTTGCATTTTTAGTATATTTTTGAAAACAGGCTCATTGTCAATAATGCTCAAGGTTGCCACAGTGTAATTTACTTAAAAAAAGGGAAAAAGTGACGTATTTAAATAAAAAAAGCGACCAAAAGTGAATAAATTCTAACCCAAAAAATGTCTAAATTTGACTAATGTGCATTAATAATGTGACTAATGTTCATTTGACCTCAAAAGAATTCAAAAGAATTCGATGAAATTCTAAGAATTCCAGGTGAATTTTAGCGATTTCAAGATAAAGTCATAAGAATTCAGGATAGATTAATAAGAATTCAGGGCAAATTCCAAATGAATTGAAAAAAGTCCAAAAAATTTAATTGACTTCAGTAAAATTAGAGTAAATTTAGAAGATGAAATTCATAAAAATTTACGTGAACTCAACAAAATTTAAAAAACCAAGAAATTTCTACTGAATTGAGTAAAATGGGAGTGAATTGAATTCAGGGAAAATTCAACAAAATTTGAGAAAATTAAAAAAAAAATAAATTAACTAAAATTCCTTGAATCCATTAAGTTTGGAGTGAATTTATTAAAATTCAAAGGAATTCAAAAGAATTTGATAAATGCCTAAGAAATCAAGGTAAGTTTAAGACTTCAGGGTGAATGAAAAAACTATACAAAAATCACGAATATCTATTGAACAGAGTAGAATTCAAGTGAATTTCAAAAAATTCATAGACAATTTAAAAAGATCCCGGAGAATTCTGAAGAATTTCGAAGATTCGAAGATAAATTAATTGAAGAACATCAAAAATATTTCACTGATTTCAGTAAAATTGCAGTGAATTTAGAAGAATTCAAGGAAAGTCCAGAGAATTCAGAGAGATTTAAAAAAATCAAGAGAAATCAATAGAATCAAAAAAAAATTATAATAAATTAATAAAAATTCAAATGAATCGACAAAAATTTTAATAATTCAAAATACTTTATTTATTTCAATAAATTATAGTAAATTTAAAAGATGAAATTCATAAGAATTTAAGTGAACTGAACAACATTTTAAAAATAAAAAAATTTCCATCAAATTGAATAAAATGGGAGTGAAAAGAATTTCGGGTGACCTCAACAGAATTCAAGTGAATTTGAAGAAAATATCAAAACATAAATGTACATAAATGTATAAAATTCATTGAATCCACTAAATGTAAAGTAAGTTTAGAAAAAGATAAGGGAATTCAAAAGAACTTGATGAAATACCTAAGAATTCAAGGTGAGTTTTTGAAAGATTTCAAGTCGAATTAATTTTTTTTTCAAATCACGAATATCATTCGAATTCATAAGATATAAGAGAGAATTAAAAAAATTAAAGACAATTCCGAAGAGTTTGAAAGAATTCAGGTTAGACTCTTAATGGATTCAAATGAATTGAAAAAAATTCAAAATGTTCCATTTATTTCGGCAAAATGAGAGTGAACAGAATTAAGGGTGAATCCAACACAATTTAAGAAACTTGAAATAATTAAAGAACAAAACAATTAATTGAATAAAATTTGAGTGAGTTTAGAGTATTTGAGGGAAGTGAGAAGAATTTGATGAAATTTATCAAAATTCAAGGTAATTCAAAAAATTTTGATGAAATGCCTAAAAATTCAAGCAATTGAAAAGAGTTCAGAGTAAGTTGAAAAAAAAACGAAAATCAATTTAATTGTGTAGAATTCAAGTGATTTAAAAAGAAATCACAAAAAAAAATGAAAAAATTCAAGAGAATCCGAAAGAATTTCGAAGAATTGAGGATAAATTAATAAAAAATCAGGGTGAATTCCAAACGAATTCAAATTAATTAGAAAGGTTTTAAAAATTTAAAATATTCCATTGATTTCAGTAAAGCTGGAGTGAATTTAGAAGAACTCAAGGGAATTAAAGAGAACGCAGGGAGAATTTAAAAAAATTAAGAGAATTATGAAAAATTGTAAAGAATGCAGGATAAATTAATGAGAATTCAAGGTGAATTCCAAATGAATTCAAGTGAATTGAAAAAAAATTTAAACATCTAAAATATTCCATTAATTTTAGTAGAATTGGAGTGAATTTAGAAGAATTCAAAGAAATTCAAGAGAACTCAGAACGAATTAAGAAAACAACAGAGTTCCAAAGAATTTAAAAGGATTCTGGAAAGATTAAAAAGAATTCAGGATGAATCCCAAATTAATTCAAATTAATTTTAAAAAATTTTAAAAAATTAAAAATATTCTATTGATTTCAGTAAAACTGAAGTGAATTTAGAAGAATTCAAGGGAATTTAAGAGAATTCAGGAAGAATAAAAAAATACAAAAGATTAGAAGGATTCAGGATAAATTAAAAAGATTTCAAGGTGGATTCCAAATGAAGTCAGATGAATGAATTGAAAAAAATCGAAACATCTAAAATACTCTATTGATTTCAGTAAAATTGCAGTGAATTTAGAAGAATTCAAAGAAAGTCAAGAGAATTCAGACAAGACAATTCAGAAGAATTTAAAAGAATTCATAAAAAATTCATAAGAATTCAAATGAATCGACAAAAATTTTTAAAATCCAAAATACTCCATTTATTTCAGTAAAATTAGAGTAAATTTAAAAGATTAAATTCACAAGAATTCAAGTGAACTGAACAACATTTTAAAAATAAAATAATTTCCATCAAATTGAATAAAACAGGAGTAAACAGAATTTAGGATGATCTCAACAAAATTAAGGTGAATTGAAAAAAAATGAAAACATAAAAAAAAATAATGAATTAAACAAAATTCGAGAGAATTTGGAAGAATTTCAGGGAAATGAGAAGAATTCGATAAAATGTATAAAAATTCAAGGTAA
This sequence comes from Melikaiella ostensackeni, assembly GCA_032362435.1. Taxonomy (NCBI): domain Eukaryota; kingdom Metazoa; phylum Arthropoda; class Insecta; order Hymenoptera; family Cynipidae; genus Melikaiella; species Melikaiella ostensackeni. The sequence continues at coordinate 8,814,611 of JAUMHM010000088.1, forward strand.
ATTTTTAAAAATTCATGTGAATTGAAAACGGTTCAAAAATATTTAAAAAATTCATTGAACAACTTTGAATGTTCACTTTTGTATCATTTTACCTTTAGATGTATTTATAATAAATGTACTTTGAGGCATCTCCAACTTTTATTGACTTTACCCGATTTTATATATTTTTTAGGAACTTTCTGAACTTTATGAATATAGAACGCACTACATTAATTGTGCATTCCAACAAACATTTTGGGTTGTTTTTTTAGTACATACACAAAAAAGTTTCATAAGAAAGTAGATTTTATTTCGATCATAAAGATTTTTGATATTATTGAGAAAATGGAAAAATTGACCAAACAACATCTGATGTTGAATTTTTATTTTTTATTTTTAGGTGATATTTGAATTTAATAATTATAGGTTTCATCATTTATAACTGTAGTTTTTCAATAAATTATCCCTGATGTTGAAGTCTAAATTGACTTTGAAACATGTTGGTCCCCAGTGGTATAAAAGAGACGAAGAAAAGAAAGAGTGAGAGGTTGGTATGGTTGAATCTTTCTTCTTCTCCCTCTTTTTTTATTTCTGTTGCTTAAGAAAATTCAAAACAATTGAAGAATAAAGCAATGAATTGAATAATATTTGAGTGAGTTTAGTGAATTTAAGGAAAGTGAGAAGAATTCGATGAAGTTTAGCACAATTTAAAGTGAATAAAAAAATCAAGTGTATTGAAAATAGTTCAAAAATATTTTTAAAAATCACGAAAATTAGTTGAATTGAGTAGAATTCAAATAGATTCAAAAGCAATAAAACAAAAATCAAGAGAATTCAAAAGAGTCTTGAAGAATTGAGGATAAATCAATAAGAATTCAAGGTGAATTCCAAATGAAGAAATTTGATGTTAAATTCTTTATTTTCATCTTCAGGTCATATCTGAATTTAATAAATATAGGTTTCATTATTCATAACTGTAGTTTTCCAATAAATTACCCCTGATGAGGAATTCTAAATTGATTTCGAAACATGTTGGTCCCCAGTAGTATAAAAAAAGACGGAGAAAAGAAAGTGAGAGGTTCGTATGGTTGACTCTTTCTTCTTCTTCCTCTTTTTTATTTTTGTTGTACATACATTTCTTGTATATTTGTCTCTAATGAACCGTAAAAGTGGATAGTTTCGAAGTCTATTTTCGTTTTGTGAACTTTTTGAGTGTTTCTTTTTTAGTAAACAAAAAATTGTCATAAGAAAGTATATGTCAAATCGATTTTTGAGAAAAAATTATCATCAGTTGACGATTTGAAAGAATTATTTATGGTGTAACAGAAAAGGATTCTGAGGAAACACAAAGCGAGATTTTCTTGACGGAAGCGCGCCAGAATGTAAAGGCAGTGACGTAAAGGCAGTGAATCCTGATTGTGGAGAATTCCCCGGGAAGTCTTCGAGGATCGTCGGGTCGCCGGAAGTTGGGACGAAGATCAGGAAGACGAGCTTTGCCTTCTCGGGAAACCAACGGCGATGGAGAGTAACGCACCAAGGCAAGAATTAACGGGCTTAGTTGCCGACGCAGGTGTCGCGAAGGCGAAGCAAGCCAGAGCAGGATGAATTACGGCAGGAGCGTCAGCCAGTACCGTAGTCGTTATATTTTGCGCAACATCCCGATTTTATGGGGCCACCCCACCGTGGATGCAAACTTCCCTTCCGGAGCGCGATATCAACCCCGCGAAAACACGAGACGCGACAAAACTTGCGAAAACCAAGGTATCCATCTTCTAAATCCCATAATTTATATTTTTCAAATTTCGAAATCAAAGACTTCTTAATTAAATTCTATGAAGATGATTTCTATGGTATTTAAAAAAGTCGAAAGTACATAAAAATCTACTATAAAGGTACTTTTTTGTTTGATCCTGAGGGCCTTAGTATCTAAGATATCGAAATATGTAGTTAAGCGCTAAGACGGCCGATAACCGCTCACTGGCGCACTATTTAAAAGCCGTGATGGATTTGTAGATTCGAATCTCGCGGGTTACTACGAAAAATAAGGAACGACGCTAGCGCTGTCTGTAGAAAGTAAGAACGGCGGGATTGGGTCATATGGGGAGATGAGAGCGAACGCCGAACGGAGAATCAGAAGCGTGGTAGAGTGCGTGTTTTATGTTCGAAACAGAAATGTACTTTATAAATATAGTAAAGGTTTTATTTGGGCTGACTTACAAATTTATAACATAGCAATAAGAAGAATTAGTTTTCATGGTTTTGAGAAAAGGGAACGTCCATTAATTACGTAAGGATATTTTAAAATTTTTTGACATCCTTCCCCCTATCGTAAGGATTTGTAAGATTTTTGTGTCTACCCCCCCCCCCCCCCCCCCCATGTAAGATTTTATATCTTTACTCAAGATATCAACAATATATATTTTTTTTCACTGTAAACGAGATTTCAAAAGATTTGAAAGACTTATAGTGATCTGAAATAATTTTAAGGGATTTTAAGTATTTTCAAAAGACTACAAAGTATTTCAAAAGATTTCAAAGGATTACAAAAGTTTTAAGGTATTTCAATCGATTCTAAAGGATGACAAGAGGTTTCACATACTTCAAGTGATTTGAAGAGACTTAAAGAATTTGAACAAATCACCTAACACAATTTCCGAGAGAATCTCAAATTGTCGAGGGATTTTATAAGTTTTTAAGGGACAAGGAGTTTTATGAAATTTTAAGAGATTTTACGGGACTTCAAGACATACCGAAGAATGCCGGCGGATTTCAAGGGACAAAGAACGATTTGCGCTAAATGCAAAGGATTTTAAGGGATTCCAAGAATTTTACGAGTTTTTGAAACATTTAATATTAGTATTATGAAACATTTAAATATTATTTTGAATATTTTCCAAAGGATCTAGAGATACCCAAATATTTTCACGAATTCTAAAGGATATCAGGGGGTTTTGATTGGATTTCAAAGATTTGAAGGAATCTAAAGGGATCTCATAAGATTTCACAGGATTTCAGAAGATTTGCAAAGATTTTGAAGGACTTTAGGGGATTTTAACGGATTTTGAGAGATCCAAAGGAGGTTCGACGATTTCACGAGATTTCAAAGGATTTTAAGAGATACCTCAGTCACAGAAAAAACTAAAGGTAAATTTCGTTGCAGGTAAAATTTTCCCCGGTTAAAGTTTACGGGCTATTCAGCGAAAGTTTATCCTACTATAAGATTTTGAATCATTTCATGAAACGTTAATAATATTTCTAATATAATAAATAAGTTGCATGTTTAATTCATTTCATCATAAAAGAAAGTTTAAGTAAGAAATAATGAAAAATCAATCCTAATTGAAAAGTCAATTTCAATTTAAAATCTTCTAAATGGTTTCATGAATAAAATGTCATTCTGTTTTGAATTCTATAACAACATTGAAATGAAAGAACGTCATGTCTAATTTAAAAGTTTAACCTAAACAAAAGTATTAGAATTGCCCCAAAAATTCTTTAAATTTAAGACAAATTACTCAGCAGTAAAACGGGTAGTTAAAAAGAAATAAAAATTTTGTTCAAAAAATAAGATGAATAAAATAAAAAAATAAGTGAAATAAAATAACAGTTATATTTGTAGGTTTGCATTAATAGATATTATAAATATGACAGTCAAATTAATAAACTAGAAAAAGAAAGGAGAAAGAACATCAAATTCTTAAAATAACACTTTATACTTATATACAGTTTCAAAAAAATTAGTATTCCACTGCTTCAAAACCAAATAAAATAGTAAACAGAGTCATTTTCTGAACAAATATACATGATGAATTATATACTGATTTTTTTATTTCAGAATTGTTTGTTACCAAAAACTTCTTCTTCTGGCACTTGCGTTTAAGGTATCACACCAAAAATATAAATGGAACACTTCAATTTTCATTAATATTAACGAAATAGAAAATGTTTTCTACAATGAAAATTGATACATGCAATTTACACTTTACATTTCTAATAAATCATCATTGAATAAATTTTTATTTGAATAAAAGTTTATAAATTAGAATGTCCTTACATGAGGGCGGAGTGAAAACACTAAAATTAATTGAATCGTTCCAGCTGAGGGGAAATTTCAGGGTTGGCATAAAAAAAGTGAAAACAAATTTTTTTAAATCAGTTAAGATCTTCTGTTCTCGTCTTTTATTTGAAAATTCAAATTTTTGAAAAGTGAAAGAAGCCCTGTTGGTTAAAAGTTATAGCGAATTTTTCATAGTATACAGTTTTGACTAGCAAGCAACCAAAAAAATTAGAAATTAAAAAAAAATTGTTCAACGCAGAATTTTTTGAAAATTTTTGCAAAATGTGCAAAAAACATGTTTTTTTACTGAGTCATATGCACACATTTTGGGAAAAGTTGAATATGTCGAACCTAAAATTTCTTCAGCTTGGACCAAAGAAACATGTTATCATTTTGCTTTTTCGTTCAAGCTGAAAAAACTTCAGGTTCGACATACTCAAATATTTCCAAAAAAGTGTGCACGTTTCCTGCACATTTTCAAAAATATTCACATTTCATAAAAAATTATTTTTGATCACTGTTCACTAGCAAAAACTGTACATATAAACAATTCGCCACAATTTTTTAACTAATAGAAATTTAAAAGGAATTTTAAGTCAAGAAAGAGAATAGATATTTACACAAGGCAAAAATTGTGAGTTCAAAAAATTATTTTTCTGAATAAAACAACTACTTTCGATTTCGTATCGTTACCGAAATTTTTATCGTTTTCCTAGTTAATTTTCAATCCAAAATAAACAAGAAAGAATTTCGTTTAATTTGAACAAAAATAATTATTAACATTTTTCCCTGATTTCTTGGTTTGAAAATTAATTTGGAAAATAATAAAAATTAGGGACACGAAAGGAAGACGATAGGAGTTATAATTGTTTAGGAATCCTTCTTTAGTTCCGAAACTTTGCTCCGTAAAAGGGACCCCTCCAATGAAACATATAATTTATGTTTTACAAATGTTATTAAAATTTTGCGAAAGTTTCGGATAGGATTCATTCCGAATCATTCCAAACCAATCGAAATTATTCGGAAATCTGTATCCGAACCAATCCGAATTGATCCGAACCAATCCGAACCTCCGAAAGAGTTGTCATTTTCGTTCGATCCAAATCGAGTAACAATTAAACCAACTCAATCCGATTCAATCCTAACTTCCAATCCGAACTCGGATTCATTTAGAATCAAAATTCAGTATATACCAATCTGACTTTAGATTGATTCGGATTCATTCGTGTTAGAAATTTGTTTTGGTTTGGTTCGGATTGATTCGGACTGATTCAGATTGGTTCGGTTACAGATCTCGGAATAATTCGGAATGAATTTCTATTCGAAATTCTGAAATTTCAAAAAATTTGAAGGAATTTCCTAAGATTTCAAGGGATTTCAAATGATTTGTAAAGATTTCAAAGAATTTTACGGGATCTTAACAGAATTTAAGAGATTTGAAGGGGTTTCGATGGTTTCACGGTCTTTCAACGGATTTTGAGAGATTTCAATAGATTTGAAAATATATCTACAGATTTTAGAGGATTTCGTAAGATTTCAAAAGATATAATACTACTGCAAAAAATGTCTTAATATTAAAAGGATTTTAAGGGATTTTGATGCATTTTTATGGCTTTTAAGAGATTTTAATGGAATTTACAATATTTTAAGGGAATTCAAGAGATTCGGAAATATTCCCATGGATTTTTGAGATTTCAATGAATTTTGAATGGATTTCAAAGATTTCAAGGTATCTCGTAATATTTCGCGGAATTACAACAATTTTGACCAATTTCCAGAGATTTTAAGGGATTTTCGCTGATTTTAAAGCAATATATGGGATTTTTATGGGATTATAAAGATTTCAAGCGATTTCAAATGATTTAACGGATTTTTAGAGGATTTTAAGGAATTTTAACGGTTTTTGAAAGATTTTAATGGGTTTTGAAATAGGTATTTCAAGGGTTTTCAAGAGATTCGGAAACACTCCCACGAATGTTAAGTATTTCAATGAATTTTAACAGGGATTAGGAAATTTTCAAGGTATCTCGTAATATGTCGAAATATGTCATGTAATTTCCGATTTTCAGAGCTTTAAGGGACTTCCGCAGATTTAACAGGATTATATGGGATTTTTGTGGAATTTTGAATATTTTAAGCGACTTCAAGGATTTCAAAAGATTTACTGGAATTTCAAACGATTTTAGGGGATTTCGAGGAATTTTAATGGCTTTTGAAGGATTTAAATCGATTTTAAAATAGGTATATCAAGTGATTTTAAGAGATTTGGAAAGATTCCCACGATTGTTGAAGATTTCAATGAATTTTGAAAGAGATTTCAAAGATTTCCAGGCATTTTGTAGTATTTCGCGTAAATTCAAGGATTTTATTCTATTCTTAGACAGTTAAAGGGATTCCCGCGGATTTTGAAGAATTATATGAGATTTTTATGGGATTTTGAATATTTCAAGGATTTGAAAAGATTTAAGGGAATGTCAAAGAATTTTAAGGGGTGTCGACGAATTTTCATGACTCTTAAAAGATTTTGATAGATTAAAAAATATTTTAAGGAATTTCAAGAGATTCGGGAATATTCCCACGAATTTGAAGATTTCAATGAATTTTGAAAGGATTTCAAGGTATCTTGTAATATTTCGCGGAATTTCAACGCCTCTGACCAATTTCGAGAGATTTCAAGAGATTTTCGCTGATTTTAAAGGAATATATGGGATTTTTATGGGATTGTGAAGATTTCAAGTGATTTCAAGGATTTCAAAAGATTCAACGGAATTTCAGAGGATTTTAAGGGATTTCGGAAAGTTTTAAAAGGGATATCAAAAATTTCAAGGTATCTCGTAATATATCGAAATATCTCATGCAATTTCCGATTTTCAGAGATTTTAAAGAACTTCCGCGGATTTTGTAGGATTATAAGGGACTTTTGTGGGATTTTGAAGATTTTAAGCGATTTCAAGGATTTCAAAAGATTTAATGGAATTTCGAAGGGTTTCAAAGGATTTCGAGGAATTTTAATGGCTTTTGAAAGATTTCAATGGATTTTAAATTAGGTATTTTAAGGAATTTTAAGAGATTCGGAAAGATGCCCACGGATGTTAACGATTTCGATGAATTTTAAAAAATATTTCAAGGTATCTCGTAATATCTAGAAATATTTCACGGAATTTCAAGAATATAAATCGATTTTTATGGGATCACATGGGATTTTGAAGATATGAATTAATTTCAAAAGATTTCGCGGAATCTCGAAGAATTTTAATGGATTTACAGTTTTCAAAGGATTTCAAGGGATTTTAAGAGATTATATAGATGGAATCAAAAGTATTTCAAGGAATCTTTATAGGTACGATTTAACAAATTTTAAGGGAATTACAAAATTTTGAAAAGATTTCACGGGATTTCAAAGGATACATTTTTTTTAAACAATTAAAAAAGAGGAAACTTACATGATAAATGCTTTGGACTCCCCCTCCCTCCCAAGTAAAGATTCGTAAGATTTTCCAGACCACCTTCCCCCACAAAGCCTCACGTTATTAATGGACACACCCAAAGTAGAAATTTATAATAAACAGAGAGAGGGAAACACATAACCTTTAAAAGTCAGGATTAACTTTGGAAATGAATCAAGAGCAGGTGGGTTAACGAGTTATGTTGAAACTATGCATCGAATTAACATAATGGCCTCGTTATTTCGCGAGCAGAGTATAAGGATCTTTATCCCCCTGCTGAATTTCTCATCACCTCCATCAGTCGACCTCGATGGGAATTCAAGGAGATTCATAATATATTCTAAATAATGTGATATTGCGAGAGCTGGGGACCAACTCTCGAGTTTGGAAAGTGTTGTCTCCTGTCCAGAGTCGGCTAAGTAATCGCGAAGAGTAAAAAGGACATAAAGTACAGGTGCTGCACCATCACAAGGGCGCATCCTGCTACATCATGACACCCTGGAACGAACTGGTACTACGTGTCTCTCGTTAAGATCTCGCGAGAATCACGTAGCTCTTTCAAAATTTCAACGATGAATACCCGGATCGCGAGCCGAAAGCTCAAGAGACTCAAGTGGACGATCTTCTCATCCTGACTCTTTTCACGAATTTGCACACTACTGTACGAGGATCGTTTGATAATTTTGGTAAAAAAGCAAGTCAAATTTTTTTCTTCTGAAAAATTTGCCCTTATTTCTCAACATAGTCTCCTTCGAGGGCTACACACTTCGTCCAGCGAGATTCCAATTTTTTCATCCCTTCAGAAAAGTAAGATTTCTCGAGGTTTGCAAAATATGTACGCATTTACGGCAACGATTACTTCTTCTTTGGACGAGAATCTCTGCCCACCAAACTAGGTCTTCAAATTGGGAAACAGAAAAAAGTCGCATGGAGCCAAATCTGGAGAATAAGGTGGATGAGGAATCCATTCGAAGCCCACTTCGTGTATTTTTGCCATTGCGATTGCGGAGGTGTGAGTCGGTGCGTTGTCGTGATGAAACAGCATTTTTTTGTGCGCCACTCGTGGCTGCTTTTTTGTAGCTCTGCTTTCAAACGGTCTAATAATGATGCATAGTACGTTCCTATTATAGTTTTACCATTCTCTAAAAGAGAAATGAGGATAATTCCTTGGGAATCCCAAAATACTGTGGTCATTACCTTTCCAGCTGACAAAACAGTCTTCGCCTTCTTTAGCGCACTTTCACCATGCACTACCAACTGCTTTGACTGCTGCTTTGTCTAGGGGGTATTCTGGTGGATCCAGGTATCATCCACAGTCACTAATCGACGCAAAAAGTCCTGCGGATTCCGATTAAACTTCACCAAACACTGCGTTAAAACGTTTTTTTGGTTGCGCTTTTGATCAGGAGTCAGCAATGGCGGCACCCATCTTGCACTTGTCGTCCGGAGCGCGCTTCATATTTAGTTGTGGTTCGGCCACATTTGAATTTGTCTATCCAAAAATCAACGGTTTCCATTAAAGAAGCAGACTCCTCGTGAACTTCGCCTAACTAGGCTTTGAACTGCACGGCCGCACAATTTTTTAAATAAAAATGTTTTTTCACTGCACGGAACTCTTCTTTCTCAATTTTTTCAAAAACTGCTCACACGCTCATTTCAAAAGTATGCCAAATGCAAATTAAGCGTCGGTTTTGAGTGAAACTTGGCAGAAGTTAGTTTGAGGAGTGCTATTTCTTGGCCATATACTACAAAGTTCATTTTGGCGCCATCTAGCGGGAAATTTACCTTACTTATCGAACGAACCTCGCAAGTGAATTAGATTCATCTAGATGGCAAAACTTTCGCATGCCTTTTCAGTTCAAATCAAAAACAAAATTCCAAAAGGAACCTAAATTTGAATTCAGCGAGGGGTTGATTACTCGGATTTTTATCGTGAAAAGCTGAATAAGTATTTAAGACATCATAAAAGACTGGAAGACGGAATTGGGCACTCAAAATCCCAACAATAACACTCCGTGTTAAAAAATTCCGCCATGTACATGACTATTATTAATTAATTAATTTATGTTAAAGGTAATCAAAGTTGTGAAATCAAAAAATAACGCCAAGTACGAATAGCAGAAAATCTATGAATAAAAGTATCTTTCAATAAAAGGAATTAGTTCAATGAATCACTTTATTAAATTATTTTTTGGTTTGATAACAAAATTAATAAATTGATAGTTTAGAGGAATAAAAAAAGTTTGGCGCGCCTATTGTTGTCTTCAAATAATAAACGCAAGCGTGCCAACATAATAATAATTATAATTATAATAATTATTATTATAATACCAGACTACTATTATAATATAATACCAGACTACCCAATATCAGTCATCACAGTACCTATTGGAGTTAAAAAAGGTGAATAGGTGAATTTTTTTTCGAAAATAGGTGACGAATAGGTGACTGAAAAAATGTTGTATAATGTTGTATAATTTTTAGATAATTTTTTTGACATTCGAACACAACTACACTCAAAGAAATTTCCTCTTAACGACAAAGGAATACTTTTACGG
>JAUMHM010000088.1:8824750-8841393 GCA_032362435.1 Melikaiella ostensackeni
ATGCATATCACTCTCATCAGATCACTTGATTGCATTACCAAAATGTATCCGTGACTGATGATATAAACCGGGATAGCCCCGTGCAATACATTCAGTGTGGTACAAATATCCAACTTGAAAAGTGCTTTCGACATATTGGGCTGTAACCATCTTAAGTCTGAGATATAATTTTTTTTTATAATAATAATAGTACATCATTATATGCGAGGCCTGACAATTTTTTTATTGCTCTGAAAAATCAATATATTTTTTTATCGAATAGAAAAATTATTTAACAAACTCATTCATTTAACTAATTTCTTTTATTGAAATACACTTCTATTTATAAATTTTCTACTATTCGTACTTGGCTTTATTTTCCGAATCCACAACTTTGAAACAAACTTGAATTTCTAATTGTTAAAAATTCAATTGACGAAAACTCAATTTTCAATTATCTTCAATTTTCAACAGTTAAAAATTCTCGCTTGAACAGTGCAGAAAATTGGAATTTCTACAGTTTTTTTCAACTGTTGTATCTTCAGCAGTTGAATCTTCAACAATTGAAAATGAAGCAGTTGAAATTTCAATTTTTTTTCATTTTCAACAATCGAAAATTCAAGAAAAAAGCGAAGATTCAACTGCTGAAAATTCAAATTTTAATTTTCTTCAATTTTTAACTGTTTAAAATTTGATTTCTAATTTCCTTCAATTTTAAAAAAATTTAGGAAAAAAGAGAGTTTTGAGAGAAAATTGAATTTTAAGTTGTTGAAAATTCAACTGTTAAAAATTCAAATTTCAATTTTCTTCCATTTTCAATAATCGAAGATTCTATTTCCTTTTAAAATTATTTTTTTTCTTGAATTTTCAACTATTGAAAATTAAGGAAAATTGAAAGCGAATTTTCAACAGATGTATCTTCGACAGTTATATCTTCAACAATTAGAAACTCAACTGTTGCAAATTCCTTTCAAATAAAATTTATATGATTTATTCCCTAAAGTTCTCTATAAATTCGTTAGAATCCCTTGAAATCTTTGGAAATCATAAAAATCGATTAGAATAGTAGAAACAATTCAAAATCCCTTGATATTCTTAGAGATTTATTGAAGTCCTCTAAATCTTGTGAAATTTCTCAAAATATCTCAGAATCCCATGATATCTTTGGAATCGCTAGGAATCCCTTGAAATTTCATTCCATTTATTTTCTAAAGTTCTCTAGAAATCTTCGGAATTCCTACAAAATCCTTCGAAATCCCTTGAAATTTTTTTAATTTCTTGAATTTTTTTGGAAAACCTTTCAATCCCCGAAAACGTTTGGAAATCTTTGAAATCGTCTAAAATCGCTTTAAATTTATCGAAATCTTTCGAAATTCGTTGAAATCCGTAGAAATGTTTTTAACTCGCTTGCAAATCGATGACATCCTTTAAAATTAGTTGAAATATTTGGAAATCCTATAAAATTCTTTTAAAAGTCTTGAAATCCGTTAAAATTCTTTGAAATCCATTAAAATCCCCTCATAAGTTGGGAAATGTGTGCAATAATTTCGAGTCTCGTGACATTTTTACGAAATCTGTTGGAGTCGCTTAAAATTCGTGAAAATTCTCTGGAATTCCTTGAAACACCTTGCAATTCCTTGAGATCTTTGGGATTTTCTAAAATACCCTGAAATAATTTGGAATCCTGTGTTAAGTAAAGAAATAAATCATTCGCTTGTAGATTTTCTTTTTTTTGCAATACTTCTTTCAATGTTTTAAGATTATTTGTTTTTATACTGATTTTTCTATAATCGTAAAAAATTATGTGAAATTTATTATATTAATATTTTATTAATTTTTTCATGTTTTTATTTTTTTATGAAGAACGCTTGAGATTTTATAGAGACTACATGAAATTCCACGGGATTGCATGGAATGCAAGAAATTTTATAGAGATCACTCGATATTTCATAGAGATTGCATGGGATTACAAGGGATTTTAAAGGATTGCATGGGATTCCAAAAGATCGCACAAGAGTGCATAAGATTGCAGAGAGAGTGTACACTAGATTGCAGGAGTAATTAGCTCCTCGAAATTAAGTCACTTTGTAAATTGTACAGTAGCTGAAATTTAATAATTAATTTTAATCTTAATTAATCATAAATTAAATTTTGGGGAAGATACGAGTACCTTCCCCACAATTTAGTTTCATCTCGCTTTTTACGAAGCCTTATGAGACTTCTATGTTTAGCTCGTAAAGCCACGATTGCCGACCGCAGAAAAACTCACAAAAAAAGGGGAGAAAGACAAGGAACGAGTTGAAAAATGAGAGAAGATAAAACGATAGAGTTGCCCTCCACATTTCACAGCTCAATCTTCTTGGGAATTTTATTAAGTGTTCTTCAAAAGTTTACACATTCCTTTTCATCAAAAATTGCCCTATTCCGTGAACAAATGCGTCCCTCAAAATTGGAATTTCTGCCTCAAGTCTCCTTGAATGTGTCCATATCAAGTCACACGTGGCCTGTCTCCCTTGCGACATGTCTCTCTGCGGCATCTCTCTCCTGCGACAAGTAGCCCTTAGAGCATGTCTCCCCTGAATCCTGTCTCTCTTGCGACTTGTCGCCCTTGCGGCACGTCTCCCCTGCGGTATGTCTCACTTACAATAGGTCTCCCTTGCGGCATCTTCCCCCTGCGACAAGTCTCTCCTGTGGTGTGCCTCCCTTGCAGCATGTCTCCCTTACAACAAGTCTTATTTGTGACATGTCTCTCTAGTAACATGACTTCCTGCAGCATGTCTCCTACGTGGCAAGCCTTTCCTGCCGTATGTCTCCCTTGTGGCATGTCACCCTTGCAACATGTCGCCTCTGGGGCAAGTCTCCCCTACGACAAATCTATCTGCAGCATGTCTTCCTTACGGCATGTCACCCATTCGACATGTCGCCTCTGTCGCATGTCTTCCCTGCAACAAGTCTCCCTTTTGGCATGTATTCCCTGCGAAATTTCTCCCCTGCGACAATCTCCCCGCAGCATGTTTCCCCAGTGGCATGCCACTCTTTTAGCAAGTGTCCCTTGTGACATGTCACCCTTCCGACATGTCATCCTTGTGACATGTCTCCCTGTGGAATTTCTCCCCCGCGACAAGCCTTTGTCTCCCCTACGGCATGTTTCCCTTGCAGTATGTCTCCCATGCGGCAAGTCTACTCAGCAGATTGCCCCTGGGGATTGATCTTGGGTGAGAGATTCCACGGAGAGACTTGTGGCTGGGGAGACAAGCCGCAGATGTGGCAATTGAGTCCGGGAGACTTTTCGCGCTTTAGCCACTTTGGAGGTAGACTTACAATTTTTCTTAAGAAAGGAATGCCGCAGGGAGACTTGCGGCTGGGGAGACAAGGTGCAGGCGTGATAATTTGATTCGGGAGGCTTGCCGCAAATTTGGCGATCTGCAAGTGAGTGATGCCGCAAGGAAGACATGCCGCAGGGGAGACATGCTACAGAGGGACTTGCCAAGTCGGAGACATGCTACAGGGGACTTGCCGCAGCGACCCTTAAAAAAATCCTTCAGATCTTAAATCTTCTATTAAAATCCACTAAGTCTTATGAAGTTCCTTGATGCCCCTTGAAATATTGTAAAATCAATTCAAATCTGTACTATCCGTTGAAATCCCAACAAATCCCTCGAAAACCTCGTGAATTCTATAAAATCTGATATTTTCTGAAATCCTGAAGAATGCAATAAAATACATCGAGGGCTTTTAAAATCCCTTAAAATCATTGAAATCCTCGGAAATCTTATTAAGTCCATTAAAATCCCTTGGAATCTTTTAAAATATCCTAATACCTAAAAATCATTAAATCTTTTAGATTAGATTAGATCATACATTAGATCTTTTAGAACCCTTTAAAAACCCCTAAAATTATTGATATCCTCAAAAATTATATAAAATCACTTGAAATTCCATGAAATTCCTTTATACTTGAAATCTATTGAAAATTCCATGGAATCTTCTAATTCATCAAAATATTATAAAATTCCTTGACGTGAAACTACATGAAATCTGATGAAATTCCTTGAAATCCCTTGAAATATTTGAAGTCTTATGAAATCCTTTAAGATCCTGGGAAATTCGTTAGAATACATTATTGAGTGCCCTTAAAATCCCCTAAAACTATTGTCATCCACGTAACTTCACAAAATCTCTCGAAATCCGGTAAAATCCTTCAAAATTTTCCGAAATTCAAGCAAATTCTCTAAAAGCACATGGAATTTTTCAAGTCTTGTGAAAACCCATAAAAATCCTTTAAAATCTTTTACATACTCTGAAGCTCCTTCGTATCATTAAAATACCCTAAAATCTTTTAAATCCTATGAAATCCTCCTAAAATCGAATAAAAATTCTTTGGTATCTTTCAAAATATCCTAAAATATTTCTAATTCTTCAACATCTTTTTAAAACCGTTAGCATTTCATAAAGTTCTTGAAAATTCCTTAGAATTTTTAAAAACATCCTGAAGCATTTGAAATTTTTTGAAATCTCTCGAAATCCCTTGATATTCTTTAAAACTATTGAAAATTTCTTAAAATATTTTAAAATATATTACAATATTTCTAATCCTTTGAAATCTTTTGAAATCTGTTGATATTTTATAAAGCTCTAGAAAATTCCTTGGAGTCTTAAAAAATACCCTGAAATATTTTCAATTAAATACAATTTTTTAAAGCTCTTGAAAGTTTCTTGGGCTCTTTAAAAATGTCCTTAAATCATGAAAATTCTTTGAAATCCCTTCAAATTATTCAAATATATTGAAGAATTCTTAAAATATTTCAAAATACCCTAGAATATTTTTAATCCTTTGAAATCTTTTGGAATCCCTCGATATTTTTTAAAGGTCTTGAACATTCCTTAGAATTTTTAAAAATGCACTAAAATGTGGAAAATCTTTTTAATTTCCTTGCTATCTTTGAAAATATCCTATAATATTTCAAATCTTTGAAAATCTTTGGGAACACCTTGACATATTTGAAAATCGCTTCAAATCCTTGAAAATCGACGAAATTCCTCAATTCTAGTGAATAAAATCTTGGAAATCTATTAAAATATTATAAAATCCCATAAAATTACATCAAATCTGATGAAATCAAATCGAATCTTAAGAAATTCCTTGAAATCCCTTGAAATTCTTTAAATCCTATGAAGTCCTTTGAGATCCTGGTAAATTTTTTAAAATACATAATTGAAAGCCTTGAGGACTCCTTGAAATGATTGAAATCCTCGAAAATTTTATAAAGTCCCTTGGAATCCGCTGAAATTCCTAAAAAATCTTTTGAACTATTTGAAAATCAAGAAAATCCTCTGGAATCCCTCTAAATCTTTCAAAATATCCTTAAATCTTACAAATCCTATAAGAAATTCTTGCAAATATTTAGAAACTCAAGGAAATGTCAATATCAAAAGAGCATGGAGTTTGCGAAATGAAATCTTGTGAAATCTCCTGAAGTATTTGAAAATCTCTTCAAACCTTCGAAATCCTATGAAATTCCTTAATTCTTGTGAAAGTCTTTGCAATTTATAGAACTATTATAAAATGTTTACAAATTTTTTATATCCATTGAAATCCCTTAAAAATCACTCAAAGTCCCATTAAAATTCATTGAAATCTTTGAAATAATATCAAATCCCTCAATTAATTATTGTGAAATTCCTTGAACTGCCTCAAGATCTTTGAAATCTTTCAAAATTCCTTGAAATGTTTGAAACCTTTAAACATCCCTTAAAATAAATAAAATCCTTAGAAATCCTATAAACTCCCTTGAAAGTTGTTGAAATCCTTTGGAATCCCTGGAAATATTTTGAACTCTATCAAAACAATTGCGTAGAACCGCTTTTAGGGCCAGTCTGCAAGGTTTTTACAAGGCCGGTTGGTGAATTTCAGTTCACTTCTGCTGGACACCCAAAACTCAGAGCAGATGTCGCCACTCCTTTTAGCGTCGTTGGGCGCACGTTTTCTAGGATTTTATATTAGTCATGGCGACCAGCTATTTGCTAAAATTTGGGCATGCGCAGGGGAGGTTATTTTTACACACATGCGCCAAGTTCAACCAATAGCTGATCATCTTGATCGCCATGAACAATACAGCATTATAGAAAACGTGCGCCCTACGGTGCCAAAAGAAGTGGCGACATCTGCTTCAAGTTTTGGGTGTTCAGCCCAGTTCTCTCGGTCAAAATTTGAACTATTTCAAACTACACACGAACCTCGATTTAGAGAGGTTTCGGGTATGGTATGCTATGACCATGAGGCTCATCCAAGAATTTATATGACGTGAAGTCAGGGGTAACTAGGTAACTCCACTGAGCTCACGTGTCTCTCTCTCGGTCCCTTGGACCTCCTTATCAACAAATGTACATATATTATGGGTTAATGCAAATTTCTATACGAAAGTTCCTATCACTCTCATAGTTCGAGACGTAGAACTATATATTTGGATTATTCACCCTGTCACTCCCCCCTTTGTCTCTTTGGTCTACCTGTCCACCCCACCTTTCTTCTTCTTCCACTACTCATCTCACGTAGCACGTACAGGTGTTCCCACGTAAATATACATATGTATACATGGCTCGGGCTGAGCAACGCGACGGCGAGAGCTTCTAATCAAAGAATTCTGGGAAGAGCAAAGGAGAAAATTTAAATACGCGACACGCGTCTCCCGTAACGAAATAAAAGCCGAGGGGCGGCGAATGAGACATCTGTCGGTTCTTTTAATTACCGCAGTACGTGTGCTTCACCGTCTCTACGTCCATCCGTATGTCCGTGACTCCTCCGCATTTATACGGAAATGCCGGATTCTTTTGTTTGCCATTTTTACTCAGCTCCACTAACCGAATCGTCTCGAGCTGATCCCAACCCCTTCCGCAGACACGTTCTCGAACGAAAATTTTTTGGATATGGTTTCTTTGAGGGGTTAATTACTTGGATGTTTAGTGTACAATGAATCGCACGATTGCATGGGATTGCAAAAAAATTGCAAAGGATTTTTAAGGATTGCATGGGATCAAAGGGTTAATTACTCGGATTTTTAGTGTACACTAAATTGCAAAATTGCATGGGACTGTGAAAACATCGCATGGGATTTCAAAGGATTGCATGGGATTGAAGGGTAAATTAATCGGATTTTTAGCGTGCACTAGAATGCAAGATTGCATGAGATTGTGAAAAAATTGCATGGGATTTTGAGGGATTGCATGGGATCGAAGGGTTAATTACTGGGATTTCAGTGTACAATAGATTATAAGATTGCACGGGATTGCAAAAAAATTGCATGGGATTTCAAAGGATTGCGTGGGAGTGTGAAGAACTTTCTAAACTTCATAGGGATTTTAAAGGATTTTATAGGATTAAAAAAATTTTAGGGTATTTCTGACAATTTCAAGGGGCTTCACACAATGTCAAAAGACTTCTACGAAATTTTATGGGATTTTGATAAATATGAAAAATTTCTAAACATTTTATGATATTTCTATAAACAAAGAATTTCACAAGAATTAAGAGATTTCGTAGGATTTCAAAGATTTGCAGATATTTTTGAATATTCCAGAACATTTCACAGAATTTCAAAGATTCCAAGCAATTTTCAAAAGCTTTACAATTTAAAGGGATTTCGAAGGATTTAAAAGATTTAAGGGTATTCTAAAAAAGTCTAAGAAATTTTCAATAAATTTCAATAATTTGAGAAGATTTCAACGTATTACAAAGGATTTTGAAGATTTTTAGGTACTTTTAAAGATTTCAAAGGATTTTAGTATTATAGGGTATCCTAAAAATATTACAAAGAATTTTCAATAGATTTTAATAATTTGAAGGAATTACATGGGATTTCAAACGATTTCAAAGGATTTTAAATAATAAGGGTATTACAAATGGGTGAACGAATTTTCTATGAATTCAATAATTTAAAGGGATTTTAGAGGATTTAAAGGATTTTAAAGATCTTAGGATACTTTTAAGGTTTTCAAGGAATTTTCAAATCATTGAAAAAATTTCAAGGGATTTCAAAAGATTTCAAAGGACTCTAAGAGCTTTAAACAATTTTAAGCTTTTGCAAAGGATTTTGAAGATTGTCGGGTATTTGAAAAGGGTTAAAGGAATTTTCAAAAGATTTCAATAATTTGAAGGGATTTCAAGAGATTTCAAAGGATTTCAAAGATTTTAGAGTACTTTTGAAGATTTCAAGTAATATTCAAGAGATTAAAGAAGTTTCATGGGATTTTAAAAGATTTCAAAGGATTCTAAGTATTTTAGGGTATTTTAAAAATATTCCAAGGAATTTTCTATAGATTTCAATAATTTGAAGGGATTTCAAGGGGTTTCAGGCGATTTTAGAGGATTTAAAAAATTTTTGGGCACTTTTGAAGAATCCAAGGAATTTTCAAGAGATTAAGAAAATTTCAAGGGATTTTAAAAGATTTCAAAGAATTTTAAATATTTTAGGGCATAACAAATCGGTAAACGAATTTTCAATAGATTGCAATAATTTGAAGGGATTTCAGGGGATTTCAAAGGGTTTAAAAGATTTCAGGGTACTTTTAAAGATTCCAAGGAATTTTTAAGATGTTACAAAAATTTCAAGGCATTTCAAAATATTTCGAAGAATTTGCAATATTTTAGGGTATTCTAAAAAATTCCAACTAACTTTCAACAGATTAAAAAGATGTCAAGGAATTTTCAAGGATTTGAATGATTCTAAGGGATTTAGAGTAATTTTCACGTAGTTTTACAGAATTTTCTAGAATTCTGGATGATGCGAGAACGATTGAATAGGACCTATAAGGTTTTAGGATATTTTAAATGATTTCAAGTGATTTTATGAGATTTCTGAGGATTTCAATTATTTTAAGGAATTTTAAAAGTTCTCAATTTATTTGAATGAAATTTCCAGTATTTCAGGAAGTATCAGATTTCATGGAATTTCACAAGGTTTTAAAGGGATTTTATGGGATTTCAACAGATTCTGAAGATTTTAAGTAAATTTATAATATTTCAAGGTGTATGAAGGAATTTCGTGAGATTCAAAGGATTTTGATAGGGTTTTAGAGATTTAAAGGGTTTTTATTTTATTTTAATTTTGAGGATCCCTCGATCCATCCGTGATTGCACCGATTCATTCCCATGCCAAGTCCGTTCTTGTGCACGGGATTGTAAAGGATTGCACGGGATTGTGAAGGATTGCATAGGGTAGCATGGGATTGTATCGAAATTGCATGAAATTGCAAGGGATTTTAAAGGACTGCATGAGATTACAGAGGATCTTAGAAGATTTCAGGAGAATGCATGAGATTCTACGGGATTTGCCTATGATTGCAAGCAATGCATGAGATTGCACAAAATTTTATAGAGATCGCTCGAGATTTCATAGAGATTGCATCGAGATTGCATGGGATGATAAAGCATTTGAAAGGATTGCATGGGATCGAATCGAGATTGCATGAGATTACAATTGATTGTGAAGGATTACAATTGATTGTAAGGGAACACAATTGATTGTAAAGGATTGCATGGGAATGCAAAAGATTGCATGGCATTGCATAATATTGCATAAGATTGCAGAGAGAGTGTACACCAGATTGTAGGAGTGATGAGCCCCTCGGGATTCCTGGTCTCGTTCTGGTTATAAAAATCCAGAAGGAGCTCAAAATCCTGAATAAAAATTAATAGAAGTAGGCAGCAGGCGCCTATAAAAAAGGATTTTGTAGCCAGTTAAGCCATTTTTAAAGTCGTTTGAATCTGCCCCTCCTCTCACCCCTCACTACCCCTACCAAACCCTTCCCCCTCCATTCACTACTCCGCCCATACCTTCTTCTCATGTCCCCTTATTTCCCCTCATTTCCTCTTGCTATTCATCACTTCCTCTCTCTTCTCCTTATTTCCCCTCACTTCCCCTCCCCACCACTCACTACCCCTCCAATTTCTTCTAATTTGCCCTCATTTCCTCTTGCTATCCTTCACTTCCCCTAACTTCTCCTTATTTCCCCTCACTTTCCCATACTCCTCCCCATATCCCTTTACCCCTAGCCACACTCCCCCTCACTTCCCCTTTCTTTTACGACGGACGGACACCCGACGGAAACCATGAGGATTTCTGCCTGGGGCTACGAAACCCTAAAAACCAAGTAAATATTTTGTTTCTGAAGGAAAACCGAATTAATTAATTAGAAAATATAGAAGCTGGAAAATGTTTTACATTGATGATGGTCAACAAAAGGTGTTTGTAGGTACCATTTCGATCAGAGTTCAAAGGAAAGAGGAAGATGGGGTTAATTTCCTTAGAGTTAATTTCGACTCTATTTCGCAGGGGTCGTAAAAAGTCGAATCGAGCTGCACCAGGTCGTATACCAGCATCAGGAACAAGGATCACAAGAGTGGTTCTACAAGAAGATATGGTCCAATCGCTGCCACGTCGACCTTTGCTCCTAACCGCAACTCGTCTACTACCCTAAATGACATATAGAAAGCCTTTTCCTTGGCTTTATACACCGAGTTGTCTTTCATTATTATCAAATGTGAACACCCAACCCAGACTCATTTTCGAATATTTTATTAAAGCCATCCCTGATTTATGTTTCAAATAAATTCGCTTAATTGAATCATAAGAGGGAAGAATTTAAATCAATTATCACCATATACCTTTTTTGATAAATTGATTAAACAAGAGAAGGAGAAAATGTTGTCCTGGTGGTTAAAGATAACCCATGTAGAAATCGTGATCGGGATTTTGAAGGGCGCCGACCAGTTTTCCATATTTCTGATCGGGCGCTGATCGGAAAAAATAGAGAGGGCCTGGCTAGTTCTGTAACGCTGTATTAGTCAGGCTCTATCTTCTAGAACTTCTAGCCCGGTCCTAACGGGAATATCCTTCCACCGTCCGTCTAGACCCCTTCTGTTTTCCGGTACGTTCAACATTCAGACGTGATATAAATATACGTAAAAACGATTTGTAAACAACAAAATGAATGATAATATTTAAATACATACAAATTATGGATATATAATTTCGAATGTTTATATTTTGTTGCATGAAAATCGTTTCTTCAATATACTTGTATCACACAACTTTCCACTGACTTACACTGACACAGTACACATTTTGCAGATTCCCTTATATCATATATAATTAAAAACAATTTTCTTCATTTTAAAGAAAATGACGTTATTTTGAGAGGTGAAAAAATAAATTAGTTAAGATTTGTTGATTATATTCACACACCCTATTTAGTATATATGTTAGAAAGAATTTAATAAAACCATCACATACACTTTATTTACTAAAAATTTCGGTTGTGTTATTTTCATCAAAAGCACGTGTATGTAAATGCTAAACACACGGATGCTAAGTCCCTAAATAGAGTGATTTCTACATAGGAATTGTCCGAGGATGAAGAGATTCTATTTTAAAAATTAATTTTATTGCAAATTTTTGTGTAGCGTAAATTAAATGAAATAGCAATGTGGAAATTATTTTTTAATTGTTTTATATCCCGGCATTTTATATAAAATGGTTTATTTAAACTACGTTAGAAAAGTAATAAATACTGTGAAGACTGTAAGAGAGAATGAGTGCAGAATGTAACATATTATTTCGTGAGGAATTCTCGAGGCAGCTTTATGATATTTATTATCAAGATTCGCGGTAGTGAACCGCCGCCAAGTACAATCAACTCTCGAATTAGTGCGGGTCTCGGGCATTGCTTACTTTGATCGTGAGGCTCTTCCAAGAATTTCTATGATGAAAACAGTCAGGGCCGTATGAACCATTTCCAGAAGGAATACATAATATTAGTTATCTGTATTTTGTACAAATGTAGATTCTTGTTATCATCGAGAGTTGAGTGTAATAAAAAAAGTAGAAGAAGATTCTAAGTACCCATATAAGAAAAAAAATCTGCAAAGAAGAACGAAATGCGGAAAAGAAAGAAATCGCTACCGGGAACTATTATCTGTGTTATGAATGATTTTGAACACTAAAAGTGAAATCTCTCAGTCAATTTATGAGATATCTTAAGCAAGCTTAGTGGGTATATAGAATCCATCGAAGTACAAAGATTCTGTCAGTTTGGAAGATATCAATTTAAAATTGAACAAATGCGCTATAACCGAATTTAAAAAAAAACGCATAGCAAAAACTCGTTCAAAAAATTTTTATTCCTATGATTATAAAACTTTGACAATCACATCTCATTTTACGATTTTACATAATAATCCGGATGAAATGAATTCACAATTGCATTCGTTAAAAAAAGAAGGGTTAAAAACGTGATTTTTAAAATGCAAATTCAGGTACAGCTTACATGCTTTTACCAAATGAAGTTAAACTTTTTTTTTGAAAGATGTCATATTCTGAAAGTAGTTTCAAGGAATTTGAAATACATTGATTTATAATGAGAAATTTCCATTTCTTAGTAATTTTCACGCATGTTTTGATCATTTCTTAAATGCAGAAGTACCTGCAGCCAAAACCAATCGATCGATTTGAATGAAATTTTGCATAGATACAGTAAATATAGTAAGATGTACATATGCTGCCAGGAAAAGGTGATCCAAAAATATATTATGGAGTTTAAACATTTTATGAATTATCACTGAAGTAACTTGAATGAAAATATCATGAAATGCCATTTGCTTGATATGCTGATTGTATCAAGAATCTTCGCCAATGAATGTTGGAGAAGTTCATTAAAAAAAGAAACTAATTGAAGCTCAAATCAATTCGTGAAAATAGGAACTTGTTACTTATAAAAATTGTTAATTATAAGAATTTCCAAAAAATAAATCAACGCTGCCATTTTTACTGACCACAGTTGTGAAATTTTCAATTGCAAATCTATAAAATTGAATAAATTTCGATTTTAATCCTTCAAAATTGAATAACTTTCAATTCCTAAATCTTCAAAATTAAACTAAAATTTTATTAAATATATTTTTCAAAATTATTATATCAAAAAATTATATTTCGAAAAAATCCTTTTATTATGATATGTATTTAATTTTTAAAGATTTTTTTATGCAATAAACCCATTTTCGATAAAATGTTGGTTATCTACTTCGGTACTGCCACCCTTCAAATATTGAAGTCTTCAATTTCAAATATTCAAAACTGAAGAATTTTCCATTGAAAATCTTCTAAATCGAACTACATATTCCAAAAAAACGTTGAAAAGTACATTATTTTAAGCTATAAACATTTCAAATTAATGAATCTTGAATTTCAAATCTTAAAAATTGAAGAATTTTAAATTGCATATCATTAAAATTGAAGAATTTTTAGTTGTAAATGTTCAAAATTCAACTATTCAAATAAACAAAAATTAGTAAAAGTAGGCAGCAGGCGCACAGTTGGAAAAAATGACTTTTTTGTTTGAAAAAAACGTACAGCCCACAAATATTGACCGATTTGGGCGCAAAGAATTTGAAAAAAAAAGCTGATAAAATTTTCTAGAGAGTTTTCGAGCCTCATTTATTATTTAGTTTTTCAATTTTTTTATAAATAAACAAATATGACGAAACAAATGGCCATTTTTTTCTATTTGACGATCCTGATGCTCGTCAATAATACGAAAATTTCTTAGAGAAAGTTTCACAGAGTAACATTAGCTAAAGGTAATCTATCATGATATGATGAACAAAAAATTTTTTTATAATCAAATTATTTGTTTAAAGTCTGTTTTTTATAATTTTCAATAATTTTACGTTTTTAAAGCAACACTGCAAGAAATTTGGATGAAGACGATATTATAATGGAGAAAGTTTTTCTCAAGATTATTTAAGCTAATATTTTAAACAAATTTAATAAACAAATGCATTATTCAGGCAATTGTCGACATAACTTTTTGTTCGATGGCAGTTCTCTTAATTAGGATTTTTATAATAATTTCAGCAAATTCATAACTAGTTGATGAATTTTATGATTTTTCAAAACCAATTTAATAAACAAATGCATTATTCGAGCATTTGTCGACGGAAAAATTCTTTTTTTTTCAATGCTGAATCCATTTAACTAGAAACTTCATGATAATTTTAGCAAAATTGATAAATAGTTGATAAATATTGTTTTTCTTTTTTAACAAATTTAATGAACAAATGCTTTATTCGGGCATCTGCCGACGGGAAAATTCATTCTTCTTAATTTTAGTCCTTTTAATTGAGAACTTCATAATAATTTCAGCAACATTCATAATTAGTTGATTAATTTTATGTTCATGAAGTTATGAATAAAGAGGATTGAAATCGAAAATAACGAATTTTTTCATCGAAAGATGCCAGAATAATGCATTTGTTTATCAAATTGTCAGAAAAAAATTTATCAACTGATTACGAATGTTGCTGAAATTGTCATGAAGTTCCCAATTAAAAGGTCTGAAATAAAAAAAAAATTTCCGTCGACAGATTTCCGAATAATGGATTTGTTTATTAAATTTGTTTGAAAAAAAAACATAAAATTTATCAACTAATTATAAATTTTGCTGAAATTATCATAAAGTTCCTAATTAAAAGGACTGGCATTGGAAAAAAATGAATTTTTCCATCGACAATTGCTCGAATAATGCGAAATTGGCGAAAGATGGCCCTGCAACGGTTAAAAATTCTACTATTTGGTTGAAAATTTAATTATTTTGTTGAAAATGCAACTATTTTGTTAAAAATTTTGGTCAAAAATTAATTTTTGATCCAAAATTAATTTTTTTAATCAAAAATTTAAATATTCCATTTTTGTTATAAAATTCATCTTTTTTAATTAAAAATTCACCTATCTGGTTGAAAAATTATGCTTTTCAAATGAAAATTCGAATACATGGTTGAAAAATCATGCATTTGCTGATAATTCGTCTTTTTGGTAAAAAATTAATCTTCTTGGTTAAAAAATCATTTTCTTAGTTGAAAATTCAAATACTTGGTTGAATGTTGAACTCTTTTGTTGGAAATTTATTTTTTATGTTGAAGATTTATCATCTCTGGCTTAAAATTCAACTATTTTATTGAAAAATTCTCTATTCTTGTTCAGACTTAATTTTATAAACTGAAAATGCAACTATTCCATTTTTGATTGAAAAGTGTTATTTCTAATTAAAAACTGTTTTTTTTATAGTTGAAAATTCATGTGTTTTGTTAATAATTCGTCTTTTTGGTAGAACATTAATCTTCTTGGTAGAAAATTCATCTTTTTGGTTGAAAATTCGAATATTTAGTTACAAAGCCATTTTTTTGTTAAAAATTGAATTACTTGATTGGAAGTTGAACTACTTTGTTAAAAATTTATGTTTTTTAAGATTCACCTCTTTGGTTGATAATTCAATTTTGGCTGAAATTCAATTCAACTCAATTTTGGTTTTAAATTAAGTTTTTTGTTGAAAATTCATATTTTCGGTTTTAAAATTCAACCATTTTGTATCAGAAATTGAATAATTTTCTTGAAAATTTTTCTTTTTGGATAGAAAATTAATTTCTTGGCAGAAGACTCATCTTTTTGTTTGAAAAATATAACTATTTAGCTGAAAATCCGTCTTTTTTGGTTGAAAATTCAACTACTTGGTTGAAGATTGAACTACTTTGTGAAAAATGAAATTTTTTAAAGATTCAATTCTTGGGTTGAAAATTTAACTATTTTGTTAGAATTTGTTTTGTATATGGTCAAAAATTAATTTTTGTACCAGAAAATTTAACTACACATATATTCCATTTGTGGTTGAAAATTTATCCTAATTCTAAGTTAAAAACTCGAATATTAGGTAGTAAATTCAGGTCTTTTGTTAAAAATTCGTCTTTTAGAAAATTAATCTTCTTTGTTGAAAATTCTGTTTTTGGTTGAATTAAACTTGTCGAAAATTTGTTGTTTTTTTGCTGAAAATAAATTTTTTTAACTGAAGATTTAATGATTCAATTTTTGGTTTAAAACTTATGTTGTTTAGTCAAAAATTCAACTATTTGGTTTCAAATTCATGTATATTGTTAGAAATTCGTCTTCTTATTCTTTCTGGTTGAGAATTTATGTTTGTAGGTAAAAAATTCAGCTACATATTTGGTTCAAAATTCAACTATTCTGCTGGAAGTTCAACTATTTTGTTGAAATTTCAGCTATTTTGTTATAGTCATCTTTTTTTATTAAAAATGCAACTATTTTGTTAAAAATATAATCATTTTGTTGGAAATTTAATTATTTAGTTTAACTAATCTTTTTAGGTCGAAAATTCAACTGTTTTTGAAAAAATTCGTCTTTTTGTCTTGAAAACTCAAATATTCAGTTAAAAATGTGATTATTTTGTTAGAGTGATCATTATTGGTTGCAAATTCAACTGTCTTGTTGAAAATTCGTCTTTTTGTATCAAAAAATGATCTCTTTTAGCAAAAAATGAATCTTCTTTGGTTGAAAATCAAACTAGGTTGTTGAAGATGCACTATATTTTGACTTAAAATCTTAGAAATTTAAAGCGTTTCACATTGAATTCAATACGGTGTCTAAATTAATTTCTATTTAAAAGATTATATTCCCCTATTTTCTTGAAAAATCACCCTATTTTCCCTATTTTGCGAGTATTTTTGTCTCACTAGAAACGCAAAAAAAAGCAGAAGAAACGTGAAATCCGTATTTATACGACTCTGTTACTTTCAGGGGAAAGGGGGGGGGGGGCGGAGG
>JAUMHM010000088.1:8849973-8874554 GCA_032362435.1 Melikaiella ostensackeni
CTTCCTACACCTATCCCCCCCCCCCCCGTTGAGTTTCTCGTTCTTACGTCATCGGAAAGAAATCATTCTATTGAAATACTTGTAAAAATTGGAAGTTTGGCAATTGCTTGAGCAAAAACTGTCCATTTTTCTGATAATCTTCTTTCGAATTATTCATTTTCAGGTTAAAAATTATGAGAAAAAATTATTATTACACTCAGAAAAAAATTCAGTTGATTAAAAAAAACAGTTTGTTCAACCTACTTTGTTTGTTAAAAACAAGAAATTTGGTCAACGCAACTGAACATTTGGTTCTTTTTAAAAAACGCAATGAATTTATTTGGTCAATTCAAAATAATTATTTATTTGAGCGTGTTTAGTCGATTCAACCATATAAATGTGTTGAGCGAAAGATATCATTTATTGGAAAATTATTTAGTTAATGTTACGAAATAATTTGGTTGATTCAAACAAATACTTCAATTAATTGCACTAAACATACCGACGCAGATTACGTCAGACCATGCCGTTGGCCAGATCGTCTCGCAAAGTTTCTTATCGTGTCGTGTGTGCATTATTATCGAAAAAAATAATGATCTGAACAACAATTGGTCAGACAAAAGTCTGCAGCAGTGTGCGGAACATTTTGAACATATAACCTTCAGTTCAGAGGGTTCCTGCCAGTGCACGTAACCTAACTTCAAAATTCATCTCAAATTTGGTTTAATCAATAAAAATATTTCTTGTAATCAACCAAATTATATGAACCAAAAAATTTGCTTGAATCAACCAAACATTTGGTTGACCATATAGCAATGCAGTTATTTGGTTGCTCCAACCAAATTTTTGTTGAATTGACCAAACTTTTTTCTGGGTATAGCCATTTTGAC
The DNA here is from genome assembly GCA_032362435.1 of Melikaiella ostensackeni. Taxonomy (NCBI): domain Eukaryota; kingdom Metazoa; phylum Arthropoda; class Insecta; order Hymenoptera; family Cynipidae; genus Melikaiella; species Melikaiella ostensackeni. The sequence continues at coordinate 8,850,843 of JAUMHM010000088.1, forward strand.
TAGAAGCCGTTTTCTGTACATTTGGTGCGGGGTGCTTTGAGGCAAACAATCATTCAGAGTGGAAGAGGAAGGGATAGGGAAATTGAGGGGTGAGAAGACCCCTATGCTGGAAGCTTTTATTTTAGTTCGATTTTCTTCAGAGATGGCTCAAATTGATGCTCTTGGCATGTAAAAATGAATTCAAAAATAAAATTTGCTATGTTATATTTTTTTCATATTAGTACTTAAAAAACAATAAAAATGAGAAAAATTGGGTAAATGGGCATTTTTTGGGGGTTTCCACCCTAATGTTCTCTAAAACTTGAGATGATGGACAACTTTTACCCCTGATTCGTGTTCAGCGCGAAAAAAATATATCGAAAACACTACTTCGCTATCCAGCAGCAGAGACAATGTTGAAATTTACAGTCCTGTATAATTGTAATGTTTCAATAAACAAGTTTACCGTGACAAGCACTTACAAACATATTTTGAATTCTTATTTAAGCAATGAGTAATTATATCACGATGATACAAAAGTTCTTATTTTTTCCGTTATATGTAAGTAACATCTGTTTACTAATGGAAATTTAGTATTACAATAGTAAAATATTCTCTTTCAAGAATCAGAATCTTAAGTATGTTACGATAATTGCAGGACTACATGCTCCTTGAATCACCCTTCTGAGGATGCAGCTCACGAATTACAGGAGGAAGCTGATAAAAAATCTACAGAAGAAGCCAGGAGGCAAGGTAATTGTTTACCAATTCCTGTTATAATAATTTCTATCAATACATCGCAAGTAGTACAAATTTGGACACTCGACTGCTGTCAGTATTTTCTTTTTCTTTTCAAGTTGAATATGTAGAAAATGAATAAATTACACAGCTCCACAAAAAAAAAAGTTGTCAGCCTCCGAAACCAGAATAGGCTTACCCTACGTTTTTGAAGTCGCTGAATCCGAATCCGGAGCCGGTTTGGCTCCATAACGTCACATTTCGTCCCTAACCTCAAAAATCATAGAAAATCGCTGATTTCAGGTGAAATATGATTCCCGTCTATGAAACGTGGTCATATTCTATGTTTTCAAGGTCGCTGAGTACAAATCCGGAGTCGCTGTGGTTCTATGACGTCACACTTCGTTCATAACCTCAAGAAATGTGGCAAATTGGTAGTTTTATGTAAAACATGCATTCTTTCAATGCAAAGTGGTCATATCCTACGTTTTCGAGGTTGCTGAGTACGAATCTGAAGTCGTTGTGGTTTTATGATGTGACATTTCGTCTCCAACCTCTAAAAAAAGTGGAAAATTGGTAATTTTATGTCAAATATGCATTTTTTCAATGCAAAGTGGTCATATCCCATGTTTTCGAAGCTGTTTTGCTTCACAATACGAATGTTTTTGCTCCCATACCGGTAGCACATTCAACTTCGTTGAAAGAGAATTACAAAAATATTAAATTAATATGGATAAATTGAAATATTCAGAACACAATTGGCGGATTTGTAGGGACTATGAAAAGATTGATTGGCCGGCCAAAGAAACTTTTGATCCAAGATCAGAGAACATCATCAACCTCTCACTAGTGGATCCGGCGAGAGTTTTACTGCTACCTCTGCATATAAAACTGGGCATGGTAAAGCAGTTTGTATCAGCATTAGAAGAAGAAGATAGCTGTTTTATATATCTTTAAGGATAATTCCCAGAACTATCGGATGCAAAACTAAAAGCAGGAATATTCGATGGACTCCGGATTTGTACTCAGCGACCTCGAAAACATAGTATATGACCACTTTGCATCTTGTATACACAAAATCGTGAATCTGTCAAGCTTATGGGTACAAAACTTTTCTTTCAGTGGGTCATCAGTTAACAGGTTCTATAATTGTTCTATAACAAAAGGGTGACACAGTTCTGTTGCAATTGTTACACTCAAATAACAGAAATGTTATGTAAGCAGAAGATACTATTGTTATATAATACTGTGACAAATGAGTTACATTATTGTTTTAGAAATGTGTGTAGGAATTGTTCTGCAACAGTGGTTACATAACTGTTACAGAAGAACAGTGTTACAGACATTCTGTAACATTCGCCCCAACAGAGGTTTATAATAATTAAAGAACTGTGTCCAGGAACTGTTCTGTAACTGAAAGACATGGTACAATGGGACGAAAAGTAATAATCCTTTTTAGTCAGCATAGCGACCGGCCAGTAGTCTATTGAGCTAGAGCGTTTCAGCCTAATAGACTACTATGCATTTCATGATATATTTCAAGGATGTACACTAGGTATCTGAAGTTGAAGAGTAAGCATTGTTAAAAATGATATATAAAATCGAGGAAAACATTCCTATTGTTAATTGTAACTAATTTTTGAAGAGAACTAAAGGCGAACTTTAGACAGAAATGTTTTAACTTAAATTTGTTTACTTAACAATAAATATTTAGCGTTTTATGTTTTTTCTTTCTCTTTGGGTAAAAGTTCAATTCTTATTTAATCCTGATGTTGTGGGGCTACTATTTTATTTTTTGAAGGATTCTCTACAAATCTCATAAAGATCGAAATGAAATCTACTATCTTATGAAAATCTTTTGTATACTAAAAAAGAAACACCCATAAAGTTCACAAATCAAAAATAGACTTCGAAACTGCCCACTTTTACGGCTCATTATAGAGACAAATGTACAATAAATATATAACAAAAAGAAAAAAGAGGGAGAAAAAGAAAAAAGTCGACCATACCAACTTCTCACTCTTTCTTTTCTCTGTCTTTTTTATTCTACTGGGGACCGACATGTTTCGAAGTCAATTCAGACTTCCTCATGAGGGATTATTTGTGGGAAAACCTCGTTTATAAATAATGAAACCTATGTTAATTACGTTCAAATATCAGCTGGAAATAAAAATAAAGAATTTAATATCAAATGTTGTTTGGTCAGTTTTTCTATTTCTTTATTAATATCAAACATCTTTAAGAGCGAATTAAACATAGTTTCGTATGAAAATTTTTTTGCATTAAAATAGAAAACATCAGAAGTTTCTGTGTATATGTACATGGCAAACTTTTTATATCAATTTCAAGACAGATTTCTAACATTTATTGGTAGTTTCATTAAAAGTTTATTCGTATCTTTTATTGTTAAAGTCAAAACCTACTTTCTTGTTAGTATCAAATATCTTTTTTGGAAAATCCCATGAATCTTGCAGTTTATCAATAAATCTTTCTGTAATGCATCCAATCTCAGTTTTTTACTCATTGAAAAATTCCTGAATATTTTTTACCAGTTCTCCAATCACACCCATCACATTCCCCCAATTTTTATAAATTTCACTGAAATTCATGATGCCAAAAACAGAAAAATTAGAATAAATAGAAAGTTAACTTCCTGCATAGAAAATAAAAAAATTGTAATCTAATGTTTCATAACAATTAACCACAAACACTAATTGAAAAAACATTTCAATTATGTCAAGAAGACAAAATAGATATTCAAAACATTTTGTCATCAATAAGATTGAATTAATAAAATTTAAATTGTTTTTAATTTTCTAAAACAAAGACAGTAATCCACTTCTTTAATGCATAAAAATTTTAATTTATGAGAAAGGGATTCTTCACAGTAAAAATTTTTTACGCTTTTAATCGGGAAGAAACTTCAGAAATACAAAGTGCAGTGTTCCGAATCTCGTCGTAAACTGACATTTACTGTCAACAAGAGATCTCAGAGAAAATCTCATATTTTGGGAACCCCTCATAAAAACCACATGTTCGAAGAATGTCAACTGATTTCAGGAAAATTCAGGGTATCATTTCTTTCACCTCAAGATATGCAAATCCTTTTTGGTAAACTTATTTTTAGATAAGTACCAGGATTAAATTTTAATTATTTTAATATTTATTGTACCTCAGTTTATGTACATCCTTCTGGCTACCTTATTTTATTTATAATAAGTACCAGGATGACATTTTAATTATATTAACAGTGTATTTGAAAAAAAAATATATATATAGTAGACTAAAAATATATTAAATAAATTAAAACTCCAGAAGCATCTGTAAAAATCATAAGATTAGAAAAAATTCAACATAAAAAACCGATTTAAAAAAATTATTAATAAAGACTCAATGAACATAATAACAGAATATATATATGACATCTTCCTCTGAGTACCATTTTTTATACGTAACGAGAGTATCATTTCTTTCAACTAAATGTATGTAGAACCTATTGACAACCTTATCTTTTGATAAGTACTCTCTTTGGTACGTTTTTATCAAGAAATTTGTATTTGAGAAATATATTGTTTATAAAATTAACAATTGTGTAAACTCTAAATAAAATTTTTAAAATAAAAATATACCGAAGAGATTCGTGGAGAATTCTTCAAAGAATAAAATAATATCCTTACAATATTAGGGATAAACAGGAATTTCAAGTTTTACCTAGAGAGAGAAAAAAAATGAAACTCTAAATATTTATTAAGTAAACAAATTTAAGTTGAAATATTTTTGTCTGAAATTCGCGTTCAGTTCTCTTCCAAAATTAGTTACAATTAACATTGGAAATGTTTTCCGTGATTTTGTAAATCATTTCAAATAATGCTTACTTTTGAACTTGAGATAATTAGTGTACATCCAGAGCTGAATTTAGAATTCGGAGGCCCTGGGGCCAACATTCGGTGGGGGCCCCTAAAACTTCTGTGGATATAATCAAGTATACTCAAGTGAAACGATATGCTTACGCATAATATATTAAAATTTTATTCTTGTATAGTGTTTCGCTCACTTACAATCGTTTCGTACTTCTAAGCAAAAAAAGCTTTGCGCGATTTCTTATTTGCGAAAGTTTTGGCAATATCATCAAAATTCGTATCACGAAGTATGTCGCTCTCCAAACTGAGAAGTATTAGATTCGACAAGCGTTCTTGATTCATTGTTGTTCGCAATCTGTTCACTAAAGATGTATAGATAAGTAGATTTTATACAGTCCACGGAGAGAAATATTCGTTCAAAATTATCAAACTCGTCCATTAATGTTGAAAATCGATGAAAAAAGCATCACATAACTTTACTTTGAAAATTTAAATTTGTTTACGTATTATACTCACCGATGATCTACATCCGATTTCCAATGTTTTTATCCTTCAACGATTTTGTAATTGAATTATCACGTATATCATACTCTCAGTTCAATCTCTCTCTCAAAATATAACACTTTTTCAGCTTTTGTCTCTATCCCAGTGTTTCCAACAAGCACTCTCTACTCTACTGTGCACGTATCACGCTCGGCCTCTGATTGTTTGCTATTCGCGCGCAGTTTGAAATGCTAAAAAATATTATTTTTATTGTTTATTATAAATAATGGAATTTTAACTTATAGAAATGTTTCTTTGATCGATATTAAGGGGTTAGGCCACTGTAGAGCACGAAAAAATAGGCAAATTTCGGGATTTTTTTTTGGCGCAATAAAGAGATCAATCGAAATTCTGTAAAATGAGATTTATAATACTAGTAATAAAGTATAGAAAATATTTTTTTTTTAAGTTCGTTCATGACAAAATGGCGGCTGCGTAGCATTTCTCCGTCGGCTCCTTTTTTTTAAGGTGTCCACGGCCGGAAACCTAACTCCCGTAATTTTTGAGCTGGAACGAAAAACCAAAGTCTTTTTGATTCTATAGAACAACAGCAAGAGACGTACGTGGGATTTTTTTTGATATATTGATTTTTCGCGATATGGTGCACTTTTGAAAAAAAAGTTTAAAATTTCATGAAAAAATCGTCACAAAATTGTTTATAAAAAAAACTATGCAATATAAAGAAAAAATCCTACGTACGTCGCAGGAGAAAGCAATTTTGAATATACCTTTGAAATTTTAGGTTGATCGGTGAGGATTTGCTCGAATTATGTTTCCGGCCAATTCAAAAAAAGTGGTTTCGAAAAAAACGCGTTTAAAGTTAAGCACTCTAGAGCCAGGAAACTCGTCCACTTCCGTAATAACAAAGCGAACCGTTCAAAGACGCGGTTCATACGGCTCTGTCTATTTACGTTCGAGTTGCTCCGCCATATTTGGACTTTTAGACATTTTTTCCGCCCTCCATCTTTTGGTATATTATTTTTATGACTCTAAAACACCTTTGAAGCAAAAAAAAAATTTCGATTTTTTAAAAATTCTACAGTGGCCCAACCCCTTAATAAATCTTGATAAAAAATGTAAGGAGATACAAGTGAGTACCGAAGGATATTTTTTATTTACACAATATGCACTTAATTAATTTTTATTTTTATCAAGATTCATTAATATCGCTCTAATAAACATTCCTATAAATTAAAATGCCATTATTTATAATAAACAATAAAAAGAATATTTTTAGCATTTCAAACTGCGCGCGAATAACAACCAATCAGAGGCCGAGCGCGACGCATGCGCAGTAGAATACAGAGCGCTTGTTGGAAGCATTACTCGATCCGTCCAAAAGAATAAACGTGAATGACACACTCACAACACCCATAACCTAACTCATGTTGAGTAAGTTTTTTTATAATTATTGCATTTTTTAATTCAAAAATTGACATCACTGATTGACATCACGCGGGAAATTTAAATGTTACTAATAAGAAATAGAAATCGCACACAGGAAGTGAGTTTTGGAACGCATACTCCAGCTGATCGACTTCGCGCGGAAAATTTGAATGTGACTTATAAGCAACTCCTGCCAACAACTACACCAAAGAATATTTTTTGTCTTTATTTATATCGGATTCGGGATTAATTTTTGAAAAACTCCGAAAATTCTCAATTTTTCCGCATTGGTAGGGGCCCCTAATTCGTGGGGGTCTTGGGGTCATGGCCTCGCTGGCCCCGTACTAAATGCAGCCCTGATTTTGCGATTCCTAAGGAATCATATTGATTGATCACATAAACGAGTGTTATTCATATTGAAAGTGTAATCGATGCCGTAAAAGCATATTCTGCAGACCTCGAGGAATTTTACTTTTCTGAAGGGATGAAAAAATTGGAATCTTGCCCGAAGGAGACTATGTTGAGAAATAAAGGCAAACTTTTCAAAAACAAAAAATGTTTACTTGCTTCTTTTACCAAACTTATCAAACGAGCCGCATATGGTTGAAATATTGAGTAAAAATTTAAAATCTTACTCATGAGGGGGGGGGGGTCACAAAAATTTTACGAATCCTTATAGTAGAGGAGGAGGGGGTCAAAAATTTGAAAAATCATCCTTACGTAATTCATTGGATGTTCGCTCATTAAAAAGTAAATAATTTAAATTTGAAGCTAAGGAAGCAAAGTTGGAATTCAAAAGTTAGATACTCGTAAGTACAGGTAAAGCATTAAGGTTTATTGCAGGGTTGGAAGGTGAGAATTATTCATAAACGTAGGCCGGTTCAAAGTGGTATTCGCGTTTTGCTACACAGTCGCTAGAATTTCGTCGAATATTACTGTCTGGAATCCTCGCATAATAAACACATAATGGTAATCCTTAAAACAATAATTAGCTCCAAGAGTAACCACCCCTTCGTCTCTCTGAATCCACCAGAGACGATACACCCCCAGAGTATTAGCAGTCGCAATTCGTTGCCGAATTAATACCGTCCCCATATTTTCTCCCTCTTATATCTCTTAAACTCTCAAAGCCTTGATCAAATTTTCTTATCATTTGTTTATTTTTGAATTCAAAAAAATAAGACCAAACTTAAAAAAAGTAGAAAAACAGATGTTTCTTGATAGTCGGTACGGTACAACGAAAATTATCCAAAATTGGCTCAAATTGTTAAGAAGGCATGAGACAAGGCATATGTGTTCTTTTTGATCTCAAAAAAGTTTAAGGATGGGGTGCAGAACAATTTTTGAAATAGTTTTTTGTTTTGAAAATCCGGTATTTTCAGAATCTGGAAATAAGTTTGAAAAAACTAAAAAATTAGCAGAATGGCAGCTATTTTTCTGAAAGTAAAAAATTTGGGTTTTTTTTGGAAAAATATGCGAGATCAGGAACAAAATTCAAGTCAAAATTGTTCTCCTCTAAGAGAACTACAAAAACCGTTTGTTGAGAACCTTCAAGAATGTGTATTTTTACTAAAAAAACGGTTTAAAACATTGAAATTTTACTTCGCATTTTTACCCGTACCTAGTATATCTTTCGAAAAACCCCAAATTTTTGATTTTCAGATAAATTGCCGCCATTTTGTTAATGTCATGGTTTTTTCAAATTTTTTTTCCAAATTTGAAAAATTTAGGAAATCGTCCAGAATAATAGAAAAGAAAAAGTCAATTATCTCCATCATTTTAAAAAATACTATACTTAAAAAAAGTGCTAATCTTTGGAAATCTTAGTTCTATTAAATCGCAGAAAGAGCGCTTAAAAGCAACCACCTTCAATGTGAACATTTTTTTCTCTTGAAAGTTTCTGATTTTAAAATGTTAATTCATGAAAAAAATCCAATTTGAAATTCTCAAAATAATTAAAACATTATACATTAGAGTGGAGTGAAAACGCTAAAATTCATCGAATCTTTTGAGCTGAGGGTAATATCTTTTGTTACCCTTTTTGATTTGAAAATTCAAATTTTGGAACATTCAAAGAAAATTTCCTGTTGGTTAAAAAATTATGACGAATTTTCCATATGTACAGTTTTTACTTGTGAATAATAATAATAAGGAAAAAAATGTTTTGCACAATTTACACTCTTTTGGAAATTTGAACAAAAACACGTTTTTTGGATTGACTCATATGCACACAGTTTGAGAAAAAGTGAATATGCCGAATCTGAAATTACTTCAGCTTGAACGAAAAGAACACGTTATTACTTTGCTTTTTCGAAAAAAGAAAATTTCGTGACTTATTGATTTTGGAATTCTTTTTATTCGACTTTTGAACGTTTCAAGCACTTCAAAAAAATTTTTTCCATTAAAGCGAAACAATAGAATTTTCTTTGGCTCAACGATTCAACTTGAAGATATTTTAGGTTCGACATATATTCAACTTTTTTCGAAAAAATGTGCATTTAACTCAATTTAGAAACAACATGTTTTTTGTACATTTTCAAAAAATTCAAAATTATGCACAAATTTTATTTAGTTTTTGTTACTGTTTACTGCCAAAAACTTTATCTTTAAAAAAATTATCATGATTATTTAATCGATAAATTTTTACTTGAATTTTTAAAAATCTGAATGTTCAAATAAATAAAGAGAGCCCTAGAGAAAGTTTCGAATAGGAATTCATTTTGAATTATTCTGAATTATTTCGAAATCTGTATCCGAAGCAATCCGACCCAATCAGATTTATTCCAAAACAATTGGAACCAAATTTCCAATACGAATTAATCCGAATCAATCCGAACTCGGATTGATTTAGACCAATTTTCAATGAAAATAAATCCGATTCAGTCCGAATAAATCCGGTTCAATCCGAACTTGGATTAATTCGGATTGAAAATTCACTATATATCGATTCAAATTCGGGTTTATTCGGATTGATTCGGACTGGAAGTTTAGATTGAACCGGATTGAGTCGCATTCATTTTTAACCGATTCGGATCGACCGAACTTGAGAACTTTTTTGGATTGAATCGGATTAATTCGGGTTGGTTCGGATACAGATTTTGGAATAATTCGGATCGGTACAGAATGAATCGGAACAAATTCCTATCCGAAACTTTCGCCAGGAAACAGAAGGTATAAACAGATTTAAAAAAAAAAAAATTTCACTCTGTTCGGATGCTAACCCAAAACGATTCGATCAATTTTAGCATTTTCGTGAATTTACAATTCTTAAAGCTTCAGCGAAAAAAATTTGTTTAAACAATTTCAATTTAAAAATGATAGAGTTTTAAATTCTTAAATAGCAAGTAGTATTTCAAACCCTTTCAATTTTAAAAAATGCTAGCAACTTTAAATAGCTCAGTCATTGCGGCTTTTCATTTAAAACTGTACCATTCTTCTGCTTTCTAAAAATTATTATTGTAATGATAATTTTTATTTTGAAATTGTTGAATTAGAAATCGCTTGAATTAAAAATCTGAATTTTTAAACGCATGAAAAAGTAAAAACCAAAACTGTGACTTTTAAATGAAATAATTTACTTTCCGCATGAAATATCATATTGTGTGACTAGTGAGAGAAGGAGAAGATTCTTAGAGCGCGGTAACACGCTCGAGGACTCTTCTCCTTCGACCACTAGTCGCACACAATATTTTATTCAACTACTGCGAGAAATATCTCATTTCTCGGCCCTGTTGAGAGAGGGGAAAATAACAGCTTACCTGATTGATTGACGCAAATATAGTCGTCAGAGTTCTTTTGAAGTTCTAATTTTGAGGTTATGGAAAAATGGCAGTGTTGAGCAGTGTTGCCAACATAGTCCGCGTTTCAAAACTTTATTAATAGTGAAATAATGAAATTTCATTATTGTACTAATGGGAAAACATGTTGATTACTTATACTAATCGTCAACAATCAGGTAATGTATTACTTTTCCCACTCGAAACAGGCTCGGAAATGAGATATTTCTCGCGGGTGTTGAATAAAAAATATTTATAAACTTGAATCTCATTTGGAAGTAGAAGCAGAATTCATTTTCATAAGCAATAAAGCATCAGAAGACCTGAATTAGAGAAAGGCGAGTTATTTTTCTTACTTCAGTCCCTCATTTATGCAGATTTATTAAGCGCAACTTTTCGCACTTCAGTTCAGGTAAGGGGATATAAGGCATATTTATACAATTCCGAGACTTACTCTGGGTTCCTTCGTTGGCAAACGACTTTTGAAAGTCTCGCGGTAAAACATCCGAGTTAACAAGGCAAGGGGGTGGGGGTGGCTCGCAGGGATGGCCAAGTGGTAATAGTTTTAATCCGGTGTCTTGAAGTCTGGATTTGGCGTGGTGGCAGTTAGTGGTTCCTGCAAGTGCAGGCGATTCTACTTCGCACTCTGATATCATAATCCTAATAATCGCCGTTATTGCCGCCATTTACTTAATCCACAACTCCACGACTCCCACGCATAGTGGGCTGAGAGACATCGAAAACTGGCCAAAATTCAAGATTTCGTAGAATTTGTATGAAATTTGGTATAAAAAGGGTTTTTGAGGTCGCTAATTTCGACTTTGACGTCAAAAGTTACAAATTAAAAATGACGGATCCAATATGTCGGACAGCATTTTAAAATTTCAACAGATTTGCCTATAACTTGTGACGAGAGGGTTTTTAAGGTCTCTAATTTAGATTTTGACGTCAAAAGTTACAAATTCAAAATAGCGAATCCAATATGGCGGCTAAATTTTCAAAATTTTAACAGATTTGCCTATAACGTGGAACAAGGGGGTTTTTAAGGTCGCTAATTTCGTTTTTGACGTCAAAAGTTACAAATTGAAAATAACGAATCCAATATGGCGGCTAAATTTTCAAAATTTTAACAGATTTGCCTATAACTTGGAACAAGGGGGTTTTTAAGGTCGCTAATTTAGATTTTGACGTCAAAAATTACAAATTCTAAATGGCGGATCCAATATGGCGCCCAAAATGTTGAAATTTCAACAGATTTGCCTAAAACTTGGAAAAAGGGGATTCTTGAGGTCGCCGATTTCGACTTTGATGTCAAAAATTACAAATTCAAAATAGCGAATCCAATATGGCGGCCAAAATTTTAAAATTTCAACAGATTTGCCTATAACTTGTAACAAGAGGGTTTTTAAGGTCTCTAATTTAGATTTTGACGTCAAAAATTACAAATTCAAAATAGCGAATCCAATATGGCGGCTAAAATGTCAAAATTCTAACAGATTTGCCTATAACTTGGAACAAGGGGGTTTTTAAGGTCGCTAATTCCGATTTTGACGTCAAAAGTTACAAATTCTAAATGGCAAACAAAATTTCCATATGTTTACAGATTTGACTAATACTTAGTACGAGGGAGTTTTTAAGATTGTTAATTTTGATTTTTACGTCAAAAGTTACAAATTCAAAATGGCGGATCCAATATGGCGGCCGAAATCTGAAAATTCTAACAGATTTGCCTAAAACTTTGAACGAGGGGATTCTTGAGGTCGCTGATTTCGACTTTGATGCGAAAAGTTACAAATTCAAAATAGTCAATCCAATATGGAAGCCAAAATTTTAAAATTTCAACAGATTTGCCTATAACTTGAAACAAAAGGGGTTTTTAAGGTCGCTAATTACGATTTTGACGTCAAAAGCTACAAATTCTAAATGGCAACCAAAATTTCCATATGTTTACAGATTTGCCTAATACTCAAAGCGAGGGGGTTCTTAAGATCGCTCATTTCGATTTTGACGTCAAAAGTTACGAATTGGCAATGGTGGATCCAATATAACGGCCAAAATCAAGGAGTCTACTCAAATCCTGGAAAAAAATTCCCCGACAATTCCAGGTTTTTTCCAGGTATTTATAGATTTTTCAAGGTATAATTTTTCTTAATAAGGAGCCATTCAGTATTTTTCAAAGCAATCGACCCTACACTGTTTTGGTTGATGATTCAACTATTATGTTGCAAATTCAACTACTTGGTTGAAAATTAACTTTTTTGTTGAAAAATCATATTTTCCGGTGTAAAATTGAACTGTTTTGCAGAATATTCGTCTTTCTGTCTTGAAATTTTAATATTTTGGAAGAAAATTGAACTATTTGGTTTAAAAATTCGTCTTTTTTGTTGAAGAAAACTGTTTTTGATTTAAAAATTGAATCTCTTTTGGTTGAAATATAAACCATTACATTCTTCGCTGAAAATTCAACTTTTTTGGTTGAAAGTTCAACTATTTGGTTTGAAATTAGTCTTTTTGGTTTTAAAAGTAATCTTTTTTGGTTAAAAATGTAACTTTTTGGTCACAAATTTACCTGCTTTGGTCGAAGATTCCACTGTTTTGGTAGAAAATTCAACTATTTGGTTGGAAACTACTATTTTGTTGTAAGTTCGTCCTTTTTTCAATTCAAATGTTTTTCATTTCAAAATTAAATCTTTTTTAGTTGAAATATCAACTTTTACATCTTTTGTTAAGAATTCACCCCTTAGGCTTGAAAATTCAACAATTTGGATAAAACAATTTTTCTTTCTTGACTGCAAAATCTTTCTTGTTTGAATTTCAACTCTTGATGAGAATCCATGTTTTTGGTTTAAAAATTCATCTTTCTTGGTAGAAATTTCATCTTTTTTGGTTAAAAATATAACTTGGTGGTCCAAAATTAACCTGTTTTGGTTAAAGATTCAACTGTTTTGGTGGGAAATTCAACTATTTGGTTGAAAATTAACAGTTTTGTTGAAAATTCGTCTTTTTTCGTGAAACTCAACTGTTTTTTACTCAAAATTTGGATTTTTTCTAGTTGAAATATAAGCTATTAGATTTTTAATTAAGAATTCAACTTTTACGGTAGAAAATTCAACTATTCGGTTGGAAATAAACTTTTTTCTTGAAGATTTATATTTTCGGGTTCAAAATTCAACTGTTTTGCAGAAATTTTATCTTTTAGGCTTGAAAATTCAACAATGTGGTTGAAATATTTTTTATTTCTTGTCCAAAAAATCTCTCGTGTTTGAATTTTGACTTTTGTTGAAAATTTGTCTTTTTGGTTTGAAAATTCATCTCATATGGTAGAAATTTCACCTTTTTGGATGAAAATGCAACTTTCTGGTAGAAAATTAATCTATCTTTGTTTAGGATTCAACTATTTTGGTAGAAAATGCAAGTATTTGGTTGAACATGAACTTTTTTCATCGAAAATTCATATTTTCGGCTTAAAAATTCAACTGTTTTTGAAAAAATTAGTCTTTTTGGCTTGAAAGTTCAACAATTCGGTTAAAAATTGACTATTTTGTTGAAAATTTGTCTTTTTTGTTTATTCAGCTGTTTTTGATTTACAATTTTAATCGATTTTGGTTGAAGTATCAATTATTACATTTTTGGTTGAGAACTCATCGTTTTTGATTAAAAATTCAACAACTTGGTTGAAAATGCAACTACTTTGTTAAGAATTCATTTTTTTGTTAGAGATTCATCATTTAAGTTGAAAAATCATCTGTTTGTAGAAATTCAACCTTTTTTAGTTAAAAATACAAATGTTTGGTTGAAAATGATGCAAAGAAGTTTGATTTAAATCAGTATAAATCCAGTACTACAAAAATTACTTTTATAAATATATAAAAATTTCCTAACAATTCCAGGTTTTCCAGGTTCTCCAGGTGAGTATACACCCTGAAAATGTTAAAATTTTTTACATAATTGCATGAAACTTGGTCAAAGAAGGTTTTTGAGGTCGCTAATTTCGATTTTGGCGCCAAAAGTTACAAATTCAAAATAACGGCCAAAAGTTTTAAATTTTAACAGATTTACCTGAAACTTTGTACAAGGGGATTCTTGAGGTCCCTGATTCCGACTTTGACGTCAAAAGTTACAAATTCAAAATAGCGAATTCAATATGGCGGCCGAAATTAAAAAAAAATTACACATTAGCTTAAAACTAAGTACAAGGTGGTTTTTAAGATCGCGAATTTCGATTTTGACGTCAAAAGTTACAAATTCTAAATGGCAACCAAAATTTCCAAATGTTTACAGATTTGCCTAATACTTAGTAAGAGTGGGTTTTTGAGATCGTTAATGTCGATTTTGTCGTCAAAAGTTATAAATTCAACATGGCGGATCCAATATGACGGCCAAAATGTTAAAATTTCCAAATAATTGCGTAAATGTTGGTAAAAAAAGGTTTTTGAGGTTGCTAATTTCGACTTTGGCACCAAAAGTTAAAAATTAAAAATGGCGGATCCAACATGGCCTCCAAAATAAAAATTTTTTAACAGATTTGTCTAAAACTTTGTACAAGGGGATTCTTGAGGTCGATGATTACAAATTTGACATCAAAAGTTACAAATCCAAAATAGCGAATCCAATATGGCGGCCAAAATTATAAAATTTTAACAGATTTTCCTATAACTTGGTACAAGCGGGTTTTTAAGGTCGCTTATTTCGATTTTGACGTCAAAAATTACAAACTGGCAATGGCGGATCCAATATGGCGGCAATTTTTTTTTTTTACATATTCCCCTGAAACTTGGTACAAGGGAGTTTTTAAGATCGCTAACTAAAGTTACCAATTCAAAGTGGCGAATAAAATTTGACGGTCAAAATGTTAAAATTTTTACATAATTGGGTAAAACTTAGTAAAAGGGGGTTTTGGATGTCACTAATTTCGACTTTGACGCCAAAAGTTACAAATTCACAATGACAGATCCAATATGGCGGTCAAATTTTTTAAATTCCAACAGATTTGCCTCAAACTTTGTACAAGAGGGTTCTTGAGGTCGCTGATTTCGACTTTGACGTCAACAGTCACTAATTCAAAGAGGCGGATCCAACATAACAGCTCAAATTTGACATTTTTGACAGATTTGCCAGTCTCTTGAAATAATACAACCAATTTTCATTCAAAAGAGTTGAGTTTTCCACGAAGGAAGATTTTTTAATCCAGAAAGGAAAACAATTCCAACCAAGTTGTTGAGTTTTCAAGCCAAAAAGCCAAATTTTCTGAAAAACAGTTAAATTTACCATAAGAACGAATTCTCAACCAAAGTGGATGAGTTTTTAAAAAAGTTAACGATTTCCAATAAAAAATTTCATTCTCAACCAAACAATAAGGCTTTTAACCCAAAAAGATGCATTTTTAAACCATGAAGCAAAAATTTTACTATTATAAAATAATGAATCATTAACCAAATAAAATTAATTTTCAACTGTTGAAAATTCAAGAAAAAAACGGTGACCCAAATATCGATTTTTAAAAAAATTTTATTTCATTGATCAAAATGTTATTTATTAAAACCTCATGTAAGATTACGTAAACATAACATTTAAAGCACTTGTTTTCAATAAAAAATTCGCTTTTTCCTTTAATTTTCAACTGTTGAGAATTCAACTTTCAATAGCTAAATTTTGTATTAAAACAAGTGTCAAAAATGTTATGTTTACATACTTTTGAATGAAATTTCAGTAGATAATCACTCAAATTCATAATTTTTTTTTCTGTTTTGAAAAGGGCCGATTTTTTTGATAACGGGTAGCAATTGGCAAATATTCTTTTGGCAAATTAACAGTCATCCAATGAAATCTCAGTAGAGAATATGTGAGATTAAAAAAAAATTTCAACTCTGATAATTCCTATGTAAGGAGAAAGGAAAAACTATGGCAAAAATTTGCGTTAAACATAGAAACGCTGACAATATAGAAAAATTGAACCAGGTATTGATTAATATCCGTAACAGAAACAGTTTTTTTCTCAATTTTATGCGCTCCAAGAAGTGTTGAATGTATATACCTTCTTATTTTGAGATTTTCCAAGAAACACATCGACTGTTCTATTTTGATTAATTTTTTTTGTAGGGTAGTTTCCTTAAGGATAAAATTCCTAAATTTTTAATTTAAGAAAAACTGGAATTTGTTAGTACGTTCAATTTTTTATACCACTTTACTGAAAAAAATAGCAAAAATTTAGCCTTCTCTGAAAAAGTACCAGAAAAGTAAAAAAGTGTGGAACTTTGAAGTCTGCTAAAAAGAAAAGACTCATTCTATATTCAACTTTTGATATTTGCATGAATCTAGAAGTTTATGATTATTAATTTTTTGAGTGGAGTATAAAATTAAAAAAAGGGAAGTTGGAAGTCAAGATAAGGGAGATTCCGGCGAGTCAGTATTTACTGCCTTAAGTGGTCCGCGAGATTCGTCCTAATGGCCGCAAGTTGCCTACAAACTATTCGCGTTTCCACTCGCCGTGTTCCACGTTTTGCCGGATCATATAAATTTGGTTACCCCTTTTCTCTTCTGCTTGTTCATCCAAGTGGTGGCTGGCTGTTTCTTAAACACAAAAACTCAGTTTCTAAATCTCTGCCCTAAACTTTGCCACTTTCCAGGGAAAAATATGTTTATTAATCGCGCGTGGTGCCTCGCTCTGGAACCACCTCTGACTCTCAAAGCGTATTGCTCTCCCTTCTCAGACTAAGTAAGTGTGATATTCTCAACCTTTTATTTTCTTTATGGTTTCAAGCGTTAAGAAGGGGATGAATATTTTCGTTCAGAAATTATTTGATTTAACAGGTCATATAGTCTATATCACAGAAAAGAGAGAGAAAATATGGAAGATTTTTAGGGGAAGAAAATAAATATGATGAAAGAGGGATCGAAATATGAGACCGTCCGCGAAGAAAGGGATCGACAGTTTTTATTTGCTCTTTCATAATAAAAAATAATGATTCTTTTATCTGTGGAAGGGGGAGGGGGCAATATTGAGAACAGGCAAACTGTATTCGTAAGCATACGCAGACGATGTACGAGGGTCGTTTGATAAGTTTGGTAATGACGAAAACCAATTTTTTTTTTTCGAAATGTTTGCCTTTATTTCTCAACATCAGCTCTTTCGAGGGCTACACGCTTAGTCCGGTGAGATTCCAATTCTTTCATCCCTCCGGAAAAGTAAGATTTCTCGAGGTCTGCAAAATACGCATTTACGGCATCGATTACTTCTTCATTGGATGAGAATCTTCCCACCGAGCCAGGTCTACAAGTTGGGGAACAGAAAGAGTTCGCACGGAGCCAAGTCTGATGAAAAAGGTGGATGAGGAATCAATTCGAGGCCCAGTTCGTGTATTTTTGCCATTACGATTGCGAGGATGTGAGCCGGTGCGTTGTCGTGATGAAACAGCCCTTTTTTCTGTGCCAACTGTTGCCGTTTTTTGGTAGCTCGGTTTTCAAAAGGTCCAATAATGATGCATAGTACGTTCTTGTTATAGTTTTACCCTTCACCGGCTAATCAGTGAGGATGATTCCTGGGAGAACCCAAAATACTGTGGGCATCACCATCTCAGCTGACAAAACAGTCTTCGTCTTCTCTGGTGCACTTCCACCATGCAGTAGCAACTGCTTTGACTGCTGCTTCGTCTCGGGAGTATTGTGGTGGATCCACGTTTCCTCCACAGTCACGAATCGACGTAAAAAGTCTTGCGGATTCCGATCAAACTTCGCCAAACACTGCGCTGAAACGTCTTTTCGGATGCGCTTTTGATCGGGAGTCAGCAATGGCAGCACCTATCATGCACACACCTTAACCTCCAGTTTTTCGTGCAAGATATTATAGACTCGTTTAGTGGAGATGCCTACAGCCTTAGAAATCTCACACACTTTGATTTGTCGAACTTCCATAGCCATATGATGAATTTTTTCCACCATGTCCGATTTGGTGACCCCGATTGGGCGTACGGAACGCGCTTCATATTTAGTTGTAGTTCGGCCATATTTAAATTTGTTCATCCAAAAATAAACGGTTTTCAAACGGAACTAGCCAGGCCCTCTATATTTTTTCAGATCAGCAAAGGATCATAAATGAGGAAAAATATCCGGGGGCCTTCCAAACCCCGATCGCAATTTCTACATGGGTAGTTGTCAGTTGTTTGCAACGTTTTTATTCAGCTTCAGATAAAAGATATTTCTGGTATTTACTGTGTCGGTATTTTTACAGCGCTGCTGTAAATTTCTGTGAAATTAAATATCATAGATTTATTGCACGCGTGTAAAATTACACAAACGTTCTTCCACACTTTCATGTAAATTTCCCACAGTAATCACTGGCATTTTTATGTCCTATAATTAATGTCGGAGAATTACTTGTTTATTGTAAACTTCATACAGATGTGGGAAAATTCCTTCAGCACTTAGTGCGAATTTACAATAAACGTGTAGTTTTTGCACAACAACCATAGGAAAAAGTTACAGAACGAAATTTATTTTTCAGCCACATTTCTTATAGTGCAAATATGATTAATTTTCATTATTTTCGAACACGGAAAGTTTTATCGAATCTAATGAAAATAATCTGTTATTTCGATTTCCACCACATACGAAAGTTTCCATTTTGAACCTAAGTATGACTTTTATGTATTTCCTCCATTTTCCTTGATTCTCTGATGTTTAAAAAAGGTTGTAATAGATGAGACAGAAGAAGTTTTGGTTGTACCGCTGTGGCCAGTGTGATCATGATATCCTGTATTTGATGATTTTTTAATTTGAGAGCCACTAATTTTTTGTCCTCAAGTCGATTTACTCACGTCTCCTTTCAGGAAGGAACACCCACTGTGGAAAACTCTTACCCTGGTAGCAGGCAGATTATCAGGGAAGCGTTCCAACGAAAGGGTGTATCAGAGGACGCGATTCTGATAATGTTTGCTTCCTTAGCTGAGTCTACTCTAAAGCAATACGAGAAACCTCTACGGATGTGGTGGAGTTATTGTTTTGATAGAAAAATTTATGTATTTGATGCCGATATCGAGCATGTAATAACTTAATTAACGGAGATTTTTGAGATTGCTGGAGCCTACGGTACTGTTAATTCTTACAGATCGACTTTGTCTCTAATTCTATCGCGCGACATAGGAAATGACACGACTATTAAAAGGATGTTTAAGGGAATTTCCGTATTAAAGCCACAGAGAGCTAAATACGATTGGACTTGGGATCCACCTTTAGTTTTGGATTACCTAAAAACACTGTACGAGGGTCATTCAATAAATACTTAGCCTACAAAAAGAAAACGAAAATTTTGGAAAAGTGGCTATTTATTTTTCCACATAATCTCCTTTTAACTCAATACACTTGGACCAGCGATGCTTCAACTTTTTCAACCCGTCCAAAAAATACGTTTTCTCAAGGTCTGCAAAATAGGCCTCCGTGGCGGCGATGACCTCCTCATTCGACCCAAATCTATTCCCGGCGAGTGACTTTTTCAGGTTTGGAAACAAAAAAAAGTCACAGGGGGCCAAATCTGGAGAATACGGTGAATGGGGCAGCAATTCATAGCGCAATTCGACCAATTTGGCCACGGCGACATATATGGACTGTGAAAACGTCAATTTAGTTGGAAAAACCACGTCACATTATACTGGGTTTCCAGACAGGTAGAAAGGATAAGCGATCTAGATATGCTAATCGCTTCGATTACTGCAATATAACCGATGTCAAGGTGTTCCTGAATTCACAGTACTATCCGTATGGCAGTTTGAATCTGGAAATTAGCCATAATCAGTTTGCACTACTGTACAAGATGTATGCAAACCTTCAGGCAGCCTACTTTGGTAAAGAGCCTGAACCGATATTGAAGAAAATTGATTTTAAAGAATACGCTCCTCTCAGTGTTATTGATTGCTCAGAACAAAATGAGTTTCTTGAACAGGCCTCAGCAGACGTCCGTTTGGAATTTGAATCTGCAGACAATTTCCCCGCTGAAACTGCAGCCTACTGTCTCATCATACATGACGTGTTATTCGATACCAGCCCCTTAGTGGTAGCGTGAAGAAGTTGATTTAAGTTGATAGTGATGGTGGGGGTTATGCTAGTGGCAGTGAGGGTAATAGCAGCGGTGGTGGGAAGAAAAGGTTTGAAAGAAATGATTTCAGCAAAAGAATTCAGTTTTCATCGATATGGACTTCGTTGTGGATGTGCAAGGCTCCAAGAAGCCCATTAACCAGTTCGTCTTCAAGGAGTTGGCTATAGTTCCCCTCCAGAAAGATGCTCAACCTTTGGTCTATCTCTTTAAACATCCCTACTACTAGGATTCGCTACCTGCTAAATACAATAGTGAAAATCTGTGGCTGACGCGCAATTACCACGGCCTCGAATGGACTTCTGGTGGCATACCATATATAGAAATGAGGCTTATAATTCGAGATACACTGCGTGGCGCTAGCACAGTCCACGTTAAAAGATTGGAAAACAAAAGATGATTGGACCAGTTTGTGCAGAATATAAATAATCTTGAAGATCTGGGCTATAATTCGCTAAAAAAATTATACAGCACAATTTCCATCTCATGTAATCACCATACTCAGTATTGGAATCGAAATTGTGCAGCTCGAAATGCTCTTGCTCTCAAGAACTGGTTCTTGACTCCTCAGGATCAGCTGACTATCAGGCATTATACATTATACAGTAATTATACATCGAGTGAAGATTCATTCAAAGCAATCGAATTAGTTAAGAATTACATAAGCTCTTTTTAAGTTTTATTCGATATCTTCTTTTCCGGCGTTAAATATGATAAACATCTTTGGGTTTAATTCTAAATCCAAATATCACTTGCTGTCAGCACTGGAGAATCACAGAAGTTGTTGAGCTGCATTTCCAACGTTGGACTTTATTCAAACATCGTTTGGTTGAAATAAAATTTCTGCGCCGGACACACATCGCTGGGTTAAATTCTTCAAATTTTACGCAATCTCGTTTTTTTTAACACTAGACAAATAAGCATTTGACGTATAGGGGGCAAAATTCGCTAAGTGTACCACCCAAAAAATTTTCATCCCTCCGATTTCGATGAAACTTTGTGAGATTGTTGTACTATTGGACTACATCTAACATGTGAATGGGGGGAGGGTAATAATGACGTGTTGTCTAGATACGGGGCTCAAACTTTTGATGGTTTTTCGACAAGTCTCTGTTCATTGAAAGATTGGTCCTATAATATCACACTTGGGAAAATTTACAATAACTGTTTCTTGTAGCATTTTTTCCGTACTTTCTAATGAAAATATTTTCAATAATCAAAAAAAAAATTTTAATCCAAAAACTCGGAGTATGTACTATTTTCATGTTTTTCAAAATGCTTATTTTCACTATTTTTTTTGTAAACTCGAAAAAAAGTTCATTCTCTCCCCTTTACAATTACATATATATATATTATGATGGGACGGAATCATTTTGATGTGAGTTCTGGAAATCAAAAGCCGGCCTGAACTCATACGCCGTGCACGCGAGCGCGATGAGCCGCGGGAAGCGCCGCGCGAAAATTGATATTCCATTAATGAGGTAGGTAGCATGCTGAAAAACACGCGCACAACAGTTTTTGTTGCCCATATTATGAGTATGGAGTCAGTGTGACAACTTTGAAATTTTTTCTTTTGACTTATGGTGAAATCTCTGTTAGTATATATAAACGTTTATTCTTCGGCCTATTAGCCTTGGAAAATTGACCTGCTTACACCACCATGTTTTACAGATTTCTACAATTAATCCTCAACTCTAACGTCCATCCATACCTTAATACTATGGCCGCTCGCTCGCTCTCATCGCCTTGCCTTCCTCGCTTCGTCTCCTCTTTCATGCAATAAAACCTCCATGTTCATCCCAGTCCTCTCTACCTCTTCGCATTCCTCCAACCAGAGTTCCAACTTTGCATACCCCTTCCCACACAATTCACATAATTTCTTCTCCATAGAAAGCCAGAACCTATTATAACCCTCCATACTGCCACATCTCATCCTCGCTATAAGTCCTGACTTCCTTTCTCTCCTTTCTCACACAAATATTGTGCTATTTCTCTATCCACCACGTACTGCAAAATATAGATATTGTCGATAGTGCTCCTACCCGCTCTGAATCCCGCCTACGTCTCCGGCAATATCCCTTTCCCCTCGACATCATTCCTCAGCCTTTCCGCCAATACCATCGCGCATACTTTGTACGCCGTATTTGAAAATCAATGTAATCCCCGTATAATTTTCCTGCCTATCCCTATCCCCTTTCTTATACAGTTCCCATGTTCAGCTTATTGTACTTCCTTTTCACCTTTCTTTCTATCTTTTTACATTCCCTATCCCACCACGGTTTCGACATTCCTTTCTTCTTCTTTCTAAATACTTTCTTTTGCACACACCCTTCCACTTTCTCTTCTAGATCCCCCCATATCTCTTCCACCGGCTCCCCTTCGAATACCGGTCGGGCTGTAGACAGCTGCTACGAACGTTAAAGGGACAATTCTATCGACGCGAGCTGTCAACTTAAGAATAATACGCGTATCTTTCACGTCATCTTTTCCTTCAACTTTCTTTTTTTCAATTACGCTCACCTTCGTGACATGTCGCGAATATCCTGAAGATAACATCATTCGTGGAACGTCGCAAGTACTAGTAGTAAGCCTCAAGAGGTTTGCGCCCACCTTGATAGAAGTGATGCTGAACGAAAATTAAAATATCTCATGTCGAATCTGAAACAGAAACAAGAAGTTTAACAAATTTAACAACATGTCGCTTTAATTGACCTGCTGCAGTTTTGAGAGATACTGAAGGAACTTGACCATCAAAGCCTGGATAGACTTCAGTTACCCGGGCCAGAGGCCACTTTGTAGGAGGAAGATTCTCCGGAAGTATCAGTTCAAGATGTCCAACCTTTACGGGAGGTTTTTGCTTCTGCCATTTTGAACGAACCTGAAGTTCGTGGAGATACTTGGAAGACCATCTCTTCCAGAAAGTCTGATACATTTTCGTTAGGAGTTGCCAACGCGCAGACGGACTGAGTTGATCGTTTAGAAGAGACGATTCAGGCACGGTGTGTGGAGGAGATCTAACGGGGAAGTGAGCTGAGGTTAGGGCGACGAGATCATTAGGGTCGTCCTTTAATGCTGGATCGGTCTCGAGTTCAGACAGGATTCCACCTGAGCAAGGAACGTTGTCATTTCCTCGAAAGTAAGGGTGGTGTCACCCAGAACTCACCGAACATAGTGTTTGAAGGAACGAACTGCCGCCTCCTTAAGTCCACCGAAATTTGGAGCTGCGCGCGTATTGAATTTCCACTGAATTTGGTTATCCGTAAGATAATGGACAATTTTAGAGTCTTCAGTTGATGCTGCAGAAAACATTTCTCGTAGTTGTCGATCAGCTCCCACGAAGTTGGTG
>JAUMHM010000088.1:8893410-8905765 GCA_032362435.1 Melikaiella ostensackeni
AACCACCAGAACCTCGGTAAAAGTACATGGAAAAATGTCCAGAGGTACCGGCTCAGGGATCGAACCCCGGACCTCTATTATTATTATTATTATTATTATCATTATTATTATTATTATTATTATTAGTAGTAGTAGTATTATTAGTATTATTTTATTATATTTGAAGAAGAAATCGTCGAAAACGAGTGATAATATGGTTCTGGATGCTCCTGTGTTAGAATGGTTTAAGCAAGTAAGAGACAGAGGTGATCCAATATCCGGGCCGCTCATTGAAGAAAAAGATCTCAAAATTATCAAGAAGCTGAACGGTGCTCCAAAATTTTTATTTATTTAAATTATATATATATATATATATAATTTAAATAAATAAAAAAATAAAAATTAATAAAATAAAATATAATAAATAATAAAATAAATAATGAATGATATATAATATATAAATAATATATACCATTAGGAAAAAAATCGTCAACTAAATCGCTGACATGGTCACGCAGCCGATTTTAAAAAAACTTTGGAGTGATATATATATATATATATATATATAAAACATAGATCTTCAAGTTTACGGCATCTTCTCCGAAAGAAAATGTATTTCTCCATTGCCAATAAAATAAATAGTAAACAAAATTATTCGCAACTTAAATGTCACGCCAAAATCCGGCTTTTTTGACCAAGCTAGGTATTTCAAGCTGTGACGTCAGCTGGTAATATGGCCGCACGCCGAGGGCCAAACAATAATTCAAATTGCATGGGACGAAACTTGATTCTTTTAATAACTTGGAAAAAAATGTTTTTTCACCATAATCGTACTTGAATATCATTTTTTTATTTTATAAAAGCTGATCAATTAAATAATAAAATCGTGACGAAAAAATGAACGTTGTATTATTTAATTGAATAGCACTTGAAAAATCAGAAATTTTATTCTTACATACTTATGGTGTTCAATAATTTTTTTCTAACTTATTAAAAAAATGACGTTTCATCTCATACACTTGGTGGTATTGTTTGACCCTCAGACATCTTGGATTTCCCAACCTGAAACACCTAAATGCTAGAATGGATCTCTTTATTCAGTGTTTTTTATTTTTAACTTCGAAATGCCAAAGGCAAGGTTACAATTTGCAAATAGATACTTTTATTTGCAATCTCTTCACATTTTTCTAAACTTCACTTACTATAACTCTATTAATCATTTTATCAAACAGCATCAAGTTGACATTAGAAATTAAAGTATCCGAAATTAAAAAACATCCAAGAAAAACTGCAATATTTTAAATTTGAGCAGACATGATCCGTCAGCTGTGATGCCAAAGTTGACGCGTGCGCAAACCACCGCTTACGCTCCTCGCGCGTGTTAGGAGGTCCGCAATCAGGTTCTTAAACGGGGACGTTCGAACGGATATAGTATATACGTATTTAATGCCTTACGCACGTGTAGTCAACTACTGAGCAGTTTCGCCGTTTCGTATTTTTACTGTGGCGTCAAATACGCACATACGTTCGAACGTCGACGTTCACGACTCCAATTGTGGACCTTCCTCTGAATTTGTTAATTTTGCGTTCTTATGGTTCTTATCTTTTTGATTATACAAAATTGTGGAAAATGATGACAGACACGAAGAGTTGTTACATATACACAGAGGATAAGTCGCGTCCATCGATCTTTTTGCCAGACAAGGAAGAAATATTCGTAGGGCGCAGTCCCGATACGAAAATCACTGACAGACGTTGTTCAAGGCGTCAAGGTTAGTTTTCGATATTGCACAATTTTCTTTTCAAAATAGTCATTCAAGATGTAGCACTTAGTATGTTGCGTTATGGGTTTTGGCAAGCTAATTCTGAAATAAACTTTTGTTCAAAAAAATCAAGCGACACGAGTTAAAGACGTAACCTACATTTTGAGACATAACCTAAAAATTCTTTTCAACTGAAAACCCTATATGCGTCAAATAAAAAAAGAGAATGATTAAGAGTTATTTTTTCCCTATACTTTTGCTTTTCATCTTTAATTAGATATAATGCAAACCATTTTACTTTGGGTGCTTTCTAAGAGAATTATTAAAATTGGAAAGCTTTCAAGCGGTCACTTTATAAAAATCAAAAATAGGGCTACAAAATGCCCTAAACATTACACTTTTCTGACGGGCTAAATTGGCTAACTAAAATAATTTTTGTAGAAAGCACCCAAAGTAAAATGGTTTGCATTATATCCAAATAAATTTAAGAGCTTCCGAAACCGAACGATTTAAATTTGCTATTTTTCCAAAGTGCAGTACTGAAATTTGAATGCTTTAAAAAATGAACGATTAGGGTTTTAAACCTTCAGATTTTCATTCAATTAAACAAATTCTTACAGTTCAATTCGCACTGTAGTTTAAAAGTATGTATTGATTTCGAATTCGAAAATATTTAAATTTAAATTTGAATAATTCCTAAGGCCCATTCACATTATTCCTTATAATATATTACTTTATTATGCTTAACTCTCATTATTATTTTAGTTCACAACATTAACAAGAGGGTGGCCGCTGGATCGAGAATTTTTTGAGACCGGGAAATGACAATAAATTTATTTTTGACTGGGAATTTTACAAATTTTTAGACGAAAAATCTATTCAGTTACTTAAAATATCACAAATTTCATACCACATTATATAAGTGAAGGGTGTCAGTGAATAAAAAAGGTAATAATCCAAAACCATGACACATTTCTAAAAATTACTAACTTCGTCAAATTTGTAAACCATATTTAAATAAAATAGGTATCTTTTAGTAAACTGTGTTAATCATTATTACGTCAATTAAAAGAAATCTTAAGTATTCATAGGCAACCCTGCAGATTGGGGTCCAACTCATGTTCCTGCAGAAGATGATGGTCCAGTTCGATTTTGAAGTGGGTCAGAATCCATGTTTCGCCATTTAAAAAAAAAGTAATTACTTGTTTTGGCCTGTTCTTTTTACGATTCAATGAAGCTACTTTTTTTAATCGAAAGAGAAAAAAGTTACGCAACTCTTCGTGTGTCAATATTTTTATTTTTGGAGACGCGCCGTACCTTTCGTAAGAGTATTCTTTGGACGTGGTTGCTTCTTTCGAGATGTTTCTTTAACGATTTGACAGAGCTGAGTAATAGCTAAAAAGTACTTAATAGTATTTTTTAAAATTTAAATATTAAGTTATGCAGCTTTTTCTGTGTCAGGTCCGACGTTTTTCGGGACGCGCCATTCTTTGATAAGAGTTTTGTCCCAGATGGTTGTTTTTTCTTAAGCGCTTTTGTCATGATTCAATAGAGCTAAGTAATAGCTTGAAAATGATTTCTTATATTTTTTAAAATTAAAAAATAAAAAACTTATGTAACTCTTTCTGGCTCACGGTGTTTTTTTGGCACTCGCCGTTCCTTTAACAAGGGCTTTCTCGGAGATGGTTGCTTTCTTCAAAGCGCTCTTTTCACGATTCAATGGTGCTAAGTAATACCTCGAAAATAATTTGTTGTTGTTTTTTTTTAAAATTAAATTCGTTAAAGTTAGACAATTTTTTGTTCCTCCCGTAAAAGTCCGGTTTTGGCACTTACGCCTAGTATGCACTGGCGCCCTTCAATTCAAATAAAAGATTTCAACCTTTTTTTAATGTGTTAAGTTCAATTGTTAACTTTTGCAGTTATGCAATAATTCATTTTACAATGCGTAATTCTAAAATCTTTTACTTCAAACATTTTCTATTTTAGGTTTCATTTTTAAGCGTACATTTTCAATTTAAAGAATTGAAAATTGTAGTTTTGAAGACTTGAACAACTACTATTCTCAGCTTTAAGGTCATGTGACACTAACCTCAAAATAATTTTCGGACATATTTTTGGCAATTCATGTCCATACGAACGGAGATATCTAGTTGAAAATTTCGGAAATTAAGTAGAAGGCACTAAGGAACGTTTGTATACTACTAAATTTTTGGAAATCCAAATTGAAATTTATTTTAAAAATTGTTGACATTTTTTTTTGGATTTACAGAACCGGGAATTTTGTCCCTCAATCAAAACGGCCACCCTGAACAAGAATTTCTTATGAAAATTGCATGTCTATGTAATTTTACATTGATTATCGCTAAAATAAAACTACACTGTAAAAATTACATGTAAAATTCCACTACAAATGATTGGACATAGAATACCAGTTAATCCTAGTGTAAAATTACAAAGATATAATGTAAAATAACTCAAAAAAATCAGCAATGGTTTGCTCGAGTATTGTGATTTTACATTTCGTTTTCCCTTACTCTGCAGTGCAATTTTACATTCTTCATATATAAATGTTCAGGATTTCTTGTGAAATTTCAGGATTTTTGTGAAATAGAGTTGCTACGAAAGTCTGGTTTCAAAATTCCATAACTTTTCCAGGTTTTCCAGGCCCACTTTAAAAAAAAAATACAATCAATTAAATTCAATTTCAAAACATTTTGCTGATCGCAAACTAATTTTCCAACGAAATTTCCAAATTTTCACAGGAAATCTGTAAAATTCCAGTATCTTTAATAGAAAAAAGTTTTCAAGACGGAGGAAATTTACTTGGGATTTTTCAGTAGTAAACTTAGCTTAGAGAAGAAAGGACTGGAGGATTTCATTAAACCAGTCTTCGAATTTCTGACCCTGAATGAATCGATAAATATTTCGATTGACAAATATGGCACATAAAAAATGTTATATAAGTTACAATAACATGTAAAAGATTGCTTATTAACTTTCAATTAATTGAACTAATAATAGAACTTGGTTTTTCATACAACTTTTATGGACGCGGTATTCAAGTCTCTTGAAATCGTTCTCTATCACATTATTTACCTATAATTTTTACTGAAATAACCAATTTAAGACAAATTAAGTATAAGTTAAAAATGTGGTACTGATTATTTTGGAGAATAGACTTTCAGGGGAAAAGTTTGAAGTAAAAGATGTTAAAAGAATACAAAGAATTCAAAATAATTAAGAATTCAAGTGATATCAAAAATTCTAAGCGAAGCAGAAGAATTAAAGTGGAAAAAAATTCAAATGAATTCACTTGAATTGAGTAGTGCTTAACCTGCTAAGAAAAATACCAAAAACATTAATCGGTTTCTCTCATATTATACTAAGAATTTAGAAAATAACTTGCTATACAAAAATGTCGAAAGACTTCTCTAAAAAAGTTTTTTTGAGAAATAATTTTGTTCTGATCACTTTTGTCGTACCTGGTGACATTATGCCAAAAAAGTAAATTTTCGTTTTCCAGAGGAAAAAAATCTTACTTTAAAGGCGCTGGCACACGATGTAATCTCATGATAAATATTTGACATAAAAGTACGAATTTAGAATAGAAAACGCTTGGGGTTCTTCAGTAAACTGTCTTTCAACATTTTCATAAATTTTCATAAGATTCAAGACGCAAAAGGAAAAAAAACCTCTATTAGTTTAAATTATACCAAAATTTAAAAAAATGTATTTGATCAATTGAAAAAGGGTGAAAAAGGTGACAATTTTCAAAATATGTGAAAAGGATGACAATTTTCAAAACAGGTGAAAAAGGTGACAAATATACAAAATATGTGAAATAGGTGACAAATTTCAAAATAGATGAAAAAAGGTGAATAGGTGACAACCCGTGATGACTGCGATTGTAAGAATACAGAATAAGAAGAAATTTAAAAAAAAATTGAATGAAACGTTTGTCCATCCTTGCCGATTATACTATTTTTTTACAACAGAAATGTAAATTTACATTGCCGTGGTAAAGTAATTTATTGTACGTTTTTTTGTGGATATTACCACACATGAAAAAAAATCACAGTGATGTATCACTGGTAGCTTCAGATCATTCAAATTTCATTGACATTTTTTACAGTAACTGCTTATCATATTTTTTCTTCGTTATCTTATCAGTTAGACTCTACGCCAGCTATGCGGACCAGAAAGTTTTTGTGCAGCAAGTAGGGTGCCACCCGAGTGGATTGAATGGATTTAAAACTGAAAAGGACGTGAAGGTCATAGCACAACACGGTGATAGTTTGGAAATTTTATACGGAAAATATCCTTATAAAATAGAATTTAATCCACCTCCCCCTCGAGCGATTGGAACAGCGAAACCGAATAAAAGACTTCGCTTAGTAGATTCAGACGGTGAAGAAGGAAGTGGCAAAGATAAAAAGGTGAAAAAGGAATTCGATTCTGATAGTAACGAAGATAGTTTTCACATGGATTTACCTGAAAGTTGTCCGGACAATGAGGGAGAATTTGTATCTAGGCTTGACAAAGATTTAAAAATGGATGAGAATAGCAAGGGAACAGAATCTAAGATATTTTCTGAATCTAGTAACAATTCAGAACCAACAGACAAGGATACGTGGGAGGAGTGTGGTAAAGGATCTTGCTTAGTTTTTACTAGTAAGGGTGTCCAAGGTAAATCAAAAGTAAGTCCAAGATGATTTAACATTAGTTTTGAAGTGTATGTAAAATAATTTGTTAGAATTGGCACGAAATTTATAAATGCTATTTTCTTTAATTCTGAAAATCAAATTGTCGTCAATTTGAATGAATTAATCGAAATAGAAGTTTAAAATTTCCTCTTAAATGCTCTGAATAACAAAAAAGTGTCATTAAGAAACCTTAATATTTATTTTAAGTATTTTATTCATAGATAGCCGCATATGACATGGACAAGACTCTCATAAAAACTAAATCGGGACGAGAATTCCCTCAAGATGCTAATGATTGGCAATTGTGGCACCCTGAAGTTCCTGGAAAATTAAAAAAATTGGATGCAGATGGTTATAAAATTGTAATCTTTACGAACCAGGCTAGCCTAGGTACTGGGAAAGTGAAAACGAGCGACTTTAAACTAAAGATTGAAAGGATCGTTAAAAAGATAGGTATTCCCATACAGGTGCGAAACATTGAATAATCATTAGTACTATTATTTTTCCTTATAAAATTTTCCTCTTAAAAATAATGCGTATTATTTCAAAAGGTATTTATTGCTGTCGGGTACAGTAAATTCAGAAAGCCGTGTACTGGAATGTGGGATCTTTTGGTAGAAGAAGTACGTAATTTAATAAGCAAATAAAATTGGTGTAAAAAAATTTAAGAGCAGTATATTGTGACTTTCGATATTATCCTTTAGAAGAATGATGGAGTGCCAATTGAAAAAGAACAATGCCTATACGTTGGTGACGCGGCTGGTCGTCCGGAACAAAAGGAATCGAAAAAGAAAAAAGATCATTCTTTGGCTGATAGGTTATTGGCTATAAATTTAGGATTGCAATTTTACACTCCAGAGGAACATTTTCTTGGGCACAAAGTTGCAAAATACAATCCACCCGCTTTCCATCCGAAAGATGAGGTGAACAAAAAGACTCATATCAGCGATCCTCCAACTGCACAAATCACCAAAAAGGAGCAAGAGGTATATTTAAATGCCTTTCTTATTGTATCTATTATCTAAAATAATAGAAAAGATAAGCAAGGACAATATATTTGATTATTGATGAAAACTGTTATCTTGACTTCAGAATTGATACATAATATTTTTTACAATACATAGACAATCAAGTCGTTAATGACGAAAAACACTAACGAACCTAAAGTTTTTGAAAATTGTAAGTTTAATTTCTGAATTTAAATGATTTTTGTTCAAAATAATATTTCCGGTGAAACCCACTACTATTGTACAAATATTGTAAATTTTCTTCTGTGAAATATAATGATTTTTCATTAATATTAGCAGTTTTAGACGAAGAACACTGACATAAAATAACAAAAACTGTTTAAGTAAATCTCCTTCCAGTTCCAATGTTTTTATTTCATTTAAAATAACCGATTCTCGGTGAAAAATGTTAACATAACCTACAATTGTTCAAAAGAATGTTATCTTTTTTGAAATTCAATGATTTTTTATTAAAAGTACCAATTTCCGATGTAAAACGCCAACACAGCCAGAAATTTTGAACCAAATGACTGAATGATAATCTCACAAGTTTTATAATTTTTTAATTAAAAATACCAATTTTCGACGAAAAATACTATAATAACATAACAGAAAATTGTTTCAAATTATAAATCTTTTTTGAAATCTAATGATTTTTTTCTTAAAATACCGACTTCCGGTGTAAAACTCCAGTATAAAATAAAATTGTTAAAAAGCTGTGAATCTTAAAGGACAATTTAAAAAAAATTAAAAATACCAATTTCCAACAGAAAATAGGTCCTCAAATGATCCAAAATGGTTAAAAGATTATAAATCTTCTTTAAGTTATTATGATTATTGCTTGAAAATTCCAATTTTCGATGTAAAGGGCCGACATAACTTAAAATTGTTAAAAAATTATTAATCTTCTTTGAGGTTTAATGAATAATAATTTTTGAATAAAAATTTCAATTTCCGACGAAAAACACTAACACAATCCGAAATTGTTCAACCTTGCCAATTTTATTATTTTAATAACCTAAAGTTGTTCAGAATTGTAAATCTTCTTCAAAGTCTAATGGTTTTTGTTTAAAGTAACCGCTTTCCTGTGAGAAACGTAAATATAACCTAAAACTGTTGGAACAATAAATATTTTTGTTTGAGAATACAAATTTTTAGTGTAAAACGCTAACTTAAACTAAAATTGTTGACAAATAATAAACGAACAATAATAAATAATTTGGAAGTTTTAATTTAACCGCGAAAGAGTATTGAAAAGCACAAATTTTTCGCAATTCGCATAATGTTTTCCATGATTTCTATTATTAAAAGGGATTATTTGTGGATTTGATTTTCAAAATTTTAAATTCAAGATATATGTAAAACAACTTCAAATAATGAAAAACCCATCAGGTTTTCAACAACGATGATTGCGAGATTTTCGAGACACATCGTTACACCACTTTTTGTAAAAATAGGATTAGAGTCTATATTATTCAAATTTTTAAAACAGGTTGTTGTTATGGTCGGAAGCCCCGGATCAGGGAAGTCTCACTTTGCCAAAACTTATTTGACTGGTTATCATTACGTGAACAGAGACTCATTGGGTAGTTGGCAAAAATGTGTAGCTGAGACTGAAAAAGCTTTGGTTGAAGGGAAAAGCGTAGTTGTTGATAATACTAATCCGGATGAAGTTTCGAGACTGAGGTACATTGAAGTGGGCAAGAAACACAAAGTTCCAGTAAGATGTTTCGTAATGGCGATGACTAAAGAACATACCAAACATAATAATAAGGTTCGAATTGAAAATGATTTTTAAAATAGAATAGGTTTTTGTCTTTATTTGGAATTAACTTTTTATATTTTTTGTTAGTTCCGATGCTTGACGGATCCAACCCACCAGAAGATCAGCGACATGATTATAAACTCTTACGCGTAAGTATCTTTAAATTATTATTAAAGTTTCAAGAATCTTTCGATCTACTGCTGGTTAGTAATGAAATTCAGTGATACCGAAGTTCATTTCTCATCAGCAACATCGAGTCGCAGCTGATCTGGCGTTGTCTAAGATTCGTGAAGCTTCTACTCCTTCTGTGTCTTCAGTTCCACACCTACTTCTTCACAAATCCTCAACCTTACAGAAAGAACTTCAAAGTCCCAAGTCTAGAGGAAGGTTTCGCCGAAATAGTGAAAATCAACTTTGTTCCCAAGTTCGAGACAGAAGATGATCGGAAACTTTATGAAATGTATCTTCTTGAAGATTAAAGATGGATGATTAATGATCAACGAAGGGTTACCAATTTAATGAGATTAGTATTATTTAATTTAAATTTATTAGAAATGAGTGGATTAAGTTCATGAGTATGATGATGATATTTATGAATTAATTATATATATAGAAATTAGAAACAGGGCATTCCAGTTATTTTTTCCCGCTTGCCATGATAATAAATAGAGAGTGACTTGAAAATGAAACTGTCATTAATTTGTGATCAAATCTTCAATTGTGCTTGCATTACTTTTGAAGGATTGTCAAACAGTGCTGTTGATTTATGTCTAGGCTTTAGGATTAGGAATTTAGACTATTTTTAAAACATATTTAAAATAGAAGAAGTTATGTAATATATTGGTGTGGTTTTAATAAAAAAGCATATCAGAATATTTATCATGTTTTTGAATAACTTTATTATAATAGAATAATAGGGATCATAGTTCGTCCTCTTTTTTTCCCTTAATTAAAAATCCACCAAAATACCTAAAATTGAGAATTCTGACTCACTTTTCCATTCTTTTTCACAAAATTTCGATTCATTTTTTAAGAATCATAAACATAAAGTTACTCTTGACTTCAGTCTTCTGAAAGGTAAGAGTAGCAAACGCGTAGTGCTTAGAATTTTTCTGTGTTTTTTCTATGATGTCTGGCGTTTCGTTTTTGTTTATTAGTAGTATATATTTATAGATTGTCTATCCTTCTGTTTTGCGATTTTTGTTCATTTAGTTTGGGTTGTAAGTTCGTTTTTAATTGTCTTTTCAAATCGCTGCTTTCGAAGCAAAGTGAGATTCCTAAAGACCTTGCATGATCATCTCGTGCTGATTATGTCTTCGAAGCAAAGTTTTCGCAGCATATCTGTAAATCCTTTCCGTAAGGAGAAAATGGAAAACGAACTGATTTGAGGCCTCTAACGGAAAATCAGCAAGTAGCGTTACCTGATTTGCCGAAAGGCATTAAAATATATGGTACTCGTAGAAAAGAATGTGGAAATCTCAATTTACAGCCATTCAGAATTGTAGAAGAGCCTGATATTAATGTAAAGGAAGAGATAAAAGAGGACCCAAATTTTTGCCTGCCAATGAGAAATGGAAAAGAAGGATGCAATGATGAAAATCACTTAGCGGGTCTCGAAGTCCTGAATCAAATAAAAGAAATATTAGAGCTGAAGAGCACTGTTTATTCAGAAAAGATTTGTCTACTCACGCTTGCGCCTAAGTCTTGGAGTCGCAGACAAATCATGCGAGAATTCGGCGCATCTGAACGTGAAGCCAGAAAAGCTAAGGACTTAGTTGCCATAAGTGGAGTTTTGACTTCTTCGAAAGCCAAGCGAGGAAAAAAATTGACAGAAGAAACTGAAAATTTGGTAAGGAAGTTCTACGAAGATGACGAGAATAGTCGACTGATGCCAGGTAAGAAAGATTTCATATCTATCAAAAAACTAGACGGTACTAGTAAGTAAATACTTACAGAAGAGACTGATTCTGTGCAATCTTTCAAAATTATAAGCCAGATTTATAACTCAACACGAAAATGTGAGGATCGGATTGTCAAAATTCGCACAACTAAGTCCAAAGCACTGTGTTTTAGCTAGAGCAAGTGGAACTCACAATGTTTGTGTCTGCGTTTATCATGAAAACGTAAAGATAATGTTAATATGAAGTTTGGCAGCAAACTGATAGAAGCACTTTGAAGACCGATATAGCAGACACTGATGCTTTCGTGGAAGAACACTGCACTAAACTTAAAAACCTGAAGCCTCCCGCATTTTATGCGAAACAACAAGGTTTGTTTCTAAAGCACCTTAAAGTTATACTTAAAGAAGGAATGTTCTTAATTTTGCTTGACTTTGCTGAAAATTATGCTTTCATCATTTAAAATGCTGCACAAGCTTTCCATTGGATAATAATCAAGCTACTATATTTACAGTAGTTATTTATTACAAAGAAGGAAATGAACTGAAGCATTTTAGCATGGCAATCATCTCAGGTTGTTTAAGTCATGACATTGTAGCTGTACATACATTTCAAAAGCGCATCCCTGAGTACCTCAAGAAGAAATTCAGCGTTGTCAAAAAAATTCATTATGTAACAGGCGGAGCTGCGCAGCATTTTCAAAATAAATATGCCTTCAGCAATCTTTTAAATCACAAAAAGATTTTGGAATTTCTGCAGAAACACATTCCCAAGCAACTGCACATGGAAAAGGTCCAGGTGACGGGATTGGTGGAAATTTGAAAAGACTTGCGGAAAAAGCTAGCTTGCAGCGCTCAGCACAGAATCCAATCCTAGCTGCGATGGAGTTATTCGAATGGGCTAAGAATCATCTAAAGGAAACAGTAATTCTTTTCATTTCGAAAGAAGATCACATAGAGATGACTAAAAAACTAGAAACTAGATTCACTGAAGCAATTACAGTTCCGGGCATCCTAAAATACCACGCATTTCACCCCCTGTATTTCGGCGAGGGATGGTAGTAAAAGTCTATAAATTGGTGGGTAAACTACTATCTTATCGGCAAACAAACTCTAAAAATTTTTAGGCAATCGGAAGACATGACTTTTAAAGCTGGGGCAGTTCAGAAATAATGTACCACGTTTCATTATTTATAACTGTAGTTTTCTTATAAATTACTCTTGATGAGGAAGTCTAAATT